>JABTTQ020002067.1:0-372738 GCA_016081115.2 Rehmannia glutinosa | reverse complement strand
CTCATTGCTACAGATTAGTTACTTTATTGCTGGATGTTAAGAATATAATCCTTTTTTTAAGACCTTTCTATTCTGCCTTATATAATATGTATTTTATAATTTACAACATTCATTAAAAAAGATAAATAAAATAAATATTTAACGAGTTTTGTAGTTTTCTATTTTCTTTAAATTTGTGTAATAGTATTGAACTACACATTTGTTCATAATTCAATTAATAATATCTTACCACTCAAATCACGAATATTGTTAAGTCTTTATTCCTTTTTGGGTTATTCCAATATATAGTCCATTTTCATATTTAATAGTATTTTTTCCATTATTTTACTATTTATACCCTTATTTAATATCGCAACTTTGTAATTTACTATTCATTAAGTAAAGTCAAATCAAGTAAAAATTACATACTTGTAATTAATATTTTTAATATGTGTGAAAAGAATTGGTATATAATTGAAGACGGAGGACTAATGGATAGTAAATGTGTTTTTCCTTGATAATTCCAACCGACGACAAATCAAGAACTACATTAATTGTTCCTTTATTGTACCAAAAATTTGTAGTTTCACATTCAGACAGATCCATGCATTAGGCATTAAATATTGAGGTCAGTAACAGGAGTATTAAAATGAAAAAATGCACAAAAAACTGTTCATGCTCTTTCACGATGTTTCTGACCCCCTTTTTCAACCACTTGTTTGCACTCTTATCAATCCACTATTTATTCTTGTTTGTGTGGGTATTTAATGTAAGTGCATTTTTATATTTTGTACAGGCTAATATTATCACCATCTTGGACAAACATCACATATGCACAGCATATTTGTGTACAAATTTCGGAAATGTTAGACTTAAGTCAATGTCATTTAAGGATAGGTTACGTGACATAGTCAATTTCTGACTATCCGATGGTCCGATTAGTCAATGCATGACAATTTGATCATACAACACATTACATGTGGCTTGTTTGATGTACTCGAAAGAGAAACTAGGCATGTCCGATCAGTACGATCAAAAATCTGGCGTGTTAAAAATTTGAATTGGGTTGGGGCGCGAAATGTGGCGTAGATTTATGTGGTCTCTACCTAATCCAATTTTATGACTTGGCCGCCCATTGGGATTAAGTTCGTGGTCCAATTCTTGGCTAACTCTATAACTAACTATTCAAATACTAAATGATAGGTGATTATCATATTTAAAATAAAAATATTCGTTCATTAGTACTGATGAGTATAGCATCTAAACACATACTAGTAGATTGAGTGAGTTTGGTTGATTTCAAACCTATACATATTCAATTATATTTAGAGTTAATTACAAAAACTATCCATGAGGTTTAATCTAATTACCGTAATTCCCAATTATCTATTGAAATCACAAATACCATGTGATATTTGTTTTTAGCTTACAAAATTACATCCTCAAAATGCCGCAATGGGGTATATGTAATTTTGGAAGATAACCGAATATTTTGTAATTAGGATATAACTTAGGGGTAGTTTCGTAATTATCCATTATAAAAACTACAATATATCTTTAGCACAACATACTAGCCCCGCATCATTAATAATCCTGTACCAATCAAGAATTTCCAAGTTGACTCCACGTACCCTTAAAATGTGTTATCTTCAATGTATCAGAGTTTGACTTTAGAGTTTGTGTGGTCAAAGTCCCTTCATCTTGTTGAGAATGACATTCCAAGAAAAATTTCTAGAGGATGATGGAGCAAACACCCTCCAACTGCAAAATCCTCACCAATCACCAGCCCTAATTGCCAATACCCCATATACATGTACATACATATATATTCATAAACACCTTACACATTTATGACCTGCAACAATACCACCCTCCCACCCCTACACACAAAAAATACATAAAAAGGGATAATTACAAAACCACCCTTGAGGTTTTGGGTAATTACAAAAAACCCGTGATATGTTTCATAATTACAAAAAAAATCCCTTAGGTTGAGGACGGATCAGGAAATTTCTTATGACGGGGGGCACACAATAAATAAAATTATAAGCTATATCAAAAAATAATAAATGGAGGCACATTTTATTTTTTTAACGTAATTAATATGTAATTTTTTTAAAAATTATATCATACTAATAATGTTATATAACACTATTAACACTTTTTTTTAATAATATAATATAATACATTTTTAATTTATAATATTATAATGTTATTATATTATTAATATTTTATAAATTATATACAAACAATTTAACAAAAAAAACAAAATAAAAAAAAAGCCAACGGGGGCACGTGCCCCCATAGCAACGGGAGTCGTAGCTCCGTCATTGCTTAGGTTTGATTTTGTCTTAAGTTTAAGGGGACAACCTGTAATGTTTTTACAAATATCAAAGGGTTTTTTTGAAATATTCTTTCTTATGAAGGGGAAAATGTAAAATGGATCAAACTTCAAGGGTTTTTATGTAATTTTCAAAAAATTCTGGGTTTTTTTGTAACTATCCCGAACCTTAAGGGTTCTATTATAATTATCCCTTAAAAAAATAGAGCAAGTTGAAAAGAACTCAAAGCATTATTGCCCAATTTGCACCCTTTAAAATCCCATGTCCCCAACATCAAACAATTGACACTTTCCACCAAGTACAAACCAAATCCCACAAACAATGTCCAAAAACAACAACATAGCCATTTCCCACAAACTTCTATTATCCCATATGTATTCCCTTTTCAAAGAATTCATGAACTCATCAATCTTCCTACTCTTATTCACTTCACAAGCTCTATTCATCATCCATCCCACTTACCATTTCCTAGCCTTCTCAAGTTTCCTCCTTTTAGCCATATTTGCCAAACACTACCTTAACTCAACCCCCTCACCACTATACCTAGTGGATTTCTCATGCCTAAAGCCTCCAAATTTCTGCAGAGTCCCCTTTTCAACTTTTCTTGAACATGCACAAATGCTAGATTTCTTGGACCAAGAAAGTGTAGCCTTCATGGAAAAAGTCCTCAAACACTCAGGACAAGGTGAAATGACCTATCTACCCCCAGCAATACACTTTATCCCACAAAATCAAGCCACCAAGAAGCCATAAAAGAAGTCCACATAGCCCTTTCCCCTGTTTTTGAAGACCTTTTAGCCAAAACCAAAATCTCACCAAAAGACATTGATGTCCTTATTGTAAACTGTAGTGGGTTCTGCCCAAGCCCATCTCTTTCTTCCATTATGGTCAACAAATACTCCATGAGAGAAGATGTAAAAATCTTCACAATTAGTGGGATGGGGTGTAGTGCAAGTGCACTAGCTATTGATATGGCTGAGAAAATACTTAAAACACATGAGAATTTCAATGCTGTGATTCTTAGCACTGAGATTTTGTCCACTGGATGGTATCCTGGGAAAGAACACACAATGATGGTGTTGAACTGTGTTTTTAGGATGGGGGCTGCTGCAATTTTGGTCAGCAACAAAAAAGAAGCCAAGAAAAGGGCAAAATATAAGCTGCTTTATAGTTTGAGGACACAAAGGGCTTTTGATGACAAGGGGTATTACTCTGCTTTTAGAGAAGAGGATTCTGATGGGTTCACTGGGGTTACACTCAGGAGGGACTTATTGCAGGTGATCATTATCAAAAAAAAAAAATTACAAAATTGAAAATTTTGTGAATTATTGTTAACTTAATATTTTATTGTTTTAATTAGACACTGTTATTAAGGTGAAAATAACAAGCTTTAACTTGTTTTTTGAAATCAACTTGCTATAGTCAACTTTGTTATTTTTTTTTATTATACTCTAATGTATCTTTTTAGGGTTTTACTAAATGTTTTCATGAAATAAATCGATGTTTTGTGTTAATATATAATCGGATGAGATCTTCTATTTCAGAAGGGTATTTGATTTCCTATTCCACCAAAGGTTGATTATCACGTGTATAGAAATTAACATATAAAATCCCCCATAATTTTTGGTTAATTTATGCTTCAAATTTAATATGTATGATAACATCTATACACGTGACAATCATATGTGCAGTAGAATAGAATCTAAAACACCCTTCTAGAATAAAAGATCTCATCGGATATATCGTAGCTGAATATATTATCAAAATGTGATATCATCAAAATTTTCCATAACTATCTTAAGGCCATGTTTGCATTAGTTTATATGATTGCAAATTGCACATGATAGATTACATTATATAGGATAACGTTGAAATATTAGCTATCAATCATGTTGCTATCAATCATGTTTAATATATAGAGTATTTGCTTGCAAGCCATTGTGAGAATTAATATTTTTCTCCTATTTTATTATTGTACATTGGGTTGGAATATTTATGATGAAGGGTTAGAAATGTCAATCAAATCATTTAGTGGTTGAAGGATGATTGATTACATATTAGACCTTTGGTCCGAATCAACAATCAAACAGTTAACTTAATTACATGCGAGCTTAAGTGGGCCAAGTGGCTAACATACATAATAATATGCATGATTAAGTATCTATACTATGCAAATATGCAATCAAGTCTAGTAAACGAGATCTAAACAAATAATGTAATACCTGAATTTGGAATTTATTGCTCTTTCTTGCAGGTGGCCGGAGAAACCCTCCGGTCGAACATCACAATACTCGGGTCCAAAATCCTACCATACACCGAAATGATATTCTATGCGTATTCGATCATCAAGAAGAAGTATTTGGACAAGTCGACCGAAATTTACGTGCCGAATTTCAAGAGGGTGGTGCAGCATTTCTGCCTGCCGGCCTCCGGCAAGCCGGTGATTCGGGAGATTGGGAAAGGATTGAAGCTTGGAGAGAGGGATATGGAGCCAGCATTGATGACATTGCATAGATTTGGGAATCAATCATCTTCATCTTTGTGGTATGAGCTTGGTTACATTGAAGCTAAGGAAAGGGTTAAGAAAGGTGACAAGGTGTGGCAACTGGGCATGGGGAGTGGGCCTAAATGTAATGGACTGGTGTGGGAGTGCATTAGGCCCATTGTTGGGGAGGCCCAGAGAGGAGTATGGGCTGATTGCATTGACAAGTACCCTGTTCTAATTGTTGATAAAAATTCATCTTAGTGTTTTTTTTTAATGGATTGTCAAATGTCAAATTTCTTATTGGACCTTTGATGTTATATATATCAAATTATAAATTCATCAATTATTAATGGTCTAATTGGAGTTTTTTCTTTTCTTTTTGTATGATTATTGTTCGAAATAAGGTGGATTTATATTTTAAAATTTAAAGTAATCAACATATTGTTTTTAAGTTCAGAAAAGTTCTAAAATTCACAATTCAAACAAAGTAACCTGATAATAAATATATGAAATTAATAAATGTCTTGGTTCTTTTAACATTTTTTTAATTCACTAAAATCTAAGATTTTTGTTGATGATTCAAAGAATTATCTATAAAAAAATAGATATAATATATTGATAGTTTCTTATATGTATTCCAAAACCCAAAAAAAAAAATAATGAGTGTGTGTTTCCCTCTACTATACCCCTACTGTACCCTAAAAAATAGAAATTCAAATAAAAGTGATGCAAAAAAAAAAGAAAAGAAAAATGGATCTAACAGACGATTTGTCCTGAAATTCATAAAATGTAGCGGGCTGAAGAATACTAGCCCAAAAGCTCAAATCGACTACACAGTAACACAGCAGGCTATTGCCCCGAAGTTAAGTGGGACTGTTTAGCCTAAATGTCAAATACAAAACAAAAGAAATAAATATGGCTAACAGCCTAGACACACGCCCGCCTTGCCTTTATCTAGGTTCGATTTCGATTCGATTCCTCCAAATTGAGGAATTGGAATCAGAACCTTATGCTCATGGTTCCGGTTTCAAAACCGGAATCGCTGGTTCCGGTTCCAAACCGGAACACAATTCCTATACCGTTCTGGTTAAACCGGAACCTTTTTCTTTAATTTTATTTAGAAAAAATATTTAGCAATTTTGTTTAAAATAAAAAGAAAAAAGGAAAAAAAAGAAAAAGAAAAGAACTTGCACTTAATATTGATAATAATATTAAGTTTTGAGCTTAATATTAATAATAATATTAAGTTGCCTACGTATCCCATAGGGTATAGAGGAATCAAAGTCCACGTAGTTCGCTTACCTATTTTTTACCTTCTCCGCTCGTTCCGGTTGTATTTGTCTTCGTGTCAAACTCATCGGATAAGTCGCATGTTGACTCTAATCCTTGTGTTCGCCTCTCCGCTCTACACTAATCATTCAATAAATATTGGGTTTCTAAGGAGTCGGGATGCAAACACGAGTGTGATTCATCCAATATATTTCCACCGGAGCTAAACATTTGCTCTACTGCAAGAGTTGAAACGGGACATGCCAAAACCTCTTGCCAAAACCTCTTTTGCAATGATTGGATAATGTTGAGTTCTTTGTGACCACCATTTGAAAATATCAAAGTCTTCAATATTTGTTTCACTAAAGTCGAAAGGAGTAGTTAAATAATTCTCAAGCTCTACATTTGAGCTAGATGAACCTCGACGTTCTTTTTTTCCCTAAGTAATCGTTGTGCAACATTAAAAATATCATAATAAATATTTTACATTTCTTCTAGCATGTATTTACCAAAACAAGATTGCTGGTTTTAACCTTAAAAAAATCGGTTCCATCACGGTTCCATATATGGTTCTAACCTACGGTTAAAACTGCCGGTTCCATGGTTTTTGAGACCTAGGAACCAGAACCGGAACCGGCCTACATGGTTCCGATTTTGGTTTTGGGAACCGCGATTCACGGTTTAGAATCGTTGACCATGGTTCCTGTTCCGATTTGGAACCCCGTTTTGCCCCATTTGGCCGCCTCTATAACAACCTATTCATTTTTTTTAATAAGTTGGGAGTATTGGTTGATAGGGAGGAGATAAATTTCAAAGAAACTGAAAGATACAAAGTTCGAACTCTGGTTAACACCCTTATAAAGGGTTAGTGATACCACTTGAGCTACAAGCTAGTGGCTATGGCTAACAACCTATTTGAGGTTAATAATAATTTTTAGTAGAAAAGCAACACTCTAATTTCTTTTTTTTTTTTCCCCTTTTTTCCTACTAACTCACACTACAAAACGAAACACCTAAATAGATTATCATTGCTTTATTTTTTTAGAAAAGGGGGATTGCAGTGAGGAAGCCGATAGGATCTTCTATTTCAAAAAAATGTTTCATCTCTTATTCTACCGTACAAATAATCGGCTCCACGTGTATGAAAGTTACCATATAAGTATTCCATCACTAACCGTTTTTGATAACAATGTTACACATATATCATGTCTGGAGACATCTGTAAGTCCAAGCGGCTACGATAATCTAGAGGGGGTGAATAGATTATCTCCATCTTCTTTTCGACCTCTTTTTCAAACCGAATGCTCAAACACAATAATAAGGTGCGGAATGTAAACAACACACGTCGATTTAAAGAGGTTCAACCCACTCAGGGCCTAATCCTCTACCACCCCAAAGATATCCGGATGGATTTCGAAAAGAAAAGAATTTTATTAATTACCAAAATTAATACAAATTCAACTTACAACACCTTGAAGAGCACCACACTCTTCTTCAACACCACCTTTGAGATTACCACAATCTCCCTTTGAAGATTACCACAATCTTCCTTCAACGGCACCTTGTGAAGATTACCACAATCTTCACCCTTGAAGAGCACCACACTCTTCAACACCTCAACAAGATTACCACAATCTTCTCACACCTAACACCTAGTTCACCCAAAGTGTGTTCTTACCACAAGAACACTCACAAGGATATCTTGTGTTTGAATGACGACCACAATTTCAAGATTACAACTCGATAATTGATAATACAATAGAGTGCAAGTGTAATCAAGAATAGCCTTAGACCTCAAAGATGTGAAAGTGATAAGCTAGGCAATTTTACAACAAGAATAATGACAATGAAAGACCAAGTGTTTGCTTGAAGTGTATCTTGTTGTGTTGTATCTCAATTGTTATATTGGTTGCTCCAAAACTTCCTCTATTTATAGGAAATGATTGATCAAGCATAGGCTCTTCTTGGGGATTGAAAATCTACAGAAAAATACAATTAAAATCAAGAATATAGGCATAGAAATCAATCCCACAATTTAAGGAAAGTTTGTCTGTTGTCAAACGGTCGAAATTTCTTTGTCAAAACATAGAGGCGGCCGTCCGGGTCGCACGAAATAGACGTTGAAAAGAATACAAGAAAAATAACACGGCGACCGGCCGACGCCTACCTCGACCGGGTCGACCATCACCCCAACCGGTCCCCTCAAGGATTTTGCAAGGTTTAAAAGTTACGCTTTCAAAACGAAACTTGCAACCGGGCCGGTCGCCTTGAGCGGCCGGCCGACTGCTTGTTTTTCTTTCTTTCCGTCTCATTTTCTCTGTTTCTAAAACATCTTCGGTATGGGTTGCCCTATAGGCGACCGGTCGACCACGAGACAGAAATGTTGTCCAATTTTTGTCGAAAATAAAACTTAAGAAATACTCCAAAATATAGTAAAAACATTTTAAACCGATCGGAAGTATTAGGACAACATTTAGAAACATCGTTTGAGAGTGAAAACCCAATAACGTAAAATCATTAAAAGCGTTGTCCAATTTAGACGAAAATAAACTTTGAGAAAATACTCCTAAAATATTAAAAACATTTTAAATCATTTAGGAGTATTTGGACAACCTTTAAAAAACATTGTTTTGGTGATAAAATAAAATCATCAAAATTAAGATAAAAACATGTATCAAACAATCTCCCCTTTTTGATGATTACAAACCAAAACAATTTTTACACAAACTAAGAGAGCAATTTTAGAAATGATTTTCCCAAAAACATTTGACCGTTTGGAAGCAACCAAAATTTCCAAAAATATTAAAGCAACTAAGTAGGGAGTAAATATTTTCAATATTAAGCACAAGCTCCCCTATCCACAAAGCACATCAAGAATAATGTAAGAGCAATAATCCATAAGCTAAAAGCTTTAGCTTTTACAATTTGTTCAAGAGCTTATAAGCTCCCATCACAAAACAACATTAAACAATAATATAAGTCCATCAAGCAACAATTGGACTAAGAATAAATCACAACTTATGGCTTTTATGAGCCATAGCTTATAGCTTTTATGACAAGCTTCTTTGAGCTAACGAGCCAATTTCCTGTTTCTCCCCTTTGGAATCATCAAAAGAATGTTAGGATGATAGAAGCATCATAGAAGTATATCAAAGTGCGCGAAAGAAATGGTTTATCAACCTTTGAGCAATTTAGGCTTAAAAACCAAGGAAAATGGGAGAAATGTATCATGAAAAGTTCATACGCTCGTTTTGTTTCCCAAAACATGATCTCAATGAGTATTGAAAACTTGTGGAAGTGAGAGAATCATGTAGAAGTTGAAATTTTCATAGCGACATTTTAACAAACACCTTGTGTGTGTGAAAAATAGAAGAGGTTGTATATAACCTTTGTAAATGGTTCAAGCCAAAAATTTTCATATCATTAATCAACCTCATTTCAAAGCTCAATCATATGCACCATATGCAATAAATTGTTCATCAATAAAGAAGCTCAAAGTAGATTCTCAAGGGTTCAACCCATTGAGATAAGCTAAGAGTGATCAAGGCATTACAAATGCCAAAAATTAGAGCAACCATCAAGTAATAAGTCATGCTTTCAACAATACATGTATCAAAAGTCCCAACATATTCAACTAAGCATAACAAAGCAATAAAAGAAGCACTTTTACCATCAAGTACTTCATACCAATGATCAAACAATGCTTTAGAGTATTTTTACCATCAAATACTCCATCAAAAATCATGATCATCCACAAGTCATTATCAACTTGCAATATTAACCCTTTTAAGAAAAACAAGCAAATATCATTAGTACAAATGAGTTTTACAAAAATTCGTCTAAATTGGACAACGCTTTTAATGATTTTACGTTATTGGGTTTTCACTCTCAACGATGTTTCTAAATGTTGTCCTAATACTTCCGATCGGTTTAAAATGTTTTTACTATATTTTGGAGTATTTCTTAAGTTTTATTTTCGACAAAAATTGGACAACATTTACGTCTCGTGTCGACCGGTCGCCCTATAGGGCAACCCATACACAAGATGTTTTTAGAAATGTAAATGAGACGGAAAGAAAAACAAGCGGTCGGCCGCATGCTGGCGTCGGCCGACCGGTCGGCATGACGTCGCCCAGTGGGTCGACCAGAATTGTACTGCAAGTTTTTCGTTTTGAAATGCAACTTTTAAACCTTGCAAAATCCTTGAGGGGACCGGTTGGGGTGATGGTCGACCGGTCGAGGTAGACGTCGACCGGCCGCCTGTGTTATTTTTTGTGTATTCTTTTCAACGTCTATTTAAATGCGGCCCAAATTCCGCCCTATGTTTTGACAAATTTACGTTTGACACAGAGACAAACTTTCCTTAAATTGTGGGATTGATTTCTAACAGACTATATTCTTGATTTTAATTGTATTTTTCTGTAGATTTTCAATCCCCAAGAGCCTATGCTTGATCAATCATTTCCTATAAATAGAGGAAGTTTTGGAGCAACCAATATAACAATTGAGATACAACACAACAAGATACACTTCAAGCAAACACTTGGTCTTTCATTGTCATTATTCTTGTTGTAAAATTGCCTAGCTTATCACTTTCACATCTTTGAGGTCTGGCTATTCTTGATTACACTTGCACTCTATTGTATTATCAATTATCGAGTTGTAATCTTGAAATTGTGGTCGTCATTCAAACACAAGATATCCTTGTGAGTGTTAACTTGTGGTAAGAACACACTTTGGGTGAACTAGGTGTTAGGTGTGAGAAGATTGTGGTAATCTTCTTGTTGAGGTGTTGAAGAGTGTGGTGCTCTTGAGGGTGAAGATTGTGGTAATCTTCACAAGGTGCCGTTGAAGGAAGATTGTGGTAATCTTGAAAGGAGATTGTGGTAATCTCCAAGGTGGTGTTGAAGAAGAGTGTGGTGCTCTTCAAGGTGTTGTAAGTTGAATTTGTATTAATTTTGGTAATTAATAAAATTCTTTTTCTTTTCAAATCCATCCCTGATATCTTTGGGTGGTAGAGGATTAGGCCCTGGTGGGTTGAACCTCTTTAAATCGGCGTGTGTTGTTTACATTCCGCACCTTATTATTGTGTTTGAGCATTCGGTTTGAAAAAGAGGTCGCGAGAAGATGGAGATAATCTATTCACCCCCTCTAGATTATCGTAGCGCTGACTTACAAGTGGTATCGAGCTAAACTCTTTGGCAAGCTCGTTTCACATCGCGAGTGAAGAGAAACGATCAACGGCTACTGAACGAAGCTCATCTATCCGCACTTCCACCACCAAGCCACCACTATTTGATTCCAAGAATTTTAATTTTTGGAAAGAAAGAATGGAATGCTATCTACAAGGTTGCGGGTTCGACATTTGGAACACCGTCATTAATGGAGAATCCATTCCGACGAAAGATACACCATACACCTCAAAAGGCTTCAAAAAGCTCAATGATGAAGAAAAGAAAATCATCTCCTTAAACGGTAAGGCTTTAAATATTTTATATTGTTCATTTACTAATTTAGAATATGAACATATTGTAGGAATAAAGTCGGCACATGGAGTATGGCAAAAATTAGAAGCCATCTATGGAGTATTTGCAAATGAAAGAAGTCAAACAAAAGCATCTACTTCTCAAGATCATACAAGCTCAAATCTAAGGAATAAGCCTCCTACAACTTCCAATTATGAAGAAGTTGAATATTGTTTTATGGGCATCAATGAAGAAAATGAGGTATGTCTTAAGCCCTCTACTTATGATATTGTTATTCAAAATGATTATAGTGATTTGCAAAATGATTTTGATGATCTTCAAGATGAATTCCAAAGCTTGCTTGTTAAGTATAAAAATTTGAAAAAGGAATTCAATACTTTGAAAAATGATAAGGATAGTTTATTTACTTCCTATGAATCACTATCATGTGCTCACACCACCACTCTTGATAAGGTTAGAAATCTTGAAATAGAAAATAGTACTCTTGTTGAGAATATTGATTGCATGAAAAAGGATTTATTAAAATCCAACTCGAGTACCAATAAAATGTCCATATTGTTGATATTCATAATTGTGATAAAGGACTTGATCATAAGCCTAAAGTTGTTGATCATATGAAAAAGGATCAAGTCACTATGCATATTGGTCATTATGCTCCTAGAATTACTACTTGTTTTTATTGTGGCAAAAGGGTCATACGGCTAATTCTTGTCGGGTAGAAATAGCTCTAAATATTGTTGGAGACCTAAAAGTCTCAAAGCTAATCTTAAAGGACCCAAACACATGAGGTACCACAAAACAATGCGCTTTATTAGGTACCCGGCAAAGCAAAAATCGGAGAAAATTCATGCCACCAAGAAAACATCAAATGAACGTTTCATTTGATCAAAGAAGGAACTACTCTCAACAAAGCAAATTTCAAGAAGAGCGTATAATCAAAAACGGGAAGAACACAATCCTTGGAAATGGCAAAGACATCATCAACAAGATGATTTTCAAAGAAGAAAAACCATCAACCATGGGAAGGTAACAAACCTTGAAATGGAGTAATCAAAGAAGTCATCATCAACAAAGTGACTTCCAAATGGGAAGATATCATCATCAACAATGGGAAAGACACAACCCGTGGAAACGGTGAAATTGGTAAACCGTATCTCCCCCATTTGTATATGCATTTTTCTTTTAATTATATGCATGTTTTTAATTGTGTCTTAATTGCAAAATGATTTTTCAAGTATTTATTTTTTAAATAGGTCTCTTATATATTTATGAGCTTCAATATTTTTAAAAGAGACCTTGCATGTCTTTCTAAAAACTCTTGAGCTTTTCATTAGACTTATGTGGCTTATTATCTCTTATGAAATCTTATAGCATAAGCTCTTTTTGTTATCTCATATTATTTGCCTACACTAGAATCTTCTATGCATATGTTGTCTAAGAATTGTGTAGGATACACACTTCATACTCATTGGCTATTACGTCATCTAGTCTCTTAAACCATCGAGGTATGTCTACTCGTATTTTTTTAAACTCGATATTATGCACATATCTTTCAAGATATTTCATGTCGACCCCTACCGCGACCGGTCGCCCAGGCCAATTTTTCAGGTTTTAAACTCTCTGTCCTCGTTTCAAAACAGACGCAGCAAATTTTTCTCAAACCCTATAGCAGCGATCATTTTTCCCCTCTTTCTTCAAAATCTTCAATTCTTCATCAATCCTTGAAATTTTTCTTGCTAATTCACTTCTTTTTGCAAGAATCTTACACATATGGCACCTCCAAAGAATTCCACCGGTCGAAATCCCATCTCCAAGCGTAGAAGGGACGGAGAGGGTTCGTCAAGAAATCGGCAAGAAGAAGCCGAACAAAGGGATATTCGAGCCGCTCAAAGAAATGTGGCTCAAGAAGGTGATGATGTTCAAAATCCCATTCTCTCTCGGGCCCAAATCACCGAGCTCCATGAACAATTTCGCTCGAAAATTGCCGTTGGGCGAAAGGTAAAAATCTTTTGTTACTCAAGCTCCTAATTCCCGCAATGCTATTAATTTCTTCAATAAGTATGCGGAATGGTACTATGAGGATACGGGGATGAAAGGTAAATCTATTGCGAGGACTAAAATGTGTCGTTTTAGTTCTTTTGCGAATGAGTATCCTACGATTAGAGGATTAGGCCCTAGGTGGGTTGAACCTCTTTAAATCGACGTGTGTTGTTTACATTCCGCACCTTATTATTGTGTTTGAGCATTCGGTTTGAAAAAGAGGTCGAAAACGAGAAGATGGAGATAATCTATTCACCCCCCTCTGTGATTATCGTAGCGAAACTTGGACTTACAACATCCTCAATTCCTCGTAAAGTAAACACACTTCATTAGATTTAAATGACACAGTTGAGAGCATAAAGCACTATTACCATGTCTGGAGTATTACATTTTGACATTTTGACAAATCGAAGTTAGAATTTGACACTTTGATTTTGTTTACAATTAAGTCTCGAATGGAAAGGTGTTAATACCAATTAAAAGTTGGTGTCCATGTGCAAAAAATTCAACCAATTTTGACTGTTGAAGGCGGTTTTGTTATCTTTAAGGAAAACACGACTCCCATAGTAGCACACTATAAATGCTGCTATTTATTGTGAGTTTGATTAGGCGTTGAACAACTTTGAATTCTTACAGTAAAGAAAGACAGATAGATAATATTGAGACATAAATAGTGAGAGAGGAAAGTAGTTCAGGAGATAGCTGCTCTCATTTATTACACTTTGCTATTTCTAGTTTATATGCAACAATTATTACTATTAGTTTTGATAAAATGATTACCAATATCAAATCTTGATTCTATTGATTTGGTAGTAATCAATTCGTTTCTTTCTTTTTTCTTTTTAGAAAAAAAAAGCAAATATGCCACCAAAAAAAAAAAAGGAAATTAGAAATAAATTGATCACGACATTTCAAAAACGCGTTAGTTACAACTGATAAATCTATAACTAAACATTCTAAATACATATTCCTAATTTGCTAATTATGTTATATGGGTTGAAAATTGTGTTGACCCACACTAGACTATTTTCTAAAATTCATATAGCACATTGAGTCAATCAAATATATCACAACAAACACTACAATAACATATGAGGTTAATCGGGTCATTCAAGTTGATCCGAACTCAACCTGTTTATCGTTCGTGTCCCCCCAAGCCTAACCCCTAAACCCTTATACCATATAAGGTTTGTGTCGTGTCAGAAATTATCACCTCATTATAAATTGTCCGAATGCAGCTTAAATAGAGATGCCAACAAAGCGGGCTTTGGGCGATTTTTGCTAAAACCCTAGATTCGTCTTGCCAAGATTCTAGAGGACACGATATCCGCCCCTACCTAGGATCTCAGGGCTCGAGTTAGACCCGCTAGATACATTAGACTCGCTAAATATCTGTAAAAGTATTTAAAGAATCGTCCAAACCCAATCCCAACCCACCCCAGTTAGGCCCATTATCATCCCTAAGCTTGACCCTTTGGGCTTTATTATCGTTAATCTGTGACAGGCTGGTTGCTACCTAAAACTGGGGAACACAAATTGTACCTTTGATTCCTGTATTGTTTTCAGACAGAGTAGGAAACATTTTGTAGGACAATGTCAATCACAATTTACATAATCTTATACAATCCAATTTCTAGTTTACTATTTAACCAGCCGCCCCTCCCCCCCGGTGGTGGGGGTGGGAAGGCATGTTTGATCATAATCTGTCTTGTAAGGAACTAAATTTTATCAGGGGTATATTGCATCGACAGATTAATCAGTTACAGGCTGAGAAAAAGCTTGTTTCCATTAGTCATAATTTTATGTTGACATATAGGTTAAAAAATAAAATATATTTATATTTAGAGCAGCAAATGAACCAAGCCGCTCGTGAGCTATTCGTAGCTCGATTCGATAAAAGCTCGTTCGAGTTCGTTTAATGAGGCTCGTTAAAATAAACGAACAAACTCAAACTTAGAGATATTCGGTTCATTAGCTCGTGAACAAGCTCATTAGTAAGCTCGTGAATAGGCTCGATAGTAAGCTCGTATAAATTGAACTAATAATTTGATTTGAATTTGAATTTTTCATATTTTTACTTAAGATAATATAAAAATATTTCAATAAAATTAATTTTTTGAATAAAATTATAAGTTTTAGCAAATATATTATGAATTTTAAATATAAATAATTTTATTTTTTGTAATAAATTGAAGAATATTTTGATTTCTAATTAATATTTACTAAGCTCGTTTAGGCTCGATAAGACTCGAAAAAGTTCGTGAGCCATCAACATGTTCGATAAATTCAGGCTCGAGTTCGACTCGATAATAAACGAGTCAAACTCAAACACTCAAAAGCTTTGCTCGGTTCAGTTCGATTATAGCTCTATTTATATTAAGATATTTTGAAGGCCCAAAAAAACTGGACCTCTTTGAATCGGCCTAACTAGCCCAACACTACACTATATAGGCCAAATTGGACCTTAAAATAGTGGTCTGAATCCGAGTCAATCTCACCCGATTTTACTCTCTTGCACAGTGGATTATTACCGGTTCGACCCGACCCATTTAACAGCTCTATCCTAGGTATATTCAATAAGCTTGGAAGAGGAGTTATAAAATTGAAAAATAGTTCTCTCTTCACCGATAGTGTGAAAAGAAGAGCCTCCAAATGTCATTGCTATCTAGTGCTGTTATGTTTATCCTAATATATATATATGTTGTGCTTATCTTCGTATTTGTTTTGTTTTTATCTCCAACCTACAATGAAAAAACAAGCAAAACCAATAAAATAAATAAAGTAAAGCATGCAACTTTTGCAAGTACCATCGTAATGCTATGTGAATAAGCCATATTACAATGCTTTCATTGACACACAAAGATTAAATATTACTTGACGAATGGAATTATCAAAAGGAAAACTGCATAATAATGCATTAAGCTTTCTGCAAAGTGCAAATTATATTATGCAAAATCAGTACAATGATAGTTGCGAATAAATCTTTTTTTTTTTTTTGAGAAGAATTGCGAATAAATCTTTGATAGTACATCATATATAATTAATGCAAGATGATGGATACATGCTAGTACATGGGCCATTTGTTATTTTCTCATCAAGAAAACATATAAGTAAACAGAAGTAAAATCTGAAAGAAAATATCTTCTTGTCCACACCACCTCCAACACCACAAAAATCCTATGATACTATTTCATAGCAGGCATCTCGTGAAATGCAAAGGACCACATCAATAAATCTGATACATACCTAAAACATTTAAAGAAAATTTTATATTGTAGGATGAAGAAACCTGCATTGTTGTGCTCGTGGAATTAGTTATGGCTTGACCATCTACAGAATGGCAACCCATTTCATCAACCTTAACCCCTAATCCACCGTCTAGATCTTATATTACGAGTGTTTAACAATTAACACTACAGAATAGAAGATTTGGATTGATATATATTGCAAATTTCATAGTATCATGTGCTCTAATAGTCGTACCTTTAAGTGGCTTCTAAGGTCTGATGATTGATCACTCAGGATCCTCTACAGTTCGGTTCCTTAATTATTGTATAAATTTTGGAGAGAAAAATGACACTAACAAAAAAATGCGTTGGGACTTACTTTTCATTTTTTATCCTAGATTGTGTGAATCTCTATCAGAAATTTACACAAAATTTACAGAATTTAAATACAGAGGGTCCATTTCCCCCTTTGCACTATCAATTTCAAAATTTAAAGGCAAAGTGGCAGTGTGTCACTGAGATAGCAACTAAGCATAAATTAGAGGGAAGTGGGTTAGTATTTACTTTGTCATAAAGGGTCCATAATAAAATGACACTTTTAAATACTCAAAATGTTTAAACACAATTCCAATCAAACTGCAAAGCATTCATGAAGCAACCACCATCTTTATTACCTCCCAACAACACAGACTAAACTAAAAGGTCTCCCTTCTCTCTGATATTTTCATGCCTAACACACACAATTTCAAACACTTCTCATTTAGCTAAATTTTCACTTCAAAGCTGTAGCAATTCATTTCTGTTTTTTTTTCTTTTTCTGAACTTTCTTGCCAACAGAGATGGCGGGAATACCAGTACAATGGTGGCTTCTTTTTCTTTTCTCAAGCTATCTTGCTACCACCCTCGTCACATCCTCCACAATGAAAACATACATAATTTACATGGATAAGTGGGCAAAACCAGAAGAATTCAGTGACCATAAACAATGGTATTCATCAATGATAAAATCAGTAACATCAAGAAGTACTGAAAAACAAGAGGATGCAGCAGGGGATGAAGACAGGATAATCTACAATTACCAGACAGCATTTCACGGCGCTGCAGCCCAGCTAAGTGAAGAAGAAGTTGAAAAACTGCAAGAACAAACAGGGGTTATGGCTCTGTATCCCGAAACCGTATACCAGCTCCACACCACTAGAAGTCCTATGTTCCTCGGGCTTGAACGTGAAGATAGCACAAGCGTTTTTTCCGACAACCTATTTAACTCCGACGTGGTTGTCGGTGTTTTGGATACCGGTATATGGCCGGAGAGCCCGAGCTTCAATGACACCGGCATGACCCGAATTCCGGCCCACTGGAAAGGCACGTGCGAAGTAGGCCGTGGATTTGAGAAACATCATTGCAACAGAAAGATTGTGGGTGCTAGAGTGTTTTACAGAGGGTATGAAGCGGCTTCTGGTAAAATCAACGAACAGGTGGAGTACAAATCGCCACGGGATCAAGATGGCCATGGCACTCATACTGCGGCAACAGTTGCTGGCGCTCCAGTACATGGTGCGAATCTTTTGGGATATGCTTATGGCACTGCACGAGGATGGCCCCAGGAGCAAGAATTGCAGCTTACAAGGTTTGCTGGACCGGAGGGTGTTTTAGCTCTGATATTCTCTCTGCAGTTGATCGAGCTGTGGCGGATGGAGTTAATGTTCTGTCAATTTCTTTAGGTGGTGGAGTGTCGTCTTACTATCGCGACAGTTTATCGATTGGTGCTTTTGCGGCCATGGAGATGGGAGTTTTGTTTCGTGCTCAGCTGGAAATGGCGGACCTGATCCCATTAGTCTCACCAATGTTTCGCCGTGGGTCACCACTGTTGGGGCCAGCACAATGGATAGAGATTTCCCGGCGACAATTAAGCTTGGGACGGGTAAGTTTATGACGGGTGCTTCACTTTACAAAGGTCACAGAAACATTTCATCGAACAGGTTGTACCCATTGGTCTACCATGGAAGTAACTCGAGCAATCTCACGCCAAGCTCGATGTGCTTGGAAGGGACTCTGGATAGACACTCTGTCGCTGGGAAGATCGTGATATGTGATCGAGGCATCAGCCCTAGAGTCCAAAAGGGGCAGGTGGTGAAAGACGCCGGAGGAGTCGGCATGATTTTGACCAACACCGCCGCTAACGGAGAAGAGCTCGTCGCAGATTGTCATCTCCTCCCGGCGGTCGCAGTCGGCGAGACGACGGGGAAATTTATTAAGCATTACGCAGCAGCAAACCGAAACCCCACCGCAACCCTAGCATTCCTGGGTACGAAATTACGAATCAGACCATCGCCGGTGGTGGCGGCGTTTTCATCCAGAGGACCAAATATCCTATCGCTGGAGATACTAAAACCCGATATGGTGGCGCCAGGAGTGAACATTCTCGCCGCCTGGACCGGAGAATTAGGACCGTCGAGTTTGCCTTCCGACCACCGTCGCACGAAGTTCAACATACTCTCCGGAACCTCCATGTCGTGCCCGCACGTAAGCGGCGTTGCCGCGCTGATCAAATCGAGGCACCCCGATTGGAGTCCGGCGGCAATTAAATCCGCGTTAATGACAACATCTTACGTCCACGATAACACCCAAAATCCTCTAAAAGACGCCTCAACGGCAACGTTTTCCACGCCGTACGACCATGGCGCAGGCCACATAAATCCACTGAAAGCTCTCGACCCTGGCCTGATCTACGACATCGCCGCACAGGATTATTTCGAATTTCTGTGCGCTCAAGGGCTGACGTCATCGGAGCTAATGGTTTTCTCGAAATTCTCCAACAGAACTTGCCGACACACTCTCGGCAACGCAGGGGATTTGAATTACCCAGCAATCTCAGCTGTTTTCCCGGAGAATGCGAATATTACGGTTTTGACCCTCCACAGAACGGTTACGAATGTGGGCCCCCCTGTCTCGAGTTACCATGTGGTGGTATCGCCGTTTAAAGGTGCGTCGGTGAAGGTTGAGCCGGCGAGATTGGATTTTACCGGCAAACGGAAGAAAATGACGTACAAGATTACGTTTACCACGAGATCTAGGCAAACAGCGCCTGTGTTTGGATCTGTAACATGGAAAGATGGGGTTCATAGAGTGAGAAGCCCTGTTGTGATCACGTGGTTACCGCCATTATGATCATGTTGCAGAATGTTTTGAGTGGTGGCAGAATAATTAGGAGATGTTTGTTAAGATCTCCAGCTTTTTATTCCTTTTCGTTGAATGAAAAATGGTTTTTCTTGCTCCTTGCAACAACATTGGCATTGTGTAATTATTGAATTCCATGAAAATCACAATTGCAGAAAAAGTTGGCTAAGATTGAGTAATTACATTAAGCTGCATTATGAACTAGTGATTGACAAATATAAGGTAGAAAAGGGATAAAATGCAGTGGTAATAGGGTCATGTTTTTCAAAAACATATTTTTTTAAAGTCATTTTTTGTTAAAAACTGATGGTCATGCGGCCCTTATTGTATTATTTGATGAGGTTTTTGACCATTTTCCGAAAATTCGATGTGATACATTTTTCGATACCGAGAATTTTTTTTACATCCCTATAAATTTACAGGTCAAAATGAACAATTGAACTCAAAATTAACTAAAAATAAACATGTTTTGAAAAACATGACCAAAAAATATTTTGCGGTAATAAGCCAAATCGGTTACTTATTATGTTATGTGGAAATGAAAAGTAGTCATGTATTTTTAAAAACATGTTTTTAGTTATTTTTAGTTACATGACTTACATGTACTGCAGGTCACCCCTAAAAAAATGAGAAAAAATGGTAAAGTGGACGTTTGATTAAAAAAAATAACTAAAAAATTATGTTTTCGAAAAAATTGCTAAAAGTTAAAAAACAATTATGGAGAAAAGGCCAAATAGCTGGCAAACCCAATTATTTTTGTTATTGAGAAATGATCAAAAATCTGATCAACTATAAAGTCTATGCTATTGAATAATTAAAAAAAATTGATTATCAGGAAATATAATGAGCCCAGTCAAGCCTTAAATTATAGTAAACTATTTATTTGAAGAACTCTTGAGAATTTATTGCCAAAATATTATTTTCGTGTATCTGTAATAAATTTATGCAATAAGATAGGTAATTACTATTTAATTTTACAATGAAAACATCATAAAGAAGTCAGATTCCAATTAATACAGTACTTGCACTAAATATAGAAATATCAGCTTACTGTATTTTTATTTTCACAAATAAGGCCAATAAATTAATGAAGTAGACGAAACTTAACTCTCTACGCGCCACGATAACAACGACTAATAACAGAAAATACAGATCAAAATTCAAAGAACCGCTCTCAGTTTCTGACTTTTGTCTGTAGTTCTCATCACAAACTAGATTAAATCAGGGCCGTACATTGGATGGACTCCTGAAGATGTCGACGCTCATCGCCATACGAGAGACCTCTCTGAGCGGAAAAGGCGGTGACTACTCTCCGGCGAAAGAGAAAGCGGCGAATCGCGGCGTTTATGGCGGTCGCTTGCCTCTGCTTCGCCGCCTCCGGCTGTTTATAGGCGGCGCCAAGTACAAGCTTCTACTCCTTTTCTGCCTCTTAACTTCCCTTTGTTTGCTCAGCTCAAAGATCTCCTCTTTCATGGGATGGAACCCTCACTATCCTTCTTCCGTCTCCTCTCCTTCCAGGTTGGCTGTGTATTTTGTCTGTGAAATATTGATTGGTGTACTATAATTTTACTTAATTTGATATGGAATCATTATTTTGGTGCTTTTAATTGGTGGATAATTTTGTTTGAGAGGGTGATTTTAAGTTTCTATTCAAGTTTAATAATTGTTGAAATTTCATGTTATTGGCATTGTCAATATACTTCTTAATTTAGATTAATGTGGTGCTGTGAGAGGAATTAAGCTAAGCTTGCGTGTCATTAATCAAAACTTGGAATTAAATGTGTGATTATGTAATTACTGGAAATAATTTTTTCAAAAGGGGGAAGGAAGATTTTCCTTTTTTTTTCCCATCTTTTTTCTAGCTCCATATGGAAAGTGGAATTGATAATCTAATACATTGTTTGCTAGTTTTGCATTTGATGATGATGGATGAGCTTTTTAGTGTTTAGTCTGAATTATTTGGTACTATGATGATGATGATGATGATGATCTTGTATGCTAGAGTTTTAATATTTAGGTTCACTTGGTAAAAACTGTTTCTGTGTTTCTAGCTATAACATAGCATGTCTTGTAATCAGTATGATTCCATGAATAAATGAAAACAACTTTCACGTTCTTTTGGTTCTGTTATTACCAGAGGTGGCTACACGGTTCTTATCAACACTTGGAAGAGGAATTCTCTACTTAAGCAGTCTGTTGCTCACTATGCATCCTGCCCAGGGACTGATGCGATACATGTAGTTTGGAGTGAAAACGATCCACCTTCATACAAGCTAAGAGATTATCTGAAAAAGGTGGTACTGAAGAAGTCACAAACAGCTCATAAACCCAACTTCAGGTTTGATCTAAACAAAGAAGATAACCTGAACAATAGATTCAAGCCAATTGAGGATCTTAGAACTGATGCTATATTCTCAGTGGATGATGATGTAATTATTCCGTGTCGAACGCTGGATTTTGCATTCACTGTATGGCAAACTGCTCCACTTACCATGGTGGGATTTGTTCCGCGTATGCATTGGCTGAATGAGGAGGTAGCTTCTTGCATAATTTCGGAATTCTAAGACAAGTTTATAGTGTCATGTTTGATATCATGGAGTAGCATATAAGCCGCAGTTAAAATTAGCCTTTTCCCTCTCTTTTGTTCCCCCCTTTTCTAAGAATGCTCATATACCTATGTTTTTCGTTTGTCTCTAAGATATGCCATTATATTGAGGTGCTGAATGATTGGAACATTAGAATGATTATTAGATATATAGTATGATACCTGCGACTAATTTGGAAATTTGCCAACTTTAACAGTTCTTGATAAGTTTTTGTTATATGATGTGTGTCTATGCTACTGACTAATGTGCTTGACTTTGGAGAAGATGAACAAATTGTGGACAACTGTAAAGTGGCTTTTCAGGAGGTTCTCAAGATGCAAGAGCAATATGGCCTAACTAATGAAAAACATAATTGAAGTCTCTACTTTTCCTGGTTTACTCTCATATTACATGTTGGCGAGTAAAACCGAGGCTTTTATACCATATTTCACTAAATGCAAAATTCTTGGGTGATCTTAACTTTGTCATGTCGTTTCGGCCTACTTGAGTGTTGCTTTGCCTTATTTCCTCCAAGAAAATCCATGCATCAAGCATTATGGCCCATTTTTATTTTTATTAATCTTCGTGAGATGCATGGATAAATCATTCTACCTAACTTGGTACTGTGCATGAGGAAAATATACTAATGTGTAATTACCAATTCATCTTTGTGAGAAAGTAGCTAATTTTGAAGCATCTTCGAATTCCCGTCCCTTGATTAAAATGTATATGCTGCTTATCACCACATCATTACTTATAGTTCCACCATACAACTTTGAATGAGATTTGTCAAACATCAATTTTTTTTTTTAAAAAAAATCACTTCTGCCTGTCTTTTTAGATCGAGTTTTGTTGTAAATTGTACTTATATTGCATTCCTGAGCAGTGATTTCTGTACAAATTAGATTCCTTATTTTAATAGTTGTATGGCGCGTGCTTTACTTTGAATATATTGGATTTTGCTTCTAATCATGTTTACGTGATAAATTCTCCATTCCTTGTAGAAAAATGGTGTCGTCCGTTACAGATATGGCGGATGGTGGTCTGTTTGGTGGGCGGGAACTTACAGTATGGTTCTCTCAAAGGCTGCTTTCTTTCATAAAAAGTACTTGGAGTTGTACACTTACAAAATGCCATCATCAATTCAGGATTATGTAAGCAGGAAGAGGTATAGCTAGTTTCATTGTTATCTTATCTTTCCCATACTGGCAAGGTTTCTAATTCAATCACTGGTCGTTTGATTTTGTGTATTTCTGTCTGTCAGAAATTGTGAAGACATAGCAATGTCTCTTCTAGTTGCTAATGCCACTGGAGCTCCTCCTATATGGGTTAAAGGTGCTATTTGCTTTTCTATTATAACTGTTCAAATATAGTTTCAATTCCCTGATTAACCTAATCCTACTCGTGACAATGTTTTTTTTTTTTTGTGTGTGTATGTGAGTACTAACTTTGTAAGCAAATTAATCCTCCTTCGTGATTTTTCTTGCTTTTATTTTTTTTCACAATCTTTTCCCTGATCAAATCATATCTTGGATGAGAATCACTTAGAATTGTTTGTTATTCTGTACAGACAAAGAAATACATGGTTGATCGAGACTTTATATAAATGTGTGAATGCTATGTGTTATTTCCCATTGGGAGAACACTTTTGTAGTTAATATCACCTATTAATTAATTATTGAGAACATAAGAAAAATCTGAAACAATTAACATTTTATTCTCTACTTGATAATTTTTGAGAAATGGTTATTGTCTTCTATATCTTCCATCAGTCAGCCAGTAACAAATATTTGATTTTATTGAACAGAAGAACACTACAATTTTTTAACT
Organism: Rehmannia glutinosa; assembly: GCA_016081115.2. Taxonomy (NCBI): domain Eukaryota; kingdom Viridiplantae; phylum Streptophyta; class Magnoliopsida; order Lamiales; family Orobanchaceae; genus Rehmannia; species Rehmannia glutinosa. Next base: position 348,318 of record JABTTQ020002067.1, on the reverse strand, counting down.
AGAAGTGTGTTTATGCAGAGAGCACTGACAATAACTTTTAAAGCAACCAAAGATAAGTGAAACGAGAAAGTCATGAATTGTTGTGACCATATTCAGCCTGCTATCAGCAGAACTGTTGCCTTTTGCTGGGATATAACTGATTTTGCATCCATAAGGCTGCTGTATCAATCTTTCACAGTCCTCGTGGCTCTCATTCAGTACCGTGATACACTTATTATGAGAATACAACAAAATTAACATTATAATATAAGTTTATAGATGTTTAATAACCATTACAATGCTTTAACTTTGTGAGCTATTGTATCATAAAAGGCTTATATGTTTGCATTTTTCTGAAAATGTTGTCGATTTGCTTAATCCACACTACACAGCTGAATGTTTTAAAGGTGCTGGCTGCCTAAAATTCTTTTCCTGAACTTTCAGGGAAGATCTATGAGATTGGTTCATCAGGGATAAGCAGTCTCAATGGGCACAGTGACAAGAGAAATAAATGCCTCGATGATTTCGTTTCTTTATATGGAACAATGCCTTTGGTATCAACCAACATGAAAGCTGAGGATGCACGACATGCATGGTTCTGGTAATTTTGGTCATCATTAGTTGATACAAAGTCATTTTCATTTTGGAACTGTAATCGTCATGCATTATTTTGCTTATTGTATGATCGGCAAACTCCCCACGTTCCACTTTGTTCCACGAGTTTTGTAAAGTTTCAGGATATAATTCTAGTTTTTTATGGATTTTAAGGCTCGAAATCTAGCAAACTTTCCATTTTTAACAGGTAAATTAGAAATCCATGAGGTTTAGCCTAATTACAAAAGAACACAGTTATCTTCCAAAATACAATTACCCCCTCGGCCCTTGCATTTGTTTCTCTTTTACTAATTGCACCCTCAGAAAGGGTATTTGTTAGGAAAATACAAACCTCAAGGGGTGTTTGTAACACCACCTTTTTTCCCTGTGTTGAGGTTAAACTTTTAATAACAAGTTAACAACAATGTTGTTTGGATTTGCTAGATTTGTTATGTAAAGTTTCGTGTAAATGGATTTTTTTTCTTCATAGTAAACTGCAGGATGTCGCATGAAATGATGTACTATATTTTTTTGTGAAGTGGATGCAAATAATGCATTCGTGACAATGGTAATTAGTGAATTTACTTCAGTACTTTCAGTTACTGGAGTCATCGGGTCAGGTTAAAATCCGAAGGACTAAGCCCACTGCCCACCCCTAAAACGAAAATGTTTTTCGCATATACTTGCACTATATTTTGACTTTATTCTTAAACATTAAATTTAAAATGGTCATTTCTTTAAGGAAATGTTATTTGACTCTTTATTTTTTTTTGACAAATATACTGTATGAAATTATTCCATTTATTTCCAGTTAAATAGAACACAAAATGTAATTCTATAATTTTGCCTTATGTAGTTACTTTTTTTTGTATAAATGAAAATACCACAAATTTCATTCATATTCACAGATTTCATTTAACCACGTATACTACGACTGAATAACGTATGAAGCAAGTGTAATACATACTGGTCTTTAGTCTTAAAAATAATGCTATCTAAAAAGAAAAAATAGCCTAAAGGAAAAATGCTCTCACTGCCAAGTTAAAATATAGTTGTAAAAACAAATCACCAAGTATCACATATACTATTAAATTGAGAAATTAAAAAGTAAAGCATCCAATAAACTATAGAAATTTATTCTAGAATTTTAAAAATCAAAATTAACAAATAATATGTGTACAATCAAACATAAGACAAATAGTTTGTAAAAGTTAAAGTGCGTAAATGAGAAAATTATCATGTGATTTGCTTGGTAAAATTTTAATATTCAAGAGAACATTCCCATCATTGATGAAGGTACGAATAAGAAAAAAACTGGAAATAGAGCTAAAGTTCAAGAAATTTTTTGTACTTAAATGATCCCGACCGATCCAACTTAAGTCTAAAAAAAATATTTATATTGACAAATCTCAAATGATAGAATCAAAATAAAGTACATATATGCTTATGGAGCTCTAACAATGTCAACTTCCATATAATAATTCAAACTTTGACTGTATTTTAACAAACATTTGGTGTATATCCCAATGTGCTCATCTATTTAAGTTCTGCTTAACTCAAAGATTGAGATGCATTGCCATGTGCAGCCTTAAATTAAAGTGTTTTTTAGTACAAATCTTGGGAGGACAGAGGAATCGAACTTCTCGTGCACATATGACTAAGAGACAAACAAAATTTTGTCCGTCTTTGTAATTTTTTTTTCATTTTTGTACTCGTATATGTGTGTGTGTATAATTTACTTACTTAGAAAGGGTTTTGTAAGAAATTAAAATACTTATTATTGAGGAAGAATATATATCATATCGATTGAGCATGCATATTGACTTAGGCTTATAATTGAGGGATAAGCCTCTCTCCCTCAAGAGGTGTCATTTCTAAGAAAACTAGTGAAATCCAGGTCAAAGTAGACAATATCTCTTGGGCAGACGCGAGCCACCCTGTGCCACGTCTGTGGTATATAGGGGAGCCTATGTTGGATAGTGATATATGAGAATCTTGCACCGACTTTCCGCACACAGAGTCCACCCACTTGTTAGGGACTTATGTTGGGTAGGGATATATCCACATCGATTGAGGATGCAACTTATAAGCGAGGCCAAGCTGCGGGGGACTTATGTTGGGGAAGGATATATCCCATCGATTGAGCATGAAGGTTATAAGCGAGAGCCAAACCCTCTTCCCCAAGAGGCCCATTTTCCAAGACATACTCGTGAGACTCGAGCCAAATCAGACAAAACTTCTTGGGCTAACGCGAGCCACCGGCCATGTACCCATGCTGAAATAAGATCCTTGTTGCACAATTTCTATTAACTTGTTTAGATAAATGGCACATGCGCATTATATATTTTTCCTTTCAAAATTTGACTCCTATTTTCCTCTTTAGAATGTTTCAAAATAAGACTATACTTTTTATCTTTTGTTTTTTCATAACTATACTTAAAAGTAATAGATCAGTCTATTAACTCTTAATTATAATTTTCAAAAACAATTATATCCAAAAAGATCTCTATTTAGTCTCATTTAAAAAACAATTTAATTAAAAAAATATATATATAATTGAGGAGGAGGGTGAGGGCGCGATTGGATATGCTTTCATTTTGAAAATTTTCATTTTGCTAAAGAATAGTGGTAAAAAAAAATTGGAAGAAGAAAGATGAATTTTGAGAGTATGATTGGATGTGAGATGAAAAAGTAATGATGAAAGTTGATTTGATTTAAAAATAGTAAAATAATGATTAGATATGACTGGTAGTTAGAAATGTGTGAGTGAGTGAATAGTAAAAATAGTGGGAGAATGTGTAACAATGATTAGTTTTTTGTGGAAAAATGTGTAGATGTGATTGATAAGAGAAAAAATGAGAAAAAATGAAAGTGAGAGAATAGTATATTTTCTGAAAATTTTCATAAACAATTGCATGTTTGGTCAAAAATAATTTTCCAGCGGAACGAAAATGGGATCTCTTCCATATCCAATAGTAGCCTGAGTGTGTGTCTTTGTGATGTTTCATTTTCTCAAGAAGAGACAAGAGACAAGAGTGTTGAATTGGCAGCCCCACGTGGCTTTAATTCCAATCTTGATTGCGGACTTTGATGTGGTAAACCATGTGGGCCATTGACCCAATATATTGGGCAAATCCAAGCTTGGTAGCAAATGGTCCAAGCAAACCCCACATGGCATCTCATTTCTAAAAGAAAACTCCACATTTATTATTATTTTTTTTCGTTTAAAGACAAATAAAAAAATTCCCATTATTTTATATTTCAAAATTTCAGCTGACTGACACTTGCAAATCTTAGACTTTTTCTTATTCTTCTTTTTTTCTTATATTCTGTTTTTGTTTTTAAGACTTTTCCTTTTGATGACAAACTTCATCTTCTACTCACTTTGTTATGTTTACAGTCACATACTTTGAAAATAAATAAAATCATGACTAACAAAATGTAACTGGAGCTTATTTATTGTTTGAGGGGGTTGGATGTGAAGTTTGAATCTAAATTAAAGTGTTATATTTAATTGTAATTGTATTCAAATTGTTAAGCATTTCTCAGGCTGACATGAGGCTATAAGACAATCTCCTTAAGCCCCAAAACTCTTTAGCCGTATCGAATATACATAATGTTGAAGCCATAATATAACCTCTTCTATTAAGCCAATAAAAATTATAAAATCTTTTATTGCATTTTTTCTCCACATATTGAGGTCTTGGACCTCAAACACTCAATATTTTTTTAGGGGTAAAATTGGAATTTTCTTTTTAAAGAGAATGAATAAATATTTTTAGCTATATGATAGGCCATAGGGAGACACAATTTTAAGCTTCCAATTTTATGTTGAAGGATTAATATTTAATTGCTAAGTATTCATCTATGATATTGATTGAGCACACACCCAACTTTTTCAATATTACTTGAGACGAGATTATTGAAGGTTACAATAAAAATTAACAAAAGACATAAAACGAAACATGATTATTAATGATGTCTCCTGCATGAACCAAGACCATCAATTTGGCCCAAAGGAAAAAGAAACTACAAGGATTTAAATAATTGGTATCCACTTGGGTAAATGGGATTGTAACTTTTATAGTTATGATGATTTTTTTCTTTGGCTGATAATATGACAGGACTTTTTGTTTCCATCTCCCCACTCCCAACTCCTCAAAAAAAAAAAAAAGATAAAAAAAGATAAATAAAGTTGAAAAGAAAAGGAAAAGCTTCCATACATTAAAAAGTTTAAAGACTTAATACTATGACATCTTATTCTTAGTCAATTCAACTTTTCCCCTCCCTTTTTGAAGCTTGTTTATGAAGATTTATTTCACTTATATATTTTCTTTTGTTTCAAGGGCCTTTTTCTTTATTTTCTCCCTTTACTATTTCGAAAATCAAAAGCATGTAAATAATGGGAAAAAGTGATATAATCATATTGATCCAAAGGCCATTTTTTTTAATTATTTTTGTTTTCTAAAATTAGAATCAAGAAATGAAAATTTACTAGAACCATTAGGTCCTGGGTTCGAATATCTCCAAATGATATTTACTAGAACCATGCCTCTCAAAAAATCCCTCCATACGCGTAGGGCCAAGCGGTGTATACTAATCCGTCAGGGCCAGTAGGAGTTGGGGTTTCTTGTGGTGGGGACATGAATGATCTTGGTGGGTGGCTAGTATAAAAGTTTACCCTCCAAAGTTTAAAAATGAAAATTTGATAACCAGGGGCTTAGCCCACCTGCCACCACAAGCAATTGTGGGATGGAGGTCGGGGTTCAAATCCCTGCTCCATCAAATTGTTTGTGGGGTGGAGGTCGGGTTCATATCATCCATCAAATTGCTCCCAGGGCATATGCGGTGGTGAAGATTTGGTGGGAACTCATCTTGAATAAGCATCAGTGTGGGTTCGATTCGGGAGAGATCGTTATTAGTAGATTGGGGGTCGAACATAATTGTTCTCTTTACCCTGGAGGATCTGGTTGTCGTCAGCCAGACCCGTCGAAACACTTGGCCAGTCGTGCACATCCCGCGGTTTACCTTGGCGCGGCAATGAGGAATGCGGGAGCTGAAATTGTCTCTCGGGCGTAGTCAGGCGTAGGCAGAAGGCTGAGTTATCAAAAAAAAAAAAAAAAAATGAAAATTTGATGCCATGTTAAAGATGACAGTGGAATAATGAGCTAACCCTATTATTACACCTATATTTTCTTTTTAGCCAATAATACCTGCTACCTACTCAAGAACCGAAAATAACAGCTTTAAATATTAGTTGTCCACCCACTAAAGATTTATGGTCATACAAAAATGACTTAACCATTCAAAAGGACCCTCTGCCATGTGTGGATTTAACTGATTTATGATTGATTAATTTGAGGTCTGTATCTAAGGTGGGATAAGAACAATAAATTATGACAAGAAAAAATATTGTATACACAAAGATTAAGGAAACAAACAAAGTAAAACAACCTACTCCTCACCTATCCTAATTTTTTAACCATGGACTTTATGTGCTATTATTAGGTATTTTTTGTCATTTTTTAATGGGTTGATTCCACAAATTAATCACTGGTTAAGTGGATAACTTTATACACTTATTTTCCATCTTTTTTTAAATATCTAAATATGTGAAATTATCTCACAATTTACTTTACTTTTTTTTTTTTTTATAACTCGAACTTCTGCGCTACGCTTATCTATTACGCTGGGACAACAATTCCGGCTCCTCATTCTTTGCCAAGGTAAACGGGATGTGCACGACTGCCAATGTTCGGGGAGTCTGGCGACGTCAACCAACTGATCCTCCCGGTAAAGAGAACAATTATGTTCGACCCCCAATCTACTAATAACGATCTCTCCCGAATCGAACCCACACGGATGTTATTCAAGATGAGTTCCCACCAAATCTTCACTACCGTGATTTCGCGTATGCCCTGGGAGCAATTTGATGGAGAAGGATATGAACCCGACCTCCACCCCACAAACAATTTAATGGAGCGATTTAAACCCCTAACCTCCATCCCACAATCATTGTTTTTGTGGTGGCCATGAAGCCACCTGGTTCACAATTTACTTTACTATGTTTGCAGAAAGTGTGGACATAGGAAAATCCAAAGAAATGTTTGGAGCTCTTTTTTTATGTGCATTACGACATTAATAACTTTGACTGAATAAATAGTTAAACTTTTCAATTTGTTCCCATAATTTCTTTTTATGTTGATATTAATTGATAAATTTAAAGTCATTAAAAAAAATACAGTCTAATACTCTAATATTCTGTTAAGTATGGACAGCTAACTTTAATGACTTTGACCTTCTAAGTTCTAGGTGAGAAATATGAACCAAAAAGGGAATTTCTTTTGAAAAAATAGTAAAAAGAAAAAGGAAATGCAAAAATAGACTACTATATTAAACATGTCCAACCAAAAACCCCATTTTTAACAATGAAAATGAAATATTAGGAGAAAGAGGTGGTCTTATGAGACACCGTCTCATGGATCTATGTTTATGAGACGGATCCTAAACATGTACAAAAATATTAATTTTTTTCATAGGTATAAGTTTGGGTCGAAATTATATTTAAATATAGGATCCGTCTCATGAATTATATCAATGAGACCGACTCACAGTCTCACACAAGTATTTGTGTAAGAAAAATTGGGTAAAAGAAATTATGACCAACCGGTAACCAATTATAACAACATTTATTTAATTCGTACTTGATTCCATTTTATATTTTATTAGTACATAAAAAGGTAAACGAAGAATTACATAAAGAAAAATATTTATTTACACACAGCAAGAAAATGAAAAGCCCTTTGACCAACTAAAATATGAAAATATTTGAAGGACGAAATTTCTATTTATTTCTACATACTAGAAATAGAGAAATGTAGACTGCAAAAATCAGAGATCCACCAAGAAGCTTCAGAGTGAAGCTGAGTAACAGTCATAGCAGTTTTCTTTTTGCTCTATTCAGTCATACAATTTTCTGTAGTCTCTATCTCCATTAATTCCGCCTTTTCTTGCTCTCCCCACTCTGGTATGAGTTGTACTCATTAAACCTCCTCGAAAAAATTTACCAATATGCCCTCCCGCCACCTCCTTTCTCCGCCGCCACCGACGGCGGTCCACAACCGGACCAATCATCTCCTCCCACCTCTGGCCGGCGGTTTAACCGCCGCGTTTTCTTGTCTCCTCCTCCTTGTCCTCTGCTTCCGGAGATTCAACAGGAAACGCACAGCGCCGACAGCCTCCGACACCGACTCCAAAAAACCTCCCCACCGCCTCTCCTACTCCCTCCTCCGCCGGGCCACCTCTAATTTCTCCCCTTCCCTTCGCCTCGGCCAAGGCGGTTTCGGCTCCGTCTACCGTGGCGAGCTCAAGCAGGGCCGCCATGGTCCCAAAGACTCGGTGTTTACCTCCTCCCGTGTTGCTGTCAAGGTTATGGATTCGGGGTCTTTGCAAGGTGAGCGTGAATTTCAGAACGAGCTGCTTTTATCCTCAAAGATCGACTGTAAGTATATTGTTTCTGTTATGGGTTTTTCGTCTAACCCTAGAAAACGTCGGATGCTTTTAATTTATGAGCTTATGGAAAATGGTAGCTTGCAAGATTGTCTTTTCCATAAAAAAAGTGAAGAGCTGAGAAATTGGGATAAAAGGTTTTCGATTGCTCTTAACATAGCCAGAGGGTTAGAGTACTTGCATCATTATTGCGATCCACCAATTATTCACGGCGATATTAAGCCGAGTAATATTTTATTGGATGAGGGTTTTAATGCTAAGATTGGGGATTTTGGGTTGGCGAGGTTTAAAGTGGAGGATAATGTTATTGTGGAAGTTGAGGTGAAGGAGAGCAATTTGGGGAATGGGGTGGAGGATAATGGATCTGTAATGGAGGATACTGAGAGTGTGATTACAACAAGTGGGTTTGAGGAAGCAAATAATATTCATCATCTTAGTGGTATCGATAGGTCGCCACAAAGCGTGGTTGTTAGGGTTGACACTTCGCCGGAGGCTGTGGTGGGGGTCGACTTGTCACCGGAGACAGAAGCTGCTCTGGTGGTGTCACCAAGGACAGTGGCTGCGATGGCTTCCCCATCTGACGGATTGGAGAAGACGAGCGCCTCAGAGGGGAACTTCGATAGGTTTAGTGTCGAGAGTGGAGGAGAAAAGAATGGGTGGAAAAAGAAGAAGAAGAGTGTCTCGGGGAAAGATTGGTGGTGGAAGCAAGATAACGGCGCTGATGGGGAGTCGAGCACGGTTAAAGATTACGTGATGGAATGGATTGGGAATGAGATCAAGAAAGAGAGGCCAAAAAGTGATTGGATCGGAGCTTCGTCGAGCTCTCGTACGGTCGGGAAAACGGAGAAGAATAAGAAGAAAAGAAGGCAGTTAGATTGGTGGGTATCGTTGGATGACGAAAAGAATGTGAAGAAAGACAAGAGAAGGCCCGCGAGGGAGTGGTGGAAGGAGGAGTACTGCGAAGAGCTAGAGAGGAAGAAAAAGAAGAAGAAGAAAAAAAAAAGCGCAAGGGACAATGAGTGACGATTGTTATACGGAAAATTATTGGCCAAGGGATGACGAAATGTATGCTGAGAGAAAGAAGAAAAGGAGCAGGAGTAGGAGCAGGGGTAGCATGGACTGGTGGATGGACGGTCTAAGTGGTGAGCTATGGAAAACACAGACGAAAAGTTACGATTCTATTAGTGGGGAGATACCGAAGAGTGGGGGTATTAGTAGCACGCCGAGCATGAGAGGAACTATTTGCTACATTGCACCTGAGTACGGTGGTGGTGGCGATGTATCTGAGAAATGTGATGTCTATAGTTTTGGTGTTCTGTTATTAGTTCTCATTGCAGGACGGAGGCCGCTTCAGGTGACAGGGTCGCCCATGTCTGAGTTCCAACGAGCCAATCTACTATCGTGGGCCCGGCATCTCGCTCGTACTGGGAAGCTTCTTGATTTGGTTGATCAGAAGATTCAGTCTTTGAATAGTGAGCAAGCGTTGCTATGCATCACGGTGGCGCTTCTCTGCTTGCAGAAATCGCCTTCTCGTCGGCCTTCGATGAAAGAGGTTGTGGGGATGCTGTCCGGAGATTTGGCGTCTCCCCAGTTACCGGTTGAATTTTCGCCTTCGCCTCCGTCTCGATTCCCGTTTAAGTCTCGCAAGAAGGTCCGGTGAGTTTCAGTTTGGTGTCGACTGTTCTGTGATGAAATTTAAAGTTGTTGTAGACCATTGTTTGTCTTTGTGAATGATTTATGTAAAGAAAGAAAAGTATTAAGTTAAGAATGCATCAATACAATGGATTCCAGTGTTTTTAAGATACATCTTATGCAGCAATCAGCATGCGTATTTACATGGCTATTACAATGTTCTTCTTTTACTTGTTGTTTTGTCATACATACCTGAGAGGCTGAGATTTCCGTGCAGAAGCTGTCATTACATCTGTCTAAAACTTTTGCAGATTCACAAATTTTGATCGACTGTAATCATAGACACTTTTATTAATAGCAAAAGGAAAGGAGAACATGTGATATTTTTCTTGAAACTGATAGAAGAGGAGTTTCAAAAATCCTAAATTGATTGCTGTCTTACTTGAGGAAATTGCTGAATTAGAGTGCCATATTTGATACAATGGGAAATCTAATACAACATGTGAATGGACATGATCAAACTGGTGGAGACAAAAAGGGAGTGTTTGCAAAGAATTCTGCTTCGAGAAGTGATATACTGTAGTAAAATTAAAAGTAGTTGAGAATAAAAAGTTGGTAGTGTTTGCGATTAGAATCAAAAGTTGATAGTGCTTGCAAATAGAATCAGAAGTTGAGCATCACAAGTTGATAGTGTTTGGTGAAAAATTTGTAGAAATGCTTAGCTGTTTGTAAAAGTCTAACCAAAAGCAGAATCAGAAATCCAAAGCTCCCACATCCTTACTTTTAGATTCTGATTAAATGAAGCAGAATCAAAAGCAGAAGTTGACATTTGCAAACACCAAAAAATGATTTTTTTTTCAGCCAAAAGCAGAGGCACTTTTTTTAGTGTTTGTAAACACTCCCAATGTTAGCAAAATGCAGTTTCAGTTTATTGCAGCAAATATCAATCTAAATTTAATCCCCCTACTGAGTAGAGCCTGATAAGTTTTTGGTGTTCATCTGTTGTGTATTTACTGCTCCCTCTATACCCTATGTTTTGCTGGCTTCTCTTGAAGGGATTTTTTAATGAACAATTTGGTTGTGTTAAAGAAGTGATGAATATTGGTTAGAAAGGGGCAGGTTGGGGTCTGGGATAGTTTTTGATTTTCACTTCTTCCTGTAACTTTTGGGGTTACGTTCTGTCCTATTCTTCTTATTGAGTTTAATTTTTGGTTATTCCGTTGTAAGTTACTTTTTGTTAATGTCTTTAGAGTTCGGAGCCATTTTAATAGCTCAGATGATCATTTTGCGCTGATGGTGTTTTTAAAACACCAGCTTACGTTTCTAAAGGTTCAATCCAGGGCACTTTACATGTTTTGCCAGTTTTTCGGAATCCATTCATGGTCTTACTGAATCATCTTCTTCTTATTCTTCTTCATCCTTTTCCCTTTTTCCTTTTTTATTTTTTTCATTTTTTTTATACACCGGTGAATTTGTTACAAAATGCTCCCTCTATCCCATGAGTACTTATCCATTTGGTCTGATACGGAGTTTTCAATGAAAGGTGCAAAATAGATATCCATTTTAAGAAATGGAATTCTAGTTTGGATGTCCCAGAAATGGGAACAGAGCAATAAATTCGGGACAAAGGGAGTATTAGTTAATTGTATAAAATTAAAAGAAAAGAATTCCAGAAGTTTTTGATTGATCAAGTTGATGATGCTTGCTCTGAACATTTCAATTCTTTTTCACCGTCTTTCGGTGATGAACATCAGCTAACCAGGACTTTGGCAGAAGACACTACTGGGTAAGTAACTATTCTCTCGTCTTTGTTTGCAATTCTTTCAAACCTTCTTGTTTTGTTTTTTGATATTGCTTTTGCTGATCTTGTATTATTGGAAAGCAGGTCCTTTTTAATAAGTCACTTTTTCCGAATCCCAATCGGCTCACCCCAGGTTGTGTACTAGTTAAAATTGATGGTCCATCTCCTTGTGAAATCTTCACCATCTTTATTCATGTTAAATTTTCTGAATTTTTTACTCGTTAACTGCTCCAGACTGGTTTTCGCATTTGGCTCTTTGCTTATATAATTGGTAGGCTTCTAACTGGAGCAGATGTTACTGTATATAAATGAATTTATGTATGCCTTTAGACTATATGCTGCACCTTCTGCATATGATCTGGTGAGACTTTAGAGACATAATGAGTCCTCCATTAGACACAGTAAGATGTTTCTTCCCATGTAGGTATTTGCAATTATGCTGAGCCTAAAAGTTTTATCTGAGGGAATCGGGTAGTGATCGAGTGGTTAAAAACTCTGAAGCCTAGACCAGAGGTATGTAGTTCGATTTCCACCACCCTCCCCTTGTAGGATATGTACTCCCAAAAAAAAGAAGTTTTATTTGGAACTTTCATGATGTTGTATCAGTTGAAATTTGTAGCTATTAGGTCATTTTGTATGAAAATAAAATTTATTGGTTTGAGATTGTAGTAAGACATGCTGTGAACTCAAGTCGACGATGAAGTATCCATTACTATATGTCAGGGTCACTTTATTCCAAGCTATCGAGTCGACTGAAAAGGAAGAGGAACTACACCAAAAGGAATGGAAACAGAGAATTATTGGAAGCTTTTAATAGGATAATTACATAAAACTCCCTGAGGTTTGGGCTAATTACAAAAAGCCCAGAATATTTTAAAATTACAAAAAGCTCTCTTAGGTTTTATTCTGTCATAAACTTAATGGGAATATTTCTGAAAATATCGGGGTGTTCCGAAATGTTTTTTGCTTTTGCAATGGAAAATGTAAGATTGAATCAAACTTTAATGGATTTTTTGCAATTTTCAATAACCTCTGGGTTTTTTGTAATTAGACCGAAGTCATCAGAATGAGGCGGCGATGAGTTAAGATAGTTAGCTCTAGTCATCATGTAATGGGACATGACTAGAGCAACTATCTCAACTCATCGCCGTCTCATCGTATTTTCCATGCAAGTGAAAAGACCTATGATGTTGATGGTTTTTGGAATTTCATCTCATTTCTCCTTCGTTTAAAAGTTGCGTCAGGAAGGGCATCCGGCGTAAAACTTTGCCACTTTGCGTTTTGTGTGAATTTGTAGTGTTAACTAATTTTAGACAATTAATTGACACTATAAACTTCACACCACCGACCCCACATAGTGGGATAAGGTGCAGTTGATGATGATGATGATGATGAGACCGAAGTCACTGTACCTCAGTTCTCTTTTTTTTCTTGGTAATTATCCCAACATTTTAATTTGAGTTGGCCATGGGAATGATATAAGGTATTCTTTTTGAAAAGTGATACTCTCATGATACTCAGATTTTTTGTCATCATACCAGGTTATATGAAGTTTACTATTTTATATTTCTTCTGCCCCCCATAACCATTCATGATGAGAATTACCTGTTTCTGTGGTCTGGTACTTCCATTTCAATTTGGGTAAACAACGAATGTTTCTCAAACATTGTGTTTCCTGCGTTAATTGTGTTCCACCAGCCAAGATTAGTTAATTTCGAAATATTTATTGTCCTCCCCTTGCAACATAATAATCAAATTATAATATTTGTGAATTGTGATTCACAATACTTATGTTGATGAAAATGGTACTTAGCCACATCAAATTGACACCATGATCATTTATTCTCATCTTTTTTCCAGTTATTTAGTTTTTGATTTCATGCCACTTGTTGCTTTGTTGACTGCATTTTTCCCAGTTTAAAGACTGGGATGCTCAAGAGAAAAGCAGGAGATGTTTGCAAGAATATGCTATAACAACATTATTTTTTAATTAATTTCTTATTTTTTTCATTAATGGAGATAAACCCTCTAGCATGATGCAATAGTCTGCACACTCAATAGCGTAACCAACCGATGAAAGAGGGGTGGGCCGGCCAATGAAAGTGGGGTGAACTGGATAAAAAATTAATAAAAACAAAAAAAACTATAACTGAAATTTATATTTTTTTAATATCTAAATGAAATTAAGTTAAAAAAAAAGAGGGGCCTGAGCTAGTATGATCACTATCTTTGTCACTTGTATAGACTATGTCAGTCAGTTAAAGTGCACTAGGTAAATCTTGCGCGAGCTTTGACCAAGTGATATTATGGTGGAGATTAGAATTTGAGACATTTCGGCCTTATGCTACACCATTAGAGTCTTGACTATACTATGAGGGGGCATGTGCAATAGAAACTCCTATTCAGACTGTGACAGTGACTATAGTTGCTGCTTACAAGTTACAACAACAGCTGAAAGATATTGTCACTGGCTGTGACTCTGAGTGTGGAGGAGAATATGCCAAATGGGAATAAACAAGGGGAGCGTTTTACCAAGCCAGCATGCACCTGAAAATTTCTCAATGCAGCTAATATTAGTTGTCAAATGTCAAGCATAATATCTTTATGATGAAAGACTAATACTACATTACAATTTACAATCACATGTTATTTAATTAGGACAAATGGTTTGAGGTCTAGCTTTTATTGTTGCTTTTGTGGGCGCTAAGCTGCATTGAGGTGTGAGCTTTCCATAAGCCCATTTAAGTTATAATATTTTATTTTACCAATCGTATTATAAACTATAAAGAAGTCTTAAATCTTTATATGAGCACTATCTGACACACATGCACATGTAATATTCTGATCGAGGAAACAATGAGTCATTTCGTGGTAGACAACATTTCATTTGATTAATTTAATAGGGAAAGTTTTATGACCATTGTGAAAAATGCACTTACCACACTAGGGAAATTAAATAATGGCAAATATTACTCTAGAATTAAATATTATTGATCGAGTAATTATTAGTGTATATCTCAATCTTTAATTATGCTTTTATTTTCATTGACAGGCATGAAATTTGTCGTTCCTTCCTACGATGCCTACTATTTCGCGAAGGATCACTTAATATTAATATGTTGAAACATAGTCGAGTTTAATGTAAAATCAATATTTGTTGTTTTTTTAGAGCAAATCAATATTTGTTGTTATTGTACAAGGCTTTTTTTTTTTTTTTTGCTTTTTTGTAAATAAGTTAAATTTGAAAAACAGTTTTTACACTTCATATATAAATATATATCATGATGATTGATTGAATTGCTCATTATTTCATTTATTTTCCTAATTAAATTTTAGTGACGTGCTCTTTCCTCGAGAATTTTATTGCTGGCTGAGGTTATCAAATACTTCATGTTGTTGATATTTAAATGGAGAGGATCCATGCTCTTAAATATATATCATTTCCATTTTAGGCGACTATCCATTTCACCTGCACTCTTTTTATATTGCTAGAAGTGTAGAATATCTGAA
This sequence comes from Rehmannia glutinosa, assembly GCA_016081115.2. Lineage (NCBI taxonomy): Eukaryota > Viridiplantae > Streptophyta > Magnoliopsida > Lamiales > Orobanchaceae > Rehmannia > Rehmannia glutinosa. The sequence continues at coordinate 333,293 of JABTTQ020002067.1, read as the reverse complement.
TATGTTTTAGGCAATATAGGTTTTGGTTACTACGCATAGCCGTATAGGATGGTCCCAGCCCTAATAAGATTTTTATTTTTTTGTTATTAGCCCTAATAAGATTTTTTTTTTTTTATCGAAACGATAGCAATTATATATCAACTCACCGAAACAAAGTATGGAACAGAGTATAATTACATCACCTTCCATTTGAACCCATTTAGGGCCAAAAGGAAAAAACCTTCACAATAAAGGAAGATCAAGCAAGCTGAACAGACTCAACATCAAATCAAAAGATAACTGTCTAGCAAAAGTGGAAGTGATGCTACTCATTATACATAGCTCACAAATCAGCAAAAGACTGAAGAGAAGCAAAAAATAATCACCAACATCAGCAATCTTTAAACCAGCAGCAAATGAAGAAGCATAGCTTCAAAGCCAAAAAATCCACTGAATTCGAAAGAATCCCTAGAGAAACAAACCACATCCCAGCAAAAAGAAGAAATAAGAACAGGGGGCACTGATCATGATAGACCCTACCTCACAACAAAATGAAGAAACAAAGAACAGAACACCACTAGCCCAAAATAAGATCACACAGAAGCCATGACATTAGCTTCCTTAAATTCATTCCAATCAAACAGTGCAGCCTGAATAATTGCCCGCTCCGGCTTCCAAGTTTGTTGAAATGTCCAAAGATTTCTAGTCTTCCAAAGCCACCACAAAATATATGTAGTAAGCTCAATTCTAAAATTATTGTTACCATCTCCTCCAAGGCCACATATGTTAAACCACCAGTCAAAAAACACAATTTTATCCGACTCCATCCCATCCCAAATAATAGGTGAGAGCTTCCAAACCGTCCTAGCTCTACCACATTCAAAAAAGAGATGATCCATGGTCTCTTCTTCCATCCCACAAAGTTGGCAGATAGTATCATTTTCGATCCCCTTTTTAAAAATATTTTTTTTCACGGGTAAAATGTCATGACAACATTTCCATAAAAAAAACTTGAGTTTTTGTTGAACCTTCAATCTCCACACACAGTCCCAAATTTTCTTTTTTTTCACTCTAGAACCGCTGCTTTCAGCTTGAGCAAAGCCTGCAATTTTTTCACCAATCAAGCATGGATATGCTGAATTTACTGAAAATTTTCCTTTATGATCAAAATGCCACACCACTCTATCATCTTGGACTGTACTTGGAATGGAAATTTGTAAAATGTTAGAAGCATCGTCTTTTGTGAAAAGTTGATGGATTAAACTTTCATTCCAAGAACATTCCCCTGCATTAAAAAGATCACATACCAATCTGGGAATTGAAACAGCAGCAGAAAAATTTAACTGGTGAGGGATAAAACCAAAAGACTTGGGGATCCAAGGATCAGTCCAAATTTTAATAGTTTTCCCATCCCCAATATCAAATCTCCTACCTTTAACAATAACAGTTCTAACCTCCATCCAGCTCATCCAAAGCCATGATGCACCACTAGAAACCCCAGCCCCAATAAAATTCCCATTTGGAAAATATTTTGCTTTAAGAACTCTACTAACAAGAAGGTTAGGTTGTTCAAACAATCTCCATAACTGCTTAGCCAAGAGGGCTTCATTAAACAACTTAAGATCGTGGAAACCCAAACCCCCCTCATTTTTAGGAGTAGAAATTAAATTCCATGCTTTCCAATGGATTTTATTATGACCTCCCTCAGAAATCCCCCACCAAAAATTAGCAGCCAACTGACTGATGCCCTTACAAATGCCAACAGGAAGTTTAAAACAAGACATCACAAACATAGGGAGAGCTTCCAAAATAGATCTAATCAGGACATCTTTTCCAGCAGTAGATAGAAAATTATTTTTCCAGTTTTGAATTCTTTTTTGAACAGAGTCTAGAACATAATTGAAAATTTCTTTCTTAGACCTACCAATGCCAAGAGGAAGGCCAAAGTATCTACAAGATTTTTGCATCTTGATGCCCTGAAGGATCCTACATATATTTTGTTTTGAATCAGAGAGGGTATTGGCACTGAAGAACACAGAGGATTTATCAAAATTTACCAATTGCCCTGACAGACTATGGTATTTATCAAGAATGGCATTAAGCAAAATAGCTTGGGACTCCTTGGCTTCACAAAAAATGAGAGAATCGTCAACAAAAAGAAGATGAGTAATAAGAGGGCCCTTCTTGCATAACTGAAGCCCAAGGAAGGATTTATCAGCCACAGACAAGTTGATAAGGCTAGAAAAAACTTCAGAGACAATAAGAAAGAGGTACGGAGAGATTGGATCTCCTTGCCTCAATCCTCTAGAAGGAATGACATATCCGCGGGAAGCACCATTGACATTGAAAGAGAAAGAAACAGAAGAAACACAAGTCAGAATCCAATTTATAAAAACCTGATGAAGCCCATTTTAGTCATAGTTCCCTTAATACACTCCCACTCCACTCGATCATACGCTTTTGCCATATCGAGTTTAATGGCCATAAAACCCTTTTTCCCTGGTCGATATGAAGAAAGATTTGGTAATTGACACAATTTGATTTTAGTCCATTAATTTTTAAAATTGACATATTTAATTTGGTATTCAATTGGCAATCGAAATCTACTGACATCACATGGACTTAATTTAGGAATTTTTAAATTTGGAGGAAAATTGTATCATTGGCAATTATGTTGACATGTTCAAAAATACACATATATAGTTCTTACTTCTTAATTATTGTGTGCATATTTGAGACTAACAAATGAATTATGTATCTCACTAGAATGTAATATAGAGTTGTTACTGAAGAAATTAAATAGAGACACATGCATGTATAGTTGTAATTAAGATAATAAATTTATAATATATATAGTGATTAGGTCAAGCGATAATATTATTTATAATGGTTACTAATTATATAGGTTCAATAAATTTTTATTTAGTTATGATCTGTGATAATAGTTATCATAAGTTTAATTAAAAGTTCTAAAGAAGATGTATAAATTATCACTATAAAAAGTACTAGTCTCAAAATATTATGGTATAAGTTGGAATTATTGATAATAACGAAACATGCATGATGCATGTATAGTTGTAATTAAGATAATAAATTTATCACAATGACTTATGACAATATTTATATTTCCACGAAGCTGTCACCATATATGTCTCTAATAATAATTTAAATACAATTAACATAAACTATTAAGTTTATAGAAAAATATTATGTTGACAAAATCAAAATTCTTGGGCATGTTTGTTTATGTTTCCATGGTCCATTTCCAGTTTCTGGAGTTGGAAATAGAATTTTGAGAATTTGTTGGTCTTGTATGGTTGTATTTCTAACCCCATTTTTCCAATTTCCAACTATTCCGAAAAATAAGTTTATGTTTATTTCAAAAGTTTTCAGTAGAAATGAAGTCATTTCCAGTTTTCACTTTTTTATGGAAAATATTCTTTTGAAAACACAACCAAACAATTTTTCATTCCAATTACGCAAACCTAGGTAAAAATACACTACAATCACGCATATCTATGTCAAAAATACATTTGAAAAATTATAACCAAACATATTCTCATTTTCAAATAGAAATTCAGACAACAAACCAAACATATTCTCAAATCTCACACGAAAACCAATAAAGTTTGAAAATTCATTTTCCAACACTAGAAACTGGAAATTGGACTTGGAAATACATCATACAAGCCCATTGGTTTTCGTGTGGAAATTGGGATTGTGTTTGGATGAATGAATTGAAATGTGTTTTATGTAGGGTTGGAAACGAGATTGTGTTTGATTTGAGTAGTTTTGAAATATTATTTTATGTATATAATAATTGAAAAGTTGGTAGTGGTGGGGTCCACTTCAATATTTTAATTTGAATATGTAATATTATATTTGTAAGATTATAGTTGGTGGGTCCCATTAGATAATTATAATTTAAAAATAATAATATTTTAAGTAGATAAAGTTGATAATGGTGGGTCCCACATATATAATTGGGTTAAAATATGAAAATAGTGATTGATAAATAATGATGAGTGATGTAGGGTAGTGTATAGGTTTGAGAATAGAAATTATAGGTTTGAGATGTTGTTTTATGTGAAAAATAGAAAATGAAAATGATGATTTCTATTGTAAATTTTATGAACAAACATGATTCCACTTTTATGTATTGTTAGAAACTGGAAAGAGGCCATTGGAAACGTAAACAAACGAGTCCCTTGTGATTATGAGTGACATTTTTGACATTGCCACATAATATTATACTATTTATATTTTCTTGGGAGACACCGTACGGGATTAGTTATTCTCTGAGTTTTTTTTTTTTGAGCACGATTCTCTGACTAAATTGATGATTGCGGATTAGATAATTAATGGTTTGAGGTCGTGCTTTTACTGTTGCTTTTGTTGGCGCTAAGCTGCGTTGAGGTGTGAGCTTTCCATAAGCCCATTTAAGTTATAATATTTTATTTTACCAATCGTATTATAAAGAAGTCTTAAATCTTATATGAGCACTATCTGACACACATGCACATGTAATATTCTGATCGAGCAAACAATGAGTCATTTCGTGGTAGACAACATTTCATTTGATTAATTTAATAGGGAAAGTTTTATGACCATTGTGAAAAATGCACTTACCACACTAGGGAAATTAAATAATGGCAAATATTACTCTAGAATTAAGTATTATTGATCGAGTAATTATTAGTGTATATCTCAATCTTTAATTATGCTTTTATTTTCATTGACAGGCATGAAATTTGTCGTTCCTTCCTACGAAGCCTACTATTTCGTGAAGGATCACTTAATATTAATATGTTGAAACATAGTCGAGTTTAATGTAAAATCAATATTTGTTGTTTTTTTAGAGCAAATCAATATTTGTTGTTATTGTAAAAGGCTTTTTTTTTTTTTGCTTTTTTGTAAATAAGTTAAATTTGAAAAACAGTTTTTACACTTCATATATAAATATATATCATGATGATTGATTGAATTGCTCATTATTTCATTTATTATCCTAATTAAATTTTAGTGAGGTGCTCTTTCCTCGAGAATTTTATTGCTGGCTGAGGTTATCAAATACTTCATGTTGTTGATATTTAAATATATATCATTTCCATTTTAGGCGACTATCCATTTCACCTGCACTCTTTTTATATTGCTAGAAGTGTAGAATATGTTTTAGGCAATATAGGTTTTGGTTACTACGCATAGCCGTATAGGATCAGGATGGTCCCAGCCCTAATAAGATTTTTATTTTTTTGTTATTAGCCCTAATAAGATTTAAGTGACAGATTCTGTAATATTTTAAAGTGTGACCTATACGTTCTATACGTACTCACCTGGCCCACTAATGCCTACTATTGTATATTCTGCCCCCACAAAGCTAGGGATACATAAATTTTAAAAATATTTTTCCGTACATGGTCGATATGAAGAAAGATTTGGTAATTGACACAATTTGATTTTAGTCCATTAATTTTTAAAATTGACATATTTAATTTGGTATTCAATTGGCAATCGAAATCTACTGACATCACATGGACTTAATTTAGGAATTTTTAAACTTGGAGGAAAATTGTATCATTGCAATTATGTTGACATGTTCAAAAATACACATATATAGTTCTTACTTCTTAATTATTGTGTGCATATTTGAGACTAACAAATGAATTATGTATCTCACTAGCATAATATAGAGTTGTTACTGAAGAAATTAAATAGAGACACATGCAATGTAAATTATAGTAGGTCAGTTATCTTACAAAAGGTGTTGTTAGCCGTGGTTTTAAAAATTTAGATATGCCAATATCTTCTCAAATAATATATATAGTGATTAGGTCAAGCGACAATATCTATATATATATAAAAGCAAAATGGTTTCTAAATATGTTTTCCCGCCTAAACGTAGTTGCTAAAATCGATTTCCATAATTTTTTTTTTATTTTTGTTCCAGAATTTTTTTATTTTCGGTTACATATATGCAATAAATTGGAAAATGTTTGACTTTGAAATATAGCATATATGCTGCAATAAATTGGGAATATTTGACTTTGAAATATAGCATAAATAAATTGATTATACGTAGTTGCTAAAATCGATTTCCAGTATTTTTTTTTTATTTACGGTTGCAGATATGCAATAAATTGGGAATGTTTGACCTTGAAAAATAGCATAAATAAATTGATTATTGCCTATCAGATTTACATGTACAGATATGCAATAAATTGGGAATATTTGACTTTTCGATTTACATAAATAAATTGATTGTTGTCTATCGGATGTAAATAATGCAATAAATTGGGAAAGTTTGACCTTTCGATTTCGGTTTTACATGTACAAATATGCCAAATATAGGAAAAATAGCATAAATAAGTTGATGGGTGTCTATCGGTCAGCCAAAATATCAATTTAAATACAAACTTTCCATTCTACAAACTTTCCATTCGCTTGACATTTCAGTCGTTGTATTTATTTATTAAACAATCGAATTGTTTTTTTTTTCAATATTCCGCAAAATAATCAAAACACACATTGGTGCCAAATGTTAATAAATATGAGACCAGTTCAAAAATAATTACCAAAAGCCTGGCTTAAAAAGAAAAAAGAAAAATTGGTATCCCATCTTATCATAAACGTGTAAAAAATAATTAAACATTTCCAAAAATAATCTAATTACAATTTAAAGTTTTCTGTTAATTTAATATATATAGCAACTAATAAGATTGTATCTTTTGTGGGTCAAATTGATTACAATTAATTAGAACACATCCTTTATTTTCGTAATTATATTCTGATCAATGAGTAAATTTCGAAAATGATTATGAAAATAAAAGGCAAGTAATCAAAATATTTTATAATGTATTAAATTATTACCATGTATATAAATAACCTACGTTTCTAATATGCATAATTAATAGATATAATCATAATCTAATTTTCGCGTGCAGCTGATTTGCTATTGATTTTTTCCCTAAAATCTGATGTCTTGATCTCTATAAATATGTAATTGTCACCACATTTTTTTTCCGCACAGAGTTGCAACATTAAACTCATATTATACAATTTCTCTTTCGTGAAGCATTATCATAAGAAAACCGGTTACAATGGCTTTGTGCATTACTCATATATGCAATTTGAACATGAATAAGACTCCGTGGGCGGTGAATATTAGGCTCATGTGAACACACGAAAAACCATTGTAAAATGACAAGTCATGTGCTAAATCTGAAATGTGTTTTTTGTGACAATGGTAAGACTTTTTTTTTGGATATTTTTTTTTTATCGATTTCATGCTTTTTAACATGCTAATAATTTTTATATTAGGTATCGTTGCATTTATGTAAGCACATACAATAATATTCGAATGCTTTTAATGATAACTACCGTAAATTATGATTAAAAATAATTAATCGCATTATGACAGTATACAATATAGACTCACTAAACAAATAGTATGGAATTAGGATTCCACTATACCCATGTGTAGGGGCAAACAACTTTTTACGTACTCTTGAGATTAACTTAATTTATACATGTATATAAATTATCAATAACATAATCAACAACAATAAGAATGAAAAGCATCACCTTAATGAATAACATCCGCAATAAAAATGCATTATAGATCAACACAATATATAGTAAATTTCAGTATAATACTCTACACAACAGACAGCGAAATTATATACATCCAAATCCAATTTAATTACTACGAAAATTTTACCTACGTCTATGAAATTATATACATTCAATTTATACTATAGAACAAAGCAAATCAATCACATACGGTCCCACACAACACATCATATGTGGTTCGACATAATACACTCCGTGCATCGCACGGACGATATACTAGTTATTTATAATGGTTACTAATTATATAGGTTCAATAAAATTTTATTTAGTTATGATCTGTGATAATAGTTATCATATGTTTAATTAAAAGTTCTAAAGAAGATGTATATATTATTACTATAAAAAGTACTGGTCTCAAAATATTATGGTATAAGTTGTAATTATTGATAATAACGACACATGCATGTATAGTTGTAATTAAGATAATAAATTTATCACAATGACTTATGACAATATTTATATTTCCACGAAGCTGTCACCATATATGTCTCTAATAATAATTTAAATACAATTAACATAAACTATTAAGTTTATAGAAAAATATTATGTTGACAAAATCAAAATTCTTATGATTATGAGTGACATTTTTGACATTGCCACATAATATTATACTATTTATATTTTCTTGGGAGACACCGTACGGGATTAGTTATTCTCTGAGTTTTTTTTTTTTTTTTGAGCACGATTCTCTGACTAAATTGATGATTGCGGATTAGATAATTAATTATTTATTGGTAATGATTGTACGCGCGTATTAGAGTCCCATTGACTACATGCATTTTTCCATTTTGATTCATTTACCAAACAAGCATTTTTTTCTTTCCATTAATTTGCGAAAATTATGGAATTCATCATCATATTTGCAAAATTTAGATTTTAAGAATTAATTATTGTAATCTTAGTGGGTTCCGTTTTCTTCGAATGGATCTTCTATTCTAATTAAAAGTACTGAAGAGAGTAAAAAGAATCTGTTTTCATTGATTGAAAACGATTTACATGATGATATATAAATACAAGTATACAACCGTGTGGTTATCTAAAATATAGGAATTTGAATTTGAAATACAATCTAATCGATACATCGTTAGCTAAGATAAAGGAGGCAATTTATTTGTATCGAGATATTTGAGGATAATCGGAGAGATGGGCTTGTAATCGAATCGGATAAAGAGAGGCTCGAGTGTTTGACTTGACGGAATCTCTTTAACACGCCCCCGCAAGACGGTGCTCCCATTGGAGATACCGATCTTGGAACGCAGATGTCGGAACGCAGAGAAAGACAGAGCTTTGGTAAGAGCATCGACAAGTTGGTCTTTAGAGGAAATGTGAGAAACAAGAAATGAACCGCGAGCAACATGATCACGAACAAAGTGGTAGTCGATGGAAATATGCTTCATTCGTGAGTGAAATACAGGGATTGACACATAGATAGGTGGCACCAATATTGTCGCAGAAAAATACGAGGAGGCATCGAGCACGGAATGTGAAGTTCACCAAGTAAATTTTTAATCGAAAGAACTTGCAAAGACACATGAAGCAAAAGCTCGATATTAAACTTCTATGGACGAGCGGGCAACCGATTTTTGCTTCTTCGAACACCAGGAAATGGCATTTGCACCAAGGTAGACGATATAAGCTGAAGTAGATGTACGATCATCACGATTTCCAGGCCGATCGACATCCGTAAATGCATGACAAAGAGATTTTGATTTCGTTTCAAAAATAGGCCATGATGAATTGTGGACTTGAGATATCGCAACACCGTTTGGCGGTACCAATGAATCTCGGATGGAGAATGCATGAATTGTGCTAATTTATTGACAAACATAAAAGATATCTTGTCGAGTGAGTGACAAATATTGAAGAGCACCAATAACTTGTCGGAATTTGGTAGCATCTGCCAGTGGAGAACCATCATGAAGTAATAGTGGTTGGGTGGAAGACATTGGAGTACAACAATCTTTGGCACCAACCATGCCAGTTTTGTCTAAAAGGTCACGAACATATTTATGTTGAGTCAATAATAACCTAGATGTGGTGGGAAGAACTTCTATGCCAAGAAAGTAATTAAGATCACCAAGGTCTTTAACGGAAAATCTTGTCGCTAAAGCCTGCAGGAACTGAGTGAGAAAGGCATTGTTGTTTCCAGTAACAATCAAATCATCGACATAAACCAAAAAATAGGCAATAATGGTATCTTGATGATAAATAAAAAGAGAGGTGTCGCTATGTGAATTAGTGAACCCATATGACAATAGAAAACTCTTAAGTTCATTGTACCACGCTCGAGGTGCCTGTTTAAGACCATCAATAGCCTTACGAAGCTTACACACAAAATTCGGATTATTATTATCAACATAGCCAGGAGGTTGCTGCATAAAGACATCTTCAGATAAATGGCCATGAAGAAAAGCATTATTAACATCGAGTTGACGAAGAGGCCAACCATGAGACAGAGCAAGAGTGAGAACAATGCGGATCGTAGTAGGCTTAATAACTGGACTGAAAGTATCATGAAAATCCACCCCTGGCCGTTGGTGAAAACCTTTAGCGACAAGACGGGCTTTATATTTGGAGATAGAGCCATCTGGATTGCGTTTAATGCGGAACACCCATTTGCAACCCACAACATTTTGAGATGGTGAAGGCGGAACTAGTTCCCAAGTACCATTTTGAAGAAGAGCCGTAAGTTCATCGGACATGGCTTGTCTCCATTCGATGTGCTTAATTGCTTGAGTAACACAAGTGGGTTCGATAGAGTCGGGTAAAGGATGAAGTGTGTTATAAAGACGTTTGGGCTTGAAAATATCATTTGAGCGAGTAATTTTAACATTAGAGGGCTGTGAAGGAGGTAAAATAGGTGGGATGGGCTCGGGTTGAGAGGCTACAGTAGAGTTAGAGGGAGAAGACGAGACATGAGGGGATGTTGAGGTAGAAGGTATGACAGATGAAGTGTGGGAGTTACTTGACTCATGAAAGAACAGGTAGTGTGTCCGTGATGACCAAAGCATGTTGTGTAAAGGAGCAGTCGTGACACCACCCACCAGTGATTGTTCCAGAGTTGACGACGAGACCCGAGTGTCTGGAAAAGAGACAATAGGAGGATACCAGGTACTAATAGGATTAGGAGAAACATATGATGATTTTAAAAATGGGAATTCAGATTCAATAAATCGAACATGGCGAGAAGTATAGATTTTATCATTTTTAATATCCAAACAGAGATAAGCACTTTGATTAGAAGAGTAACCAAGGGAAACGCAAGGAGAAGATTTAGGCTCAAGTTTATTAGTTGTATATGGTTTTAACCACGGAAAACATAAACAACCAAAAACTTTAAGCTTGTTATAATTTGGTATTTTGTTGAACAATTTTTCATACGGAGAAGAAAAGTTTAGAAGTGGAGTGGGAAGTCGATTTATTAAATAGGTTGCAGTTTGAAAAGCATAGGACCAGTATTTTTTAGGAACTTGGGCTTGATGCAGCAAGGTTAAACCGGTGTTAACTATGTGTCGATGTCGTCTTTCGGACGTGCCATTGTGTTGAGGAGTGTGCGGAGGTGTTTTTAGATGTTGTATACCCATTTGACAAAAGAAATTCTTGAGCGCGGTATATTCCCCACCACCATCCGAATAAATCGAAATTATAGGTCGATTAAAGAATTTTTCAACAACAGCTTTAAATTGGCGAAACATATCAAATACATCAGATTTCAAGCGGAGAGGACATAGCCAAACATATTTTGTAAAATGATCAACAAAAATCACGTAATAAGAAAAGCCATTAATTGATTGAACCGGGGCAGGACCCCAAACATCGGTAAAGATAAGATCAAAAGGCCCGCGACTATCTAAACTTGACTCGCCAAACGGAAGATGTTGACTTTTATTACAAAAACAAGACTCACAAATAAAACTAGGCGAAATTGACGGAGAACAAGAAACATGACCAGAGGAAACTAGAGACTTAAAAATTTTGAAAGATGGATGACCCAAGCGCCCATGCCATAGAGCTTGAGAAGATGGAACAACAACACTGGTAAGAAATGCCACAATAGGGGTGTTGTTGTTGCTGTTTGCAATTGGCCATTCATAGAGATCATTTCTGTTCTTTCCGTGGAGAAGCGGCGTCCCGGTGCGTAAATCCTTGACAACAAAATAAGAAGGAAAAAATTCAATAGAAGTTTTATTGGAGCGACAAAACTTAGAAACAGAAATGAGATTTTGGTGTATAGAAGGAACACAAAAAACATTTGATAAAGTAAAATGAGATAAGGGCACAGAACCTGTATGGGTTATTTGCAAACCTGATTGGCTGTCACATGATGAGACAAGTTGGAGAGTTGGGACGTCACATGATGAGAGGCACCTGAGTCGACTATCCATGGGTTTTGAGTAGATGAATATGTCGTAACATGATTGGCTGAAGGGCGCTGGGGACGTAGGTGAGGAAATAACTTGAAGCATTTTTTAGCCTCATGTCTTCTTTATCACAAAACTGACAAACAGGGGTAGAGTAGGGAGTATCAGACTTGGACTGCTTATTTGCAAGGATGGGAGTCGGAAGTAAGCCGGGGCTTGAGGAAGGAGAATATGGTTTCGGATGACGAAGAGATGGGCGAGAATTTCTTGCCAGATTTGCAGTTGGCGGAATGAAGTCAGAATTTTGTTTTTCATTATGGAGGAGAAAAGTTTCATGATCAATGATCTTATCGAACAATTCTTCAAAAGGTACCACGGGGTCTCTAGTTCGCAGGGCTGTAATGAGTTCCTTATAGGTTGGGCCAAGACCACGTGTGCAATAGAGAAGCAGATCAGCGTCACTTGGCGGGGCACCAAGCACAGTCAATTCATCGGCAATACTTTTGACAGACACAAGGAAATCTGTAACAGAGGATGAACCACGAGTAAACGTGGAAAGTTTGTCCTTCAAGTGAATGATATGTTGATTGGAACGCTTGGAGTAGAGACGAGACAGACGGTCCCAAGCATCACGGCTGGAGGTAACAGACGATATGAGAGGAATTACACTGTCACTGACTGAGGCAAGAATCGCATGGAGAATCAGTTGATCTTGACGGCGCCAAATAACATATGCGGGATTGAGAAGAGATTCACCATTCTGAGTTGTGGTTTGGGCAGGAGGTGGAGAAGTGCCATCAAGAAAACCAAATAAATCAAGACCATATAGGATAGCATTAAACTGAGCACGCCAGGAGAAATAATTGACGGATGTGAGTTTTAAGTGAAGCTGTGCAGCAGCATTGATTGTAATCAAGTTGGAAACAGAAGGTTGAGAGACAATAGTTGTAGCAGATGTATTGCTAGAAGAAGAATTGGTGGCCATTTGGAAAAAAAAAATAGGGATCGATTTAGAGCTCGTTGGAGATCAGGTCTCTGATACCATAAAAGTATTGAAGAGAGTAAAAAGAATTTGTTTTCATTGATTGAAAATGATTTACATGATGATATATAAATACAAGTATACAACCGTGTGGTTATCTAAAAAATAGGAATTTGAATTTGAAATACAATCTAATCAGTTACATCAGATTAGCTAAGATAAAGGAGACAATTTCTTTGTATCAGATATTTGAGGATAATTAGCAGATGGGCTTGTAACTGAATCGGATAAGGAGGCTCGAGTGTTTGACTTCAACGGAATCTCTTTAACACTAATCACATATTTCTAATCACATATTTCACTGTATGGATAATTACCACGTGTATAAAACTTATTATATTTATTTTTAAAACATTAATAACCTAAATTATGGGTTTCTAATAGTACTTGACAATCATCGGTGAAACAGAAAATGAAATACTATTTTAGAATAGAAGACTCAATCCGCATCTTCTTGGCCTAACTATTTAAATTTGTATGTTATTATCTTCTCGATTTTCTTCTCAAGTGTTCAACGAGTCCTTAATATATGATCAACGAGGTATTGTGAAAATTTGAACTGTGGATGTTACTTTTATTTTGTACATAGTATAAATGTTACTTTGAATTAACTCGTACAAGTAAATAGTATTTTGTAATCCAATTTGATTATGATTCGAAGAGTGATGGAAAGAGTATTTCTTTTCCTTTCCTATGTCATTAAACATATTATCAATATCCTTTCGTTAGACACTTATCAAGTAGTCCTTGTGTGTCTGTATTAGAATTTTAATATCTGACTCTATATATGATAATGCACCATTGAAAATACTTTCACAAAATACCACGAGCTTATAGCTCAAATGGTATCGCTCACCCTTTTAAGGGTGTTTACTGGGGTTCGAATCCCGTATCGTTCAGTTTCTTTGAAATTTATTCCCTTCCCTTCAACCACTACTCCCAACTTATTTAAAAAAAAATGTACTTCCACAAAATGATGCAAAAAGAGTATCTTCAAAACATCTAGTTTATCACATGTAATTTGCTTGCTAATGTCGATAATATATTCAAAACAATTAAACACATGTCTTAATTTGCTTGCTAATTAATGTCGATAATCTCTTCGGAACATTTTAACACATGTCCTTTGCTTGTTATTGTCGTGTATTTAACCTTATTAGTCCTTGTGTGCGTATATTAGTATATGATGCAGCACTATTGAAAGCACTTCCACAAAACGTCGCAAAATTAAAATATCTTCAAAACGTGCGCAATTTAACACATGTCTTTTGCTTGCTAATGTAAAAAAAATTCTTCAAAACAATTTAACACATGCCTTTTGCTTGCTAATGTCGATAATCTATTCGAAACAATTTAACACATGCCTTAATTTGCTTGCTAATTAATTACTGTCGATAATCTCTTCAAAATAAATTTACACGTGTTTTGCTTGCTAACGTCGTGTATTAACCTTAATTGTCCACTGGGGGGACCAATTGAAAATGAGTCTATTATGATTACACATATTATAATTAAAAAGATTAATTCAATCTTGCTCAAAAATTCACGTGCTCTTTACCATAAAAATCGAGTTAAGAATAAATAAATGTAACTATAAGGTTTCATCATTTAGCGCGAAGTAGAAAGAAAACTGTCATTAGATAATATTATCAGAATTATTTATATGTCTTAATCGCACTGTAAATCAATAATTGTGTCCACCATCGCTCTCACCAAAAAGATTTTATAATAAGTAATGGTTGGACTTTTAACATTTGTGCAATCTCATCCCTTGGTTTTCTTTTTTTATGACCGAAAGTATCTCATCCCACTCGGGCCACATATCTCACACCTTTTTCGGGCTATAGAGGGCATTCGTCTTTCTCAGGGATGATCCTAATATCTGAAAGAGGAAGAGTAAATCCCAATTCTTTACTCCGCGATAGTCAAAATTTGAACCCATGATGTAATTGCAACCTCAAGGCCACTAAACCAATCTTGTGTTTTCCCTCGGTTTTCCATAAATTGGAATATATATGCGACAAATCCTAATAATTAATATTATCTACTTATCAGCAGATTTATTGTTCGGATTCTCACAGGTTGTCATTAATTCACTAAAACCAATCATGGGTCTCCAATTGGATTAAAATAACGATTAGGTTAAACCCCACTTTATTAGCAAAACACTGTAGGCTAACTGTACCCTAATTATTCCTAATAGGGGTTTTACTGTTGGTATTGTAGGCTGGACCTCTCTATTTAAAGTGCAAACCCCCCAACCGATTGTACTTGTATTTCTACATATAATAAGCACGCTTAATTTATCACTATCTTTCCTCAATAAAAGAAATTATTTTTATGTTGGGGTTTCATTTATATTCTTGTATCTTCACAAACACAGAGAGAGACTGCTTAGTGTATAAAGTCCAATAAATTTGGACTTTCTACATCTTTAATTAAGCTGCTTCTTTGTTTTCTAAGTTTCAATTATAAGCTTAATTATTAGGATCATATTCAAATGAATATGTTTTCTTCACAAAGTGATGAAGTGGTAGTATTTGGGGGCCTTCATTTTTGAGGAAGCTGATAAGATTTTGGAAGATCTGCTTTTAGATTGCACAGCTTTAGAAGGCAATGAACAAGTTAATGATAAGTCATGTACTGTCAAAAAGAGGCCAAGAAAAGCTAATTCATCCACCCAAAAGAAGGATATGAATGAGGGAATAAGAAATGAGTCCCAGAAAAGTGTCCACAGAGAAATTGAAAGGCAGAGAAGGCAAGAAATGTCAGGCTTGTACGCTTCACTTCGGTCCCTTCTTCCTCTCGAATATATCAAGGTGAATTTATTAACTTTTGTTTTTCCAACTTACAGTCTGATTTTTCACTTAGCAATCTTCCGACAACAAGAAATATTCCATGAATCGTCTTGGAATATTCCAAGTTGAAAAATGAAAAACCTGCAAAGTTTAGAATGCAAACTACAAAATTGAGTTGCAAAAATATATTTTCTCTATAAATATTTAACCTCGCTAGTATACATTTTACCAATGCTTAATTGTAGTAACATTTATGTCTAGATGTAAAACTAGGACATTAATATGTTTTTCTCTCATTTTCTCTAATTTGTTGGTGTAATTGATGATTTAATTACAGGGAAAGCGGGCTGTAACTGATCAACTGAACCAGGCGGCGATTTACATAAAACATACGCAAAACAAAATCAAAGAAATGAAAATGAGGAGAGATAAGCTAAAGATGAAGTTGTCTAGTACTACTACTGTACCAGGGCCTGCTATTAAGGACCCAAATAATTCTAAAATGATGACGAGTGATTTTCGTAATCGCGTGAGATTAAACTTTTCCAGGGATGGAATTGAGATCTTAATCAGCACTGAGGAATGTTTTCCCCTTTCAAAAGTGCTTCTTGATTTACTTGGAAGATCAGAGCTTAATGTAATTAGCTGTGTTTCTACCAGAGTCGATGAATGGTCCACCCTCTATAAAATTCAGATTCAGGTGAATTTTACATTTTCTTATAGAAACTTTAGATTTTTTTTTTTTTTATGGTATATCATTTAATTCTAGGAGTAGGGTTTCTGACAATCATTAAATAATTTTGGGAGTTTTATTTATAGCAAAAACTTGTGTAAGACAGTCGCATGGTGCTAACGTATAATACTTTTAGTGTAAAAAGTGATACATTTTCCGAATACACTAAAATTAAATGTATTCGAGATAAAGTATCGGTTTTACACTAAAAGTATCATTTTTTTCACTAAAAATACAATCCATCGCACTGTTCGGCCGTTTTACTCTGTATTTATTTATTCCTTATGTGTAAACTGTTATATATTTATGATGAATATTATTGCAGGTCAATGATCCCACAAGCATTGATCTATCAGAGCTTCAAGGGAGACTGGTCAATGTGATTAAACTTGCTTAGCTGGACATATTGGCAGCTGGAGCATCAATCATGAAGAGAAAAGTTAATCCAGGAATTGAACGGCTATGATCATCAAGTACATCGTTTTTTTTCTTCAAATATTGAAGTTTTTTTGCTGCAGCTTTAACGGTTGATGTGGGATGCAGTTGTACGCCGTAAATGTTACATTTCATTGTTTAATTCTTGATTGCTATTTTCTCTTTGCTCACTGTCCAAAAAGTCTATTCCTTAATTTGTTGGTATCCAATAAGTTGATTTTCATCAAATATTTCGTCTTAGAATAAAATCTTGTAGTTACTGAATTTCGGAGATTATTGTCAATGTGATCATCATGAAGTTCAAAGTGTTTTTACAGTTTTATCTTAAGTTGCATTTAAATGAGAGGATTTGGATTTGGGAGGATGAATTTGAAATCCATCAAAATAACTTCAAAAATAGCTTCCAAGGATTTTATTGAGGTTGTTTGGTTCTACAATGGATTTCAAATTCCTGGAAGCTATTTTTGGTATCATTTTGAAGGATTTCAAATTCTTCTTAAATTGAGTCATTTGAAACGTCAAATCCAAATTCTCCCATCCAAATATAACATTTGTAGAATTACTTCATCCAAACAAACTCAATAGATTTGTTAATATGGATTCAGATTAATCATTAGCTTCCAATAGTAACAAATCCATTGATATCACTTTTTTTGTGTAATCTCATCATTCAATAGATTTCAAATTCTTAGCTCCTATTTTAAGCTATTTTGTTGAGTTTATGTTGTGGATTCCAAATCCATTTGAATGGAGTCATTTGAAATGATCATTTTCACAAGTTCTCTACCTAGTAATCCAAATTCTTCAATTCAAATGCAATAACTAGTTAATTTGTGTCATTATCAGGCTATTGCACTTTCATTTGCTTGCATGTAATTGACAACTTGTACCTAGCAAGCTACTATATATCATATGAAACCTCAATGTCTTCACATATATATGCAACTTCAATTATTGTTTGAGATAGATGATCTAGGTTTTCTTGTTCTTGCTCATTCTAGATCTGCACCCTTGACATGATATTCATTGTGCAAAGTTTAGAAGCATTGTTCTCTACAACACTTTAAAAGTCTTTAATTAGTGGCATACTAAAAGTAACTAATAGTGAATTTTTCACCCAAATTTCCATTTTCATGTGCTAATTAATCTATTTAAACTTTATTATTTGGGTAGTGAGAAAGTATCCTCAAGAATTAAGTGAAGGAAGATCGATGATACATAAATTAAAGAAGCTAGTAATTTATCAGGTAAGATTGCTGGTGAGGGCTAACAATTTTTTTTGAAGTTTGGTAAGCAAGAAGAATTAAAAAGCTGAAGAGATTATATAGGCACTAAACTTGGAAATTATAACAATTAATTTGACCATTTAGTTTTTTTTAATTAATTACTTATCAGAACTTTTTTCTATCATACTTTATTTTTCCAGACAAGGGGCGTGGTCAGCCGACAAAATTATTTTTTTAGTCCTCTAAGTGGACCGCTTCGGAGATTTCATTCTCACTTTTTTGATTTTGATATATATTTCATCCCTTAAGTGAGGGTTTTTCGAACTTTTAGTCTGGTCACCCGTCTATAGCAAGTAATGGTGACCGGCCATGTGAATTTTTTTTAGTCCTCTAACTGAACTAATTAGAAGATTTAGTCCTTACTTTTTTTCAAATTTTGAATTTAGTCCCTAAATAAAAAAAATTAAGAGATTCAATTGGTTTATACATATAATTTCACTTTTTAAAAATTAAATGCTAAATTCAGTTTTAACCATTAATATAATATATACAAGAATATATTTAATTTAACTGTAAATAAGATCAAATTAATTTACAAGTTAAAGTAAAAAATAGAAAAATATAATATAAATAAATTATATTCAAAATTTATAAATATTAGAAAAATAGAATATTAAATAAACTTATATTTATTACCCTAGTTAGTTAAATACGAATGAACTTTTTTTTGTATTTAATATGTAGGAGTATATTATGAATATTTATAAAAAGTTTTGGTGAAGAAATTTGAAAAATTACAGAAATAATTAATTAATACATAGACTTGTATACGTATGGGTAAAACACAAAAAAAAAATATTTGTTCGGAAGTAAAATATGGCTTATTTTGGCATTATCATTATATAAAATTTTAAACATTCGAATTTTAAATTAAAAAATAGAAAAAAAAAAGTACAACAGTGATCCGTAGATTGAGTGTTCAAGATTATTTGATCAAATTGGTCTTTTTCAAATAATTTTGTTTTAGTCATTTTGACCATACAAATGACAGTCATACCCTCCTTAAAGCATTTTCTTTGAGTTACTTGATGACTTTAACTCCAAAATTTCAGACAATTCTCTATCCCCCTCTCTCTCTCTCAAATCAATTGAAGTTTTTGGGTGATATATTTATGATAACCAAACAATTTTGGAGTGAATGTTTATATATGTATAGATGTTGACATTAAAACCAGCATAATCTTAGTGCCAACATGCAATGGCGGAGGGAGGGGCCCACCTGTCCAAGGGTGGATCCTGGGCCAACCTGGGCCCTAGCCCAGCTCTTTTTTATAGTGGAGAATTTTAAAAAAATATATATTTATAATTTGTATTATTTTTTTTTTGGATTTTCTATCCGGCCTACCCCATTTTTGGGTATCGGCCCACTCTACTAAATCGTCCGGCTCCACCCTTGAACCTGCCCCCTCCCATTTAAAAAAAATAAAAAATATTTTAGTTAGAATTTATATAATTTTTTAGGTTCTTATCCGGCTCATCTATTTTTTTTTTTTTATATCGGTCCATATCTATATTTTTCATGGCTTTGCCATTGCTAACGTGCATGATTGTGGGCTAGGAAAATGAATATCAAAAGACGGTACTAATAAATGATTTATTCTTGGTACCGAAAAATCATTATGGTTAATTATCAAGAAATTTTCTGACTTTTTACTCGTTAATTATCTGCTCCAGATAGGTTCACATTTGACTCACTGCATATAACTGGCATGCTTCCAACTGCAGTACAGCAGCATATGTTACTGTATATCATTGAAAAGTCAATATCAGTTAATAGAAGTCTTACATGGGTATTATAAAAATAACATAAGAATTTATGTATGCCTATGGTCTCTGGTGAGAGAACAAAGCGAGTCCTCCATTAAACAGGAAGACTTGAACCATATTGAAATGAAGAGCTTTGTTTATTTCCATATAGGTTATTTGCAATTTAGCTTAGCCTATTCCCTTTCAAAAATAAAATAAAATAAAATAAAATTTAGCTTAGCCTGCTAGCTAGTTTGGTTTGGTTTGCTATATATTTTCATGATGTATAAATTGAAGATTTTTAACCATTAGGTAATTTTATATGAAAAATTGCTCTGTACATTATTTAGGAAATGTCATTGGTTTCTGATTGTCTTAGACATGGAGGAATAGAAAGTGAGGGAAGAAGCGGGGATGAAGCCAGAAAATGAAGTTTAAGGGGGCGGGATTTATTTTTTAACTAGTAGATAAAGAGGTATCTTTTTTATTTTTTTTAGAGGGGGCAAAATACTAAAATTTATTAATTTCATATACAAATTTTATATTAATAATTTAAAAAAATTGAAGTTGAGAAGAGGCGGCCACTGTCATCATCCTCCCATTGGCTCCGTCCCTGGGAAGAAGGGATTGTTAAGTAAAAGAACAAGACTACACCTAAATTAGGGAAATTATTAAATAGAGGGTTATTGAAGGTTTTTTATTGTAAGAATCAAGATTTTTAATTTGGGTTTGGCCATGGGTTGCTGGAATTGACATCTTTTATCTTTTCAGAGACTCTGACATGCTTGTGAAGCATTAGATGTTTGCATGAATCATATAAGGTCGTATCTGGATGTAATGATTTGAATTTGAGGAAGATTTTGGGAAAAGAAATCCAGATGACTTCATATAGAATGAGTTTGAAATCCATACGACTATTCAAAACATAGCTTAAAATTGGATTCAAAAATTCGAAATCCTTTGTATCTTGAGATCATTCAAACAAGATCAATGAATTTTTATTATGAATTTGAAATCCTTGACTACAAATTCATCAATCCAAACCAAGTTTATAAATAATTAATATGCAACATAATTGATCCAGTTTAACCCGTGGTTAATTCTATTCAGTTCCTCCATCTTCTCTGCCTCCCACATGGCATTAAACAAGGGGTGGGGTTATATCAAGTCACCATCAGGGGCGTATCCTCCCCTATGAATGGAGGGCTAAGCTCCCCAAAATTTTTGAAATCTCAATTGTTTATATGTTTATTTTATTTTAAAATATTAATTTTTAGTATTAAATATTTTTTTTATTAATTTAGCCTTCCAAAATTTTTCAGCCACCAATGTTTCGGGTCTAGCTCCTCCCCTGGCCACCATACACATGAAAATTTCATCTAGAGTCAGGATTGTTTACCAAATGGGTAATATTAGTTGTCAAGCATAATATGTTTATGATGGACTAATACTAAACTTATTTAATTAGAAATAAATTTAATGGTCTGAGGTCGGCAGTTACTGCTGCTTTTGTGGCGCGCTGAATTGCATTGAGACGTGAGCTCCCTATAGGCTCATTAAGTCATAATTCATTTTAATCTGATTGTCAAGCTGACACATGCGCGTTACACGTACTGACTGAATGAACAAATACAAACCCATCTAGTATTCTAGTGGTCGACAACATTTCATCTGATTAAATTAATGGCAATAACTACCGATCAAAAAAAATAAATTAATGGCAATAACTTTTTATGTTTGTTCTTAAAATGAACTTATATTATGTAAATGATGCCACGTTAGGGAAATAGAATAATGGCACCACATTGTAATTTTCCATGACGGTGATCATGAAAAAAAAAAATTAATCACTCCAGATTTAAGTATTATTGACGACCAATAACTTGTAGCTCAAGTGATATCATTCACATTTTGTAGTTCAAACTCAATATCTTTCAATCCCCTTCGCTCCAACCAGTATTCTCAACTTATTAAAAAAAAATTAAAAATTATTGACAAGTAATTATTGGTGCATATGTCTCATTCTTTTTATATGTTTTTATTTTTCATTGATAAATATGTTGGTGGTTCCTTCCTTTCAGAAACAAAGCTATTATGGGTAGGGGTGTCAATTTAGGATACAACAAAAAACTCGACACAAATTTAACACAAATTTAGCAGGTACGTGTACAACCCTTAACATGTTCGGGTCAAAATCGGGTTGGACACGATTGACACGGAAATAAATAAGTTGATATTTTAGTTGGTTATATATGATCATGAAAAATTATTAAATGCATTTTTTAATATTTTTTATTTGTAATTTTAGCTTTTTCTCTGTTTTTTTTTACTTTTTTCGTCGACTTTAAATTATATAGGTTTTTTCGTGTTGTGTCGGTTACCCGTGTCATAAACGGGTCGCGTGCTTGTCGGGTATCTTGACACGAATTAACCAAAACAACAACACTTATTAGACGTTGTGGTTTCAAGAACCAACATCGGTGAAACACCAATGTTGACAAACGATGTTGTTATATGAAACAACGTCGGTTAAAAACCGTTGTTAAATAATCCACACTCTAACAATAGGGGGATTAACATCGCTTATTGTTGTTAATAAACATCGTTTCTTAAAACGATGTAGTAGCACTTATTGACATCGGTTTAAACTGATGCTGAAAACCCACCTATAACAACAGGGTTTCAACATCGGTGTTTTTCTTCATTAGACATCGGTTAAAAACCGATGTCTATTTAAATTGACGACATAAATTGTGTAGGCAAATACCAACAGTTTTTAAATATTTCAGAAATACTACACTTTACAATTATCTTAATACTTTCCAACATATCTTTCAGTAGGTAAATTAATTATCTTTATTTTTATTTGGACGAAATGATTTAAATTTGAAGGACATATTTAAGAAAAGATTTCAGGCGACATATGGATTTGAATTCCACATGCACGATGATTCAAAAAATAGCTTAAAATAGGAGTTAAAATGCATGATTCATAATTCATTGTAAGATGACATTATCCATCAAGCTAGAATTTGTTATTATGAATTTGAAATCCTTAAACCAAACGATGATGTTTATAGATAGTATGCTACAAAAATGATCATGTCTCTAACCACGGTCAATTGAATTCTCTTCCTCTCTCTTCCCTGCCTCCCAAATGGTAATAAACAAGAGGTGGGGTTATATCAAGTTATACCTAGTCCGAAGAAAATATAGGATTTCTGTCAAGTATAATATGTTTACGATGGACTAATACTAGAAAACTTATTTAATTAGGAATAAATTTAATGGTAGCAGTTACTGCTGCTTTTGTAGGCGCTGAGCTGCATTGAGACGTGAGCTAACCATAGGCTCATTAAGTATAATAGTTTTTTAACCGATAAATTTGTGGTATTATTTAAAAAAAGTTGATTTTTGTATGAACACGTTTGAACAAATACAAAACCACCTAATGGTCGATAACATTTCATCCGATTAAATTAATAGCGATTGCTTTTATGTTTTTTTCTGAAAATGAACTTATAATGTGTAATTGATGCCACGTTAGGGAAATAGAATAGTGGCACCACATTGTAATTTTCCATGAAGGGGATCATAAACAAAACAAAAGCAAATCACTCCATAATTAAATATTACTGATCTAAGTAATTATTGATATACATGTCTCATTCTTATATGTTTTTATTTTTCATTGATAGATATGTTGGTGGTTCCTTTCTTTGATGCCTGCTATTTGGTGAAGGACCACTTAAAGAGGACTTATGAGTCATTTGGGGGAATTTTCCAAGAATATCCTGCATTCGATCTGTCGGAGGTTGCTAACTGTAATACACGCATAGTCGAGGTTATAAGTTGCCAAAAGAAAAAAAAATAGGTTGCAAAGTGTCAATAGGGCCGGACCTGTGCCTCAGAGGGCCCTAAGAGAGATTCTGAAAATAGGCCCTCGCAACTTTTTTTTTTTAACTTAGATTTATTCTCTAAATCGGCCAAAAAAACAATTGTAATAATATTTATTCAATAAGTGGGAATTAATATGCTGGCTAAATATATAAAATTATTCTAGTAGTCGTAAGTTTTGAAACAGTAAACGAGGACATCATAAATAAGTGAAGTTTACCGTAGCAACAACCCCAATGCAAAAATGAGTTTTGAATTTTATTCATAGTACTTATATGTTTCCAACTTCTTTTTTCAATTGTTCATTTGAAATATATTTTTAATTTTGTTCGGTTTTATAAACATTATTGTTTGGAGATTATTTTTCTTATCATTATTGTGTCAATTTGGTATTTCTTGGTTTTCTCATAATTTCCCAATTGAATTTTCTAAAATTTGATTTTTCCTTTATTAATAATTTATCATCCTAAAATGGATCATTTTTTTGATCATCATTCATTATTTTTATTTCATTTCATATATACATTAAAAAAAAAACAGATTGGACCCCTAAATATTTGGGGCCCTAAGCCTCAGCATGTTGGGTATGTGCTCAAGTATGGGCCTGAGTGTCAAAAATGTTTAATTTGGTTAATCCCCCTTATATATATATGTCTTCATATTTTTATGACGATGATTGAATTACTTATCATTATTTTCTTTTTCCCCAAATTAAATTAAAGTGAGGTGCTCTAATTACTTACCTCGATAATTTTATTGCTTTGCTGAGGTTATCACATACGTCATATTGTTGATATTTAATTTCAATTTCATATTTGATAAATAATCATTTCAACAACTACACTTTGTATATTCCTAATTAAAAGTATAAAATATGTTTTTGGCAATAGGTTTTGGTTTCTAGATATAGGCTGGTCCCAGCCCTAAGATTTGAGTGGCAGATTCTGTAATATTTTAAAGTGCGACAAATGTAGTCATGACCTAATTTGGTATGTTGTATAAGTTACTCACAAGCCCCAGTAATGCCTAATATTTTACATTTTGCCCCCGCAAAGCTAGGGATACACAACTTTAGAAATTATTTTTTCGTACATGTTCGGTGTGAAGACAGATATGGTAATTGACGATACAATTGATTTTGGTACATTAATTTATCCAAATTGACATATTTAATTTGGTATTCAATTTTTGGCAACCGAAATCTACTGACATGGACTTATTTTAGGAATTCCTAAATTTGAAAAAAAAAATTACATGATTGGTAATTATGTAAACAAATGGAAGAAAAAGCAAACACAACTCGTGGTATTTCCAAGTGGACAAAACTTTACAATAATAATTTAATCTAATATTCGCCTTCAATTTGTAAAATTAGTAAGAAAAAATATTTTTATAATCGTTATCCTTGTTCGTCTTCTTCCACCCAATCTAAGGATATCAACGGGCCGCAACAGGAGCACGGGAACGATCCCCATCCCCACGGTCCTGGGAAATATCCGTCTCCATCCCATTCCCACAGTTTTGATTTCTTTTCTTTGGCAAAATGTTACTATTTTTTCTAAAAATAATCATTTTTAAATATTCAAAAATTATATACATTATGTAAAACTAATAAAATGCTCATTAATAAAATAAATTATTTGTCATATTATATTTAATGTAGATATATTTATAATATATTATATATTTTTTAAATATTATATTATGCATTTAATATTCGTTTCCTCACGAGAAACGGGACATGGAGTATGATCCCCGTCTCCGTCCTCACGGAGGTAATTTTGGGAAAATCCGCCCCGTTCGAGGTGGATATCCGCGGGAAACGGGGATTTTCCGCTCCACTGCCACCTCTAACCCAATCCAGACCTCAACTATACTATCCTCTGGTCCTCCCTCAACCCCACATCCGCCTTTTAATTAAAATTAAATATGAGAATATTTTTTCTCTGTTAGTTAAATACGGATCGGGAAAAGTTCGTTATTTAGTACGTACGAGCATATTATGGAAATATTTAATATGGGCGTATGGATTTAATACGAATATAATACAATTATTCAGGAATAATAATACAACTTATTTTAGCATTATATTTATACAGACTGTAACTCATTCTTATGTTTAGATTATATTAAAATTAATTTTAGGTACTTTATTAATTTACTTTAATTATAACACAAATAAATAATTATTTAATAATAATTAGTGATTTTTTTTAGTGAATTGTATTTATATACTAAGATTTTATAAAACTTAATATATAGTTTCTTATTACATTAAATTATAACTTAACATAGATCTAAGATAATTATTTAATAATAATTACTCTATTTATATATTATTAGTATTCTTATTTATTATTTTATAGTACTGTAATTATACTTATAAATGATTTTTGATGGTTTTTGATTTATTTAAATACTATAAAATATTCAAAAGTAGCCAAGTATTATACGGATAACTATAATACGAGTATCTAATGCCGCTTTAAAATGTGAACGGGAAACGAAAGTATTTTTCAGTTATTCGTATATTGGCGTACTATACGGGTATGATACGCGTATTAACTAACAAAGCAATTTTTAGTAAATTATAAAGGTAAACAAACAACGAAATTGGTTTTTGCAAATTCTTCTATATTTCATAATTTAGTTAAAGGACTTTTTTAAATATACTATATAAACTATTATCTATGCTGTTTGTTTTCGAAATTCAACTATTTCTAATTTTTAAACTGAAAAAAATTAGTTCAACTTTATTTAAGGCTATATTGAGTATTTCAACACAATTTTAATACGTGTTTTTTTCCTAAAATAATGATTATTTTAAATAAGCTGTGACTAAAGAAATTAAACAAAGACACGTGTGGGAAATGGAAATTATAGTAGGTCGGTGATCTTACAATGGTGGTGTTAGCCGTGGTTTTAAGAACTCAGAGGCGGCGCCATATATGCCACTAATAATAATTTCGATACGATTTTATAAATGATTAAATTAACTAAAATTGCTATTATGCATTGCCACGTAATATTTTTTTGGGAGACAACGTACGAGATTATTTACTGTAGATTTCCCGACTAGATTATTTTAATGGGGATGATTAATATAATTTTTATATTGGCAATGGTTGTACGGAATTAGATTAATTGCTGTAGAATCGTTGAGCGCGCGGTGGATTCTTAATGGTTTCTCCGTTTTTTGTCTCTTTCTCGGCTGGCTTAGGAGGAGTCTCATCTCATGGACCACATGCATTTTTGTCCTTTTGATTTATCCACTGTAAAGAAGCATTTTTGTCCATTGCATTTTATGTCAAACACGGGAATTCATCGTCATTTGCAAAAGTTAGATTGTAACAAGAATTAATTATAATCTCAGCGTGTTCCTTGTTCTTGGCGAAAAAAAAAATAATAATTTTGTTGAGTCCAACTATTCAAATTGGTAAAAATTTAAATTTGTTAGACGGAGCTCCATTATCAAATTCAACATACATGTGTATCTCTCTCTCTCGACCATATGCGGTTCCCCCTCTTTATCTTCTCTCTCTCTCTCTCTCTCTCTCTATATATATATATATATATATATATGGTCATTTTTATTTATCCTCTCCCCCTATATGCATGGGCGTAGATAGAATTTTTGGCCAGTGCGGTAAAAAAAAAATCGTTTCGACTAGACGATTATGAAGCCAAAATTTTGAAAAACAGAAAATAAAAAAACTTTTCACTAAAAAAAGCAAATATGAAGGTCACACCTTTAGCAAGTCTTTGCCGATTTCATTCTCTCCAATTTCAGTTTATCTTGAATGAACTTTTAGAAAAAGTGACTTATCCAATGTTAAATTAACAGCCAAACAACTATTATTATTATTATTATTATTATTATTATTATTATTATTATTATTATGAAAAATGAACTTTTAGATCCAAACGTTTATTAGAAAAATATTCCCAAAAAGTTGTATATTTATATCAAGTTTGGAGCATTCTATGCTTTAATTGGGCTAGATGATTTTAATTTTAATTCTTTTGGCCTTTTGAATTTTATCTTAATTTTTTCTATAGACTGTGGTCCTACCCAAACTTAATATGGTCATTCTAAGTTCTACTACGACCCAACCCAAATTTACTAAGGCAATTCCGAAATCCAGTACAGTCCTTCAACCGCACCTTCGCCAATGCCTATATGTATGCTCCATTGCTCCCCGTATATATATACATATGATCACCTCATCTCTCTCTCTCTTTCTCTCTCTCTCTCTCTCTCTCTCTCTATATATATATATATATATATACATGGTCCTTTTTTTTCTTTCCTCACATCGTCTCACACATGTCTTACTCTCTCTCTCCTCATCAAATGAAAATAATACATAAAGAAATGAAACTTTTAAAATATAACGTATACTTTTTAGACTAGAATTGATACTTATTGTACTTTTTTTAATACATAATTATTTATTTTGATAAGAAATGATACTTTTTAAATAAGAATTGATATATTTTAATAAGAAATGATACTTTTTTTAAATAAGAAATGATATTTGTTTTAATAAGTAATGATACTTTTTAAATTAGAATTGATACTATTTTAATAATAAGTGATACTTTTTCCTTAACAAAAAGTGATACTTTTACATAAGAAGTAATACTTTCTTAATAAAAATGTTAGTCTGTTTAAGTAAAAGTAATATTTGTTTTAATAAGAAGTGATATTTTACTAATAAAAAGTGATACTTTTTCCCATAAGAAGTGATACCTTGTTTTAATAAAACGAGACTTCTTTTTCATAATAAGTGATAATTGTAGTGATTTTTTTAAGTAAAAAGTGATTTTTTTCATAAGATGGGAAATTTTATTTTAATAAAAAATAATATTTTTCGAGTTTAATGTAATATTTTTTATAACAAGTGATACTTTTTTCTTATTATTTGTATATGTTTCAGGCGTGCAGAGAGGGGAAAAGAGGGGATCATAAGAGGATTGTGATGTGAGAGAGAGGAAGGAGTGGGGACCAGGAGAGAGAAGATGAGTGGGGACCATGTGACTATGTGAGGATCCGTTTCACGGATTTAGATCCGTGAGACGATCCCACAAAAGACTTTCTCATATAAATTGCATGTTTTTATTTAAATTTAGATGGTGTCGTATTCGGGTTTGAGTCTATGATGCCGAGTTGTTATCATGCGTGCTAGCACACTAACAACCCGACACGAACAATTTGCCACTCCGACACATAACTCGCACATGATCCCAACAATTCAATATTTTTTGTTTGCAAAAGCACTATTGGTGGGATTCAACCATTAACAAACAGATTCATGACATGTTCATGCACCAGACCTCGGAGTTGGTACGTGTGATGATGGAGATGCGCCGCTAGGGACATATATCTCTTCCTTGACAATTATTCACAAATTAGACAAATTTTATAAAACATCTGTATTTTATATTTTGTATTACATATGGATGTATTGCATTTTCTATACTACAAATGTTTAGCGCAATTTTTTTGTAATACAAATATTATATTGGCTATTATTGATTTTTGTTATAGTTTATATAAATGTATTTTTCTAATTTGAACTGAATTGGTTTTACGGTTTTTAATTATTAAAAAAATTAAAAAAATTGACAAAATTAGTGACGAATTATATCCGTCGCTATTTGCTGACCGAAAAAAAATTTGCGATGAATTTGTCCGTCGCTAAATTTAGCGATAGACATGCCCGTCGCTGTTTCCGTTGCTAATGTGTCGTCATTTTGTTATTTCAGTGAATAATTTGCGACATATAGTTATCTATTAGTGACGGATTTTTCCGTCGCTATTTTAGCTACGGATATTATAATGTGTCGCTAAGGAGTTAACGAAGAGTGAAAATAAAGATGGAAATAATTCGCCGCTAATCTGTCGCTAAAACATTTAGCGACGGATTTTATGAAATTTCCGTCGCTATTTTGCGATTTTTTTATGGGTACCCATCTTAGCATAAGTATCTACATTAGCGCATCTCCCGTGGATTAATTTGAATGTTACGGCTAAAATAGGACTAGATGAATTGAACAATTATAATACTTACAAATTAAATTAAAAGTTTAAAAATTAAGAGGACCAATTTTAAAATCCCCAAGTCACAAGACTAAGTTGACAACTTTGCCTTAAAATTCAGATCAAAACACTTTCATTAGACACTACTTATCAAGTAGTCTTTGTTTGTGTATTAGTACATGCATGCGTCTCTATTAGAATGCACTATCGAAAGTACTTCCGAAAAATTAATGATGTAAAAAGATTTTAATATCTTCAAAACAATATAACACGTCTTTTGCTTGCTAATATCGACAATTTCTTCAAAACAATTCAAAACATGTTTTGTGCTTGCTACCCATGCAACTATCAATAATCTATTGAGAACAATTAAACACATGTCTTAATTTGCTTGCTAATTAATGCCGATGATCTCTTCAAAACAATTTTACACATGTATTTTGCTCGCTATTGTTGTGTATTTTAATCTTATTAATCCGGTTGGGGAAGTGGGGGAACAATTAAAAATGAGTCGATTATGATTACACACAATAAAAATAGGTTAATTCACTTTTGCTCGAAACTCACATGCTCTTAGCCATACTATCTACTTGAATAAACAAATGTTACTATAACTCATCTTTTAGCAGTAGAAAGAAAAAAGGTCATTAACCGACCAAAAAATAAATAAAGAAAAAAAGTCATTAGATAATATTATCAGAACATCTATATATATGTCGTAATCACAGTGTGAGTCATAATTGTGTTTAACAAGTATTTCCACAGTCGCTCTCGCCTCTCAACAAAAAGATTTTATAATAAGTAATGAGTGAAGGCGCGATTGGATGTATTTTCATTTTGAAAATTTTTTATTTTGCTAGAGAATAGTGGTAAAAGAAATTTTGGAAGAAAAAAGATGAATTTTGAGAGTTTGATTGGATGTGAGATGAAAAAGTAACGATGAAAGTTGATTTGATTTTGTTGGAATTGGTTTTATTAAATTGGGTTTTGACCCGATTTTGACCAATTATTTAAGTGGGGTCATTTATTCAAAGTTTGAAATAAATGAGATAAATGTCATCTACGCGGGTAGATGAGTTTAGCATTTTTAATTTCTCAAAACCAATATCGGGTGAATGAGAAATAAATGCATAAAGTTAGTAAACTTAAAATACTTTTATATATGGAATATAAAAGGGTGGGAATATGGAAAGCCATATCCCACATAAGAAATATATTAAATGTTTGACTAGTTAATAAAGAGCTTCACCACTAATAAGGAGTAATCATGTGGAACTCCTTATGGTACACCCTAGTGGACCAAGTCAATTTTGACTAGCCTTTGGCTAGCTCAAAAGGCATCGAGACGGTCGAACCGTCGGCCGAGCCCGAGGCCGAGCCGGGCGAGCCCGCGACGCGCATATAGTCGCGTTAGGCGCTTTCGGCGCACTTCGCACGCGTCGCATCGTCGCGAGGAGCTTTAAGGAGCCTTAAAGTTTTGGAAAATCGAACCAGGGTTCAATCCGGTGGCTCGGTGACGTGGCGGGCGGCTCGGGTGGCGATGACTTGGCGAGGATCGCACGAGTGGCGACACGTGGCGGCCGATTGAAGCGTCTGTTCGGCGTTGCGTTTTGGGCCAGCGTCTGTCCCGGTGTGAAGGGTGCATGCTAATAGCGTGTTCGCTTCAGCGAGATAGATCGGACCATCGGCAAATCGCTGAATCCACCACGGCGCGATCTAACGGCCAAGCGATCCGGACCAGGGGGTTGCACCCGGTCGAGGAGGCACCAGGAGCTCTATATAAACCAAATTTCCCCGTGGATTCATTTCATAACATCAATTTGAAATTTACTCGCTTCATTCTTTCTGCATAACTTTGTCAAGAGAGTTCAAAAACATCTTAGTGTTAAATTGCAATTTGTAGTGCAACTATCGCAAGTTATTCGTCGTTGTATCTTGGGAGACGATTGCCGTATTAAAAAGCACCGTGAGCGGGGCAATCTCGTCTTAAAGAGAAAGAGTCCAACTCTTTGCCTCGACGTCTCGATTTTTACCAAGTTACTTTCTGCTCAATCAATTGTTTTTCGGCCGTTCGGTATACACCAAAATCCTGCTTTTCCCAATGATTTAAAATTAGTAAAATAATAATTGGATATGATTGGTAGTTAGAAGTGTGTGAGTGAGTGAATAGTGAAATTTATAGGAGGATATGTAATAATGATTAGTTTTTTTTGAAAAGATGTGTAGATGTGATTGGTAAGAGAAAAAATGAGAAAAAATAAAAGTGAGAGAATAGTATATTTTTGGAAATTTTTCATAGACAATCGCATGTTTGGTCAAAAAAAGTTCTCCAGCGGAACGAAAATTGATTTCCTCCCACATCCAATCGCAGCCTGAACTTTTAACATTTGTGACTCTAAAAAAAAATATTTTTTTTAACATTTGTGTAATCTCATCCCTCGGATCCCTCTAGCCTTGTATGGTTATGTTTCCATGAACCATTTCTAGTTTCTAGTGTTGGAAAATGAATTTTGAGAATTTATTGGTTTTCGTGTGAAAACTAGAATTATGTTTGGATAAGTGAATGAAAATGGGTTTTATGTAAGTTTGGAAATGAGATTATGTTTGGTTGAGTAGTTTTGAAGGAGTATTTTATATATATAATAATTTGAAAAGTTGATAGTGGTTGAATATTTTAATTGAATATATGATATTATATTTGTAAGATTGTAGGCTAGTGAATCCCATTAGATATATATGGTAAAAAAAATTAGAATAGTGATTGATGAGTGATGTAGAGTAGTGTATAGGTTGAGAATTGAAATTATAGGTTTAAGATGTTTTATGTGAAAAATGAAAAGTGAAAATAATGATTTCTATTGAAAAATTTATAAACAAACATGATTCTATTTCTATGAATAGTTGAAAATTGGAAATGGGGGCTTGAAAATATAAACAAACAAGGCCTCTGTTTTCCATTAATTGGAAAGTCCCCCACATAGGAAAGAATAATTTTTCTCGGAAATTTCTTTAAGGAGTACACATCAAAGTAAATTACTTTAATTGGTATTACACCAACAAGAAAGATGGTCCATGATCTTATTTTTTGTTCGTGGTTTTTTTTCTTTATCAAAACAATAGCTTATATATTAAAAACTAGAGAACAAAATTACATTGCCAACTGGCAAAAAGGCACCTTGAACAAACATCAATGTCAAGGGGAAAACTCCGTACAAGATGAAATTAATCACTAATTGATGGAATAAAACACGACTCAAAGAAAAATAAACTAAAAACAATAATACAAAATAAAAACTACGCACTCCGACCGGAGGCTAAACCACCCCCAAAAGGAGGACTAGGCACTCCGCAAGGGAGACCCACAACTGGAACAATCCGAGCACGAACAACATCACGCACTGCAAGACAGAAATTACTGGTCAACCTACGAGTTTCGCAAATCAACCGGGAAAACAAAGACTCAAAAAAAAAAAAAGAAAAATACAACAACATAGAGCTAAAAAATGAGAAAAAACAAAAAATAAAAGAGAAAAATGCCTCTCCCTCTCCCAAATCTACTGCCGCAGCCCATCGTCTACTCAGCCCCGAGACACTTCCGTGAAGCTCCGACCCGCTTTCACCCTAGACTAAAAATTTCGGACACCTTCGAACGCCCAAGGAACCGCCATTATTGGCCCTCCAATTGAAAACATGGAGGGGAGGGTGAGGGGGGAGGAGGGAGGGGGGCGGCTGTGAGAAGGGGGAAGGAGGGGAGGATAAATATGTTAGGATTTTTTTTGGGTAGAGAGAAGGTAGAGAGAAAAGTAGAGAGAGATAGATAGAGAGAGAGGAGCTTTCTCCTTTCTTTGTTAGTGGTTTAATAAAAAAAAGCTTATAGACAGGGTTAATTCGGGATCAAAATGAAATTTGTAGACAGATTTAATCATGTCTATATGAATCAATAATTTCGCTGTAAATAGGTATAATGAACATCTTATAATATGTGCAAACTTCTTATTTATATTTTGGACTATATTTGTGAGCATCCATGTCCGGACGACAAACCCAAATAATTAAATTGACTAATCTTCAATAGATTTGTTGGTCGGATTCTCACAAGTTGTCATTCAATAAAACCAATCATGTACCTCCTATTGGATTAAAATAACAAATAGGCTAAACCCCACTCTATTAGCAAATACTGTAGGCTTATAACTGTACCCTAGTTATTCATTCCAATAGTGTTTACTGTTGGCATTGTAGGCCTGACATCTCTATTTAAAGTGAACCCACTAGGCTGGGTTTGCAGTTTTACCTAAGCACACTTTATTACAAATTACAATCTTTTCTCAAGATTTTTTTTTTTTAATTTAATGATGGCAGGGTTTCATTTAAATTCTTGTATCTTCTCACTCACATATACAAACATAAAGTCCAATAAATTTGGATTTCAGGAAATTTGTCTCTAATTAAGCTTCTTTGTTTTCTTAGTTTCAAGTATATAGAAATTCAATAAATGAAGCTTAATAATTAGGATCATATGAATGAAAATGTTTTCTTCAAAAAGTACTGATGAAGTGGTAGTAGTTGGGGGGCCTTCATTTTTTGAGGAAGCTGATAAGATTTTGGAAGATCTACTTGCAGATTGTACAGCTTTAGAGGGCAATGAAAAGCTTAATGATAAAGGTAGTGTCAAAAAGAGGCAAAGAAAGCAAGAAAACAATGAAATGAATGGGGGTATAAGAAATGAGTCCAAGAGAAGTATTCATAGAGAAATTGAGAGACAGAGAAGACAAGAAATGGCAGGCTTGTACGCTTCACTTCGGTGCCTTCTTCCTCTTGAATACATCAAGGTGAATTTATTAAATTTTTTTTTTCCAACTTACAGTCTGGTTTTTCACTTTGCAATCCCGGCCAACCAGAAATGGAATATTTTATCTGGTTGGAGGTTGCAAAATGAAAAACTCACAAAATTTAAATTTGATTGCAAACTGCGAAAATATTTATGTCTAGATGTAAAACTAGGACATTGATATGTTTTTATCTCATTTTCTCTAATTAGCTTAATTATTGCATTGTGTTGGTGTAATTGATGATTTAATTACAGGGAAAGAGGGCTGTAACTGATCAATTGAACCAGGCGGCGATTTACATAAAACATACGCAAAACAACATTGAAGAAATGAAAATAAGGAGAGATAAGCTAAAGATGAAGTTGTCAAGTACTAAAGTACCAGGGTCTGCCATTAATAGTACTGCTGAGAACCCAAATTCGAAAATGATGACGAGTGATTTACGTAATCGCGTGAGATTAAATCTTTCTAGGAACGGAATTGAGATCTTAATCAGCACTGAAGAACGTTTCCCCCTTTCGAAAGTGCTTGTTGATTTGCTTGGAAGATCTGAGCTTAATGTAATTAGCTGTGTTTCTACCAGAATCGATGAATGGACCACCCTCTATAAAATTCAGATTGAGGTGAATTTTACATTTCCTCATAGAAACTAATTTAGAATTTTTTATGGTATAGCATTTAATTCTAGGAGTAGGGTTTCTGATAGTATTCTTCATTTATATGGTTTTGGGAGTTTTATTTATTTATTTATTACTTCATTTTATTAATTCTCTTATATTTATCATATATCATTGTAGGTTAATGATCCCACAAGCATTGATCTATCCGAGCTTCAAGAGAGACTGGTCAATGTGATTAAACTTGCTTAACTTTGGCAGCTGGAGCATCATCAATCATCATGAGAATAAAAATATCGATCATTTCTGGATTTCGTATGATTTCTTTTGGCTGCAGATTTAACCGATTGATGAGGAAATTGAAGTTCATGTCCATAAATGTCAGATATATTTCATTGTTTCTTGATTGCTTTATTATTCTCTTATTTCTCAGTCCCCTCCGAAGGTCTATATATTCCTTTGTTGGTATCCAAAGAGTCGATTTAATTTATGCAAATTCTTCTTAGCCTAAAATCTTATAGAGAACCTTAATGGCAATGTCAATGTCATTATATGTGATCAACTTCAGAGTTTGTTAAAGTTTTTTCTCTAAGTTAATTTGATCATGATCACGCCATTGCACATTCATTTTCTTATAACTCGTACTTGCTTTGATTTTTGTATCTTCGTCTCACTGATGTACTTTTATTCCTGCCAAAAGCTTTTCCCATATTTAGCTAGCTGCTAGGCTTGTGATCATCATTCCTCCGCTTTTTCCTTTTTTGATACATATTTTCCCCATTTGATAAACCAAAACCGCGACTTGGTTAAATGGAAATGATGGAGAGTACTATTGATCAATTTCTTTGTACTAATCGTTGATTTGGTCTTTTCAAGCTCTAGTCGTTATTGTCTTCTCTTATTTAATTTGCACTTGCATATATATATCGTTCGACAATCATTTCTCACATTAGTATGAGTGAACTTGCAAAACTATCGATCATCGTATTTGACATTGATTAAGGGTACTGTGATATAGATTATCTTTCAAAGCTTCTTGTTGTTGCTCTTGTTAAATGTGCACCCTTTACATGCATGATCTTCTTTATGTGAAGT
The DNA here is from genome assembly GCA_016081115.2 of Rehmannia glutinosa. NCBI lineage: Eukaryota > Viridiplantae > Streptophyta > Magnoliopsida > Lamiales > Orobanchaceae > Rehmannia > Rehmannia glutinosa. Next base: position 296,800 of record JABTTQ020002067.1, on the reverse strand, counting down.
GTGGAAGCAATATGGTTTTACAATACTTTAAGGGTTAATTTGGATGGAACGATTTGAATATATGAATTTCAAATCTTTAATAACAAATCTATTGCCATTATTTGGATAAAGTCATTCTATGATGGATTCAAATTCTTGAAAGCGATTTTTGAGTCATTTTGGAGTTTCAAGTCCTTCTTATTTACAGTTATCTGAAATTTCCTCCCATCCAAATGCAGCCTTAAAAGTCTTTACTTAACCGCAAACTCTAAGTTAATAATAGTGAATTTTTCACCCATATTGCCATTGCCCTTTGCAAATTCTATTGAAACTTTATTTTATGGATAGTGAGAAGGTGATGCACAAATAAAGTGAAGAAATTAAGATCACTGGGCAATACATGATGGAGTAATTTATCAGGTAAGATAGCTGTTAGGGCAATATTTTGAAATTTGATAAGCAAGAAGAAGAACCAAAAAGATGAATTATGACAATGAGTTTGGCCACTAGATTTTCTTTTTCCATAATAATCTTAACTTTTTTGTCTCATAAAAAAACATTGGTTTTCAAGGTCCAGTACCCCAAACAAATTCATATGATTAAACCATTTGCTAGGGCTCTTAAACATGGCTTTTCAGGTCAAATACTAAAATTTTAAACTACATATATAGTTATGCCATTTATTGTTTCTGAGAAGAAACGATGATTTGTTGATACAAGATTGATATAGCAATATGATTAGGCCCCATGGCATAGCTCAACTGGTAAAGGACATGGGTGATGTGATGTTCGTTTCGCTAGCACCCGCAACGTGAAGACATATCCCTCGATTCACCTCCTCCACAAAATTCTAGGGGTGAGGCAGTGGAGGTCCTCAGGAATGGCGTTAATTTTTTTTAAGATTGATAACAATGTAATTAGGGATATAAGTTTAAGTCCTCCAACATTCTTCTAGCTAAGGCCATCTTCAACCCATAATTCTATTTTAGTGCAGCTTTTGCATTAAAATAGTGCAATTTATGCACCAAACTTAAATTTCATCTCCAATCCACTACTTCAAATTTTATATTAGAAAGAATACTTTTGAATATTCCTTGTTATTCCAAATACAATAAATACTTTATATTTACCAAATATATGTTAACATAGAAATACATATTCATATAATTAATTAATATATTTATAATATTATTAATAGTAGATTAAGTTATATGCATTAAGTTTAGTAATATAAATAATGATCTCATTTAATGTTTAAAACTTATTATTAAAAACCAATTTTAGTAATATAAATAATTTATATTAATAATACCATTATAACTAGTAAACTTAAAATTTTATTTAAAAGTACTTACACACAGATAAAAATAAATATAATTTTCTTTTACTGAAATATCAGATTAGAATTAGAAATAATATTATGTTACTTGTTTACATGAAATAGAAAATGAAAAAAGTTAATAAATCTATTAAAACAAAAAAATAATTGAAAAAGGGAGATAGTGCTAGAACAATAGTGCGCCATATACTGTTGCGTCTTCATTTTGACGCAAGGGCTAGCGTCTACGTTGGACTTGATTTTCCATGCCAAATTTGGTGTTTTGGTGAGGATAGCGCATGGATTCGAGATGCCCTAATTAAAGCACAAACTAGTTTTTACTCATTTTCTATATGTAAATTGCACTTTATTATTTAATATGATCATTTTATCGACTAATAAATCAGTTTTAAACCATAGTGAGATTATCAATGAAGAAAAGAAAATCGAAATTAATCTAATTAAAGCATACGGGATATAATTTGGAACTTGCAATATTTATTGGGTCGAATTGGTCATTTTCCTCGAAATTGAAGTACTTAAGTTAGAGGAGTTTGAAAATGAATGTTGTTAGAACTTTCATTAAGCCCAAGTAAATTAATTGAAAGAGCCCAAATCAAGGTACAAGTTGGGCTTGAGCTACCCATGGTTTAATTCAACACTTCAGCCCCCAGCAGTTCCTTCTCAGCTAAAAATTAGAATGGAGTATTTAATTAATAAAGAAGACATTTCATAACACTACAAGAATAGATAAGTAATAAGAAAACGTAAAATACTGGTAAAATCTTTGTTGGTAAAATTGTTGTTGATAAAACAATAGAATCTAAAACTTTTGATAAATATCTACAATATATATGTAAGTAAATTTAAAAATTGTTGGTGATTTGTGAGTAATTGGTTGGTATAATTTGGAGGAAAATAAGATTTTTTTATTTATTTAGTATTTGGTAGGTAACTCTAAAATTTAGTGACAATATTATTTTTATCGGTAAATTCTGACGTTAACTTAAAGTTTTTCTTTTCCTATTGATTTTGTTTTTCATATTAAATGACTCACGTGATGGAATCAAATGGAATTATATCTCAATTTATTTTATGAATACTCCGGGATATATGGAAACAAATGTTATCTAAGACAGCTAGCTGATCAACTGAATCGAGACCTATGCTTTCTGATTATATTTCTCTTTAAAAAATGAAAATCTATCTGTTGGGATAAGCTTAATAAGCACAGGCCATATCACCAAGTACTGGTGTAATGGATGTTTTTTCCTTTTTTATTTTGGTTGAAGAGACTGTCATAATGGATTTGATTTACACCTATAATTGGATTGAATTATTGCACGTGATTAATATACGCAGTTCGGATCTATTTTTATCAATTACGTATTCTCACAAATATATATGTAAAATTAGGGGTGATAATTTGCAGAGCCGGTTCTGGGTTTCGAGGGGCATTGAGCAAAAAAAAAAATGAAGCCATCTTGTATTTACATAAAAAAATAAAATATAATAAAATCAATGTAACTAAGCTATATTGTTTTTCTGTTACACTTATCAACCTTTACTATATATATAGAACCTATATAAAATTGGGGCCCTTGCCGGTGGGGGGCCTCGTGCGGCGGCACCACTTGCACCGCTCCAGGGCCGCCCCTGAATTTGAGGCACGATATGATAGCACGACACGAACACAACACAAAATTATCCAGTTTGGGCTAGGTGTTAATTAAGGGGTTTGGGTCATTATCAGGCCGACCCCAATGAGAACGATAAAAATCGGGTCCATATCAGGCCAACTCAATATAAGCCCGTTAAACTTGATAAGATCCAATAACTTAAATAATAATTTTTTTTTACACATTTTTCTCATTCTAACTTCCTAAGGAGCTTATATATGATAAATATTTGAAGAAAAAAATAATATTATACTATATTATTAAATGATATAACGAGTCAAATGCTCTAAATTGTTCAAATGAGCCAAAAATTAATAATAATTAGTAAATAAATATCAAAAAATTTGCTTATCGAGCTTAATGGGTCGTGTCTGGGCTATCGGGTTTTTATCGTGTTGTGTTCGGGCTACTATTTCCAGCCCGTTTAGCTTATTGGTCCGTATTCAGGTTAGTGCTTATCGGGTCACCCGATAACAACACGGTCCGCATGATTGCCACCCTTATGTAAAATATAAGACAAAATATTAAAATTTAATATTTTTCTTTTCAAAATGAATTGGAAAAATGAAATGGCTCTCAAACATGAATGTTTCAAAATTTAAATTATTTTTCTCAGTCCCATAAATTGGCATATTTAAAGATTTAGTCCTCTATTTACTTTTTTTCAATTTTGGATTATGTCCTTTCAGTTGGAAAATATTTCAGATTTAATCATATGACATGCTGGGTAATTAAGTTTACCAGTTGGGTTGACTTCACATTCAATTTAGGGAAAAACATGACAAATGTTTTCAAAATATTTAAGAAGAAACAAATTACTAAATTAAGATTGTGTTGCTATAAAATAAAGTAGTTTTATTTTATTTTTAAAATTGAATTACATTTAATTTTTAATGAAATTATCAATATTTAAATTTATTTTTATATAATTGTAAGAAAATATATTAACTTTACATTATATATTAAATATTTTATAATTCTTATCACAAGTTCTTTTATTAAAATATTGAAACTATATTCTTATATAATGATTATAAAATAAATATTTATGATAATTATATTAATTGTCTATAAAAAATAATCTATTAAATTATTTGATCAAAATGCCAAGTTTTAATTTCATTCCTTCAAACCAATCCAAAAAAAATCGGAATTAATTGTAGCTCAGTTGGTTGAGCATGTATAACCACATTGTTTTTTTTTTTTAACAAATTGCACCCTCAAGAGAGAGTATTTGTTAGGTAAATATGAGGCAAGAGACTATTTATTAGGTAAATACACACTTAATCGGTAGAGTCAAAAACAAAGCAGGCCCGAGGCTGTCGGGCCGGTCGCCTGCACCTGCCTAAGGTAGGGGGGTGGGTTAAGTATTTAGTAGCCCGTCCCACCGCGGGCTTGGCGGGGCGGGCTGGCGGGCTAGCCCGCCAGAAATTAAAAAAAAAAGAAAAAAAATAGATAAAATAGACAAAAAAAGTATAATTGATATTTTATATTTTTATCTCTTATAAAAGTGTATATAATATTTTTATAAAATATGTACTTGTTATTCATTAGTATATTTAATTCATTAAAATTAATAATATGAATAAAATTTTTTTTTTTCATTTTTTTCATTTTATCTTTTAATTTTTGGCGGGCCGGCCCGCCCAACCCGCAGCCCAAGGCGGGTTGCTCCGTCAAGTGGGGGGTTTTGGCGGGTGTCATACAACCCGCCCACGCCCGTTTCGTTTGTACTCTCTATTAACTGGGTGTTTGATAAGGGTCTTTTTATGCATGTTTTATGTGTATATTTGAGTATGATTTGAGTTATTTCATTGTTAGTTTCATAAATTTTTGATGTACATAGTTCATATTACTCCGAGGTACTTTTATTGGTGTAGATTGATGATTCGGAGCTGTTTTTGATGAATTTTGGGCCATGGTTTCATGTCATAACATACCTCGGGGTTTATGGATGCAAAAACACTCGAAAACCCAAGCTAAATGCGTCATTTCGGGGCCTTTTCAGTCAAACACGGCCTGGGTGTGCTTTGAAAGCAAGGCCGTGCTTTTGAAGAGCCAAAACGAGCAAAATTTCAACCATGACGTGCCAAACACGGCCAGGCCGTGCTTTTCAAGCTCGACCGTGTTCGTAAAAATCTGCGAACACGGCCTGGGCGTGCTTTTCTTCCAGTCTGAGATTCTCTTTGGCGGAAATTATGGAAGCTTTCCCTTTTTGCTTTTTGACAACCTTTGAGCAACTTTTACATGTCATTTTGTTGCACCAAACTCTATTATTCTCTCAATTATCACATGAAAACAATGATTCAACAACCCAACTATGGAAGTGGAACAATTATTTATCAAAAGATGACATTGTTAATGTGTTATTTCACAACAAGAATACCTATAAAAGCGAAGAGTTTGGGTTGGAGGAGGTATCCCATTCCATTCCATTTAATTCAATTCATTAATAGAGAGATTCATTGTATATTCACTGTTTTAAAGCAAAATACATTACCCACATTGTCACACTTTCTCTCTCTAACTCTTTTCTCTCCCCCTTCTCTCTAACACTCCCAAAAAAAAACCCTAGCTTTTCCCCATCCATCTCCTTTGCAGCCGCCCTTCCCTCCTCCTCCCCCTCCATGGTTTCTATTGCGGATACCAAATGGCGGTCCCCCAGGGCGTATGAAGGTGGCCGAAATTTTTGGTCCAGGGCGAAATGGTCGGAGCTTCACGGAGGTGTCTCGGAGCGGAGAAGACGATGGGTCATGGTAGATTTGGGAGAGGAGAGGCAATTTTTTTGCTTTTTTCTCTATGTTGTTAGTATAGTTGTTGTTTTCTTATTTTGTTTGTGTTTTCTTTTTCGGTTGATTTGCGAAACTCGTAGGCGGATCGGTTTTTTCTGTTCGCAAAGATGTAGTGGTTGCTCGTGCCCGATTTTAGTTTTTTGGTGTGTTCTGATCTCCTTTAAGGGGTCTTTGAAGTCTCCGTGGAGTGGTTAGTTTGGGTGGGTAGTTTTTTTAGTCCATGTGAATCAATTGGTTTTACCAATTCCCCGCTTGGCTCTTAGTTAGTCTTGTCGGCTCTTAGCCCGTTGGCTACGATTGTAGTTGTAATTTTAGTTCTTGAGTTGTTTTAATATAATTCTATCGTTCGACAAAAAAAAAACAAAATACATTGAGAGGATAAAAGAGAGGTAGGGTTGGAAGTTGAAGAGCAATAGAGGATAAGACTTGGAGCTCAACATCATTGCAATCAACCAAGGAGGAAGTCTTGAATTGGTCTTGAATAAGAGCTAAGTACACCATGTTCATTTTATGCAAATCTTCTTGTGTAGTATACTCTTTTGTCAAAGCCATGTGTAGCTAAATTTCTAGTGTTTGAATGTAATGAACTCTAGAATGAATTTGTGAATAAGGCTTGTATGTTTTTAATAAAATCTTCATGATTTGTGTGATTCTCTTATATTATGCTTTATTCATTCAAATTGGTATTAGCGCGATATTGATTTGAAGTTTATTTTTCATCCGGGAAATCGAGAGATTCATGGTAAAATAGAACCTATATAAGTGAAAAGAGTTGCATGTAATCCTAAATATAGGACGACATAAATCTTCTGGATTAGGGTCAAACCTAATATGAGAATTCACAAATCGTTATAATGTTGTCTTGGGGGTTTTAACTAGAAAGAGATTTCAGTTAATCAACTTGAGGTTAGAAGTTATTCGCGCTCGATAGAGGGTTTAAATTAAATCGAGAATTTCTACGGTCCATGAAACATGATATTTTACTAAAAGAGGTTGGTTTTTGCTTAAGGGCTTATGGTTGTATTTTTATCTTGTTGAATCACAAAAACATTCTAGAGGGATTTACATTCAAACACATTTCTAGCTCTTGATTTCTTAATTCTACAATCTACTTTTATTTGATCTTTTGTAAGTTGCAATTATTTCAAATTCTTTATTTTTCTTTTTCCTTATATATCAAACAAAAACTCTGAAAATTTCACTTGTCTAAGGTTTTAAAGGTAGCTTTTGAGCCATCAGGTTTATAACACTTTAAGAGGGTATTTGTAATTTTAAAAATAACTAGAGTTATTAATAATTCATAAACCCAAGTGGTAGTTTTTATAATTATCCACGCAATAAAATATACAACTACGGTGGCATCATTTCACCATTCAGAATATAAACTTTCTTATATTTTCAAAGGTGATTTAGGAAGGTAAATCAGATGTACCTGACCTACGGACCCACAAAGCGAGGTGAAGTGTGTTTGATGGCTCAAAAGCTACCTTTAAAACCGTAGGCAAGTGCACCTATCGTTTTATAGTATAGATTATTGAGTACCGAGTGTCATTCCCACGAGGATTGTAAGTACTAATAATTACCGTCTTTTTGTTATTTAATCTAACAAATTTTCAGAGTTTTTGTTTGATGAAAAAGGAAAACAAATTATAAATTGTAAAAATGAAGTAAAATTTGTAGAATAAGAAATCAAGAGATAAAAGTGCGTTTAAATGTAAATCCCTCTAGAATGTTTTTGTGATTTGACAAGTTAAAAGATTCAACCATAAGCCCTTAAGTAAAAACCAACCTCTTTTAATAAAATCTCATGCTATGTGGACCGTAGAAATTCCCAATTTAAGTTAAACCCTTTCTCAAGGCGAAAAACTTCTAATCTCAAGTTGATTAACTCAAAATCTCTTTCTAGTTAAAACCCCAAGACAAAGATTATAACGATTTGTGAATTCCCATATTAGGTTTGACCCTAATCCGTAAGATTTATGTCGTCTATATCTAGGATTGCATGCAACTCTTTTCACTTATATAGGTTCTATTTCACCATGAATCTCTCGATTTCCTGGATGAAAAATAAACTCCAAATCAATATTGCGCATATATCAATTCGAATGAACGAAGCATAATATAAGTGAATCACACAAAATATGAAGATTTTATTAAAAACATACACACATTAATCACAAATCCATTCTAGAGTTCATTACATTCAAACACTAGGAGTTTAGCTACACATGATTTTGACCAAAGAATAAATTACACAAGAAGATTTAAGTATTGTAGACATGGTGTACTTATCTTTATAAAAATCTCAATTGACTTCTTTCTTGATTGATGATGTTGCTCCAAGCCTTCTTCTCTCCAATATTGCCCCAAGCTTTCTCCTCCAAGACCCCTTGATCCCAATTCTATTTAATGAAGTGAATACAATGAATATTTTAAGTATCTAATCAATTGCTCTCCCAACTTCAACCTTGGCTTTTATAGGCAACCAATACAATGATAGTACTCTCTTTTATTAAACAATCACCCCCATTTTCCTTGTTGGTTGGTGAATTCTTGTATTCAAGTGATGAGGAGGGGACATGGAGACATGTTTCAAAAAATATGGTGTTAAAAGTGTACAAAAGTGGCCAAAATGGGTTGGTTGGTGAGTTTTCCCCAAATTCCGCAAAGAAAAGTTGCAAAAGAGGTCCGGACACGCCAGTGTTGGACGGCCACGGCCGTGTCCGTCTTTGCAACAAAATTGCTGAAACACGCCCGACACGGTGTTTGACAACACGGCCAGGCCGTGTTGTATGCGACACGGCCGTGTTCGGGCTGTTTTGTGCGATTTTTCCTCCTCTTTTGATCCCCTTCAACATGGCCGTGTTGCCCGACACCCCCTGGCCGTGTTGGACCAAAAAGGCCCCAAAATGACGCGTTTGGCTTGGGATTTCGAGCGTTTCTGCATCCTTAAACTCCCCGGTATGATTTGACATGAATCCATGGTCCGAAATTCACCAAAATTAGCCCCGAATGGTCAATCTACATCAATAAAATCACCTCGGAGTAATATGAACCATGTACAATCAAAAATTTACAAAACTAACAATAAAATAACTCGAGTTCTACTCAAATATACACATAAAACATGCATAAAAACACCCTTATCAAACCACCTCCAACTTTGAACTTTGCTTGTCCTCAAGCAAAACATTATATCAAAAAGAGGGATTCAATAAATCTCAACATACAAAGATGATTTTTTTTTTTTTCAACATATTGAACATAAGCGAAATGTTCTTGCCCTCTCAACCTGAATTAACCATTAAGTAAAAAACATAGTTTTGTAAAGCGATCGATCACAAGAAAGATCGTAATATCGGCGGGCATTATTCGACTTGAAATCATCACTCCACAAATATCGATAGTTATGAACAACTTCAATTCAATAACGCCATGAAAATACAAGAATTCAATAGATCATTGTAGTTAGCCTACTAGTCATATAACCAAGCTTCTTGAACTTTATTGGAATGAGAAGTCGAAGGAGTATTCATTCTCCTTTTTTTCGTTAAGATTCTTTTTTTTTTTTTTTTCGGACCTTTCGAGACATGCTTCCACTAGGTTTATATTTTGAATTTCTGTTCAAACACCCCTAGGGTGGTTTTCCATACTCATATTCGTGTCGCCGTTTTACGTAAAAGACAAACATGGGGCTCATGAATGCTCCTAGTTACTAAGCAACAACAAATAGAGGAGTATAACCTCGATTGGTCCGTTTTTTTTTTTTTTTCGTTTTTTTTTCTCTCTTTTTTTTTTTATTTATTCACAAGCTTGATTTAACCACTACTAAATCATGAGTTCTCGGAAGTTCATAGCACTAAGTATCGTCGTATATGCCTTAACACATCAAATATTTATGGTGTTGGAAATATCGTCAAAATTTAGCCCGCATCCACGCAATCATGTCTAGACAATCAATTGTTTCACACTCGAAAACACAAATTAACAAGTTAATATAGGTATAATTGGGCCAAGTTATTGACTAGCAAACATTTAATTTGTTAAAAAAATCACATCTTTTGAAACCAAACACACAAGCATTCCGAAAATGTTATTGCAAGCATTCCGAAAATGTTATTGTACCCACCTCCAACTTTAGGATTCACATTGTCCTCAATGTGAAAGAAAGAAATGGACAAACACACACAACACACTAAAAAAAATTAGAATGATATAAAAGAGGTGGAAAAAGAAAAATACGACCTTACTACAATAGTGGAATCGGTGTTGGGCGATCATTGGGTTGTTTTGGTGCGGACCTCAACCGCATCTTCATACCTAATCAAAGTTAAGCAACACACAACTCGAATACCGTGAAATCTCAAATATTCCCAATTAGGACAACCAAGAAGATGTTCAAAAGTTTTTTTTTTATTTGAAAATGACTCTAAGGACTTGTGATTATTTTGAAAGAAAATAAAATAAAAAAAAATAAAAATGAATGAAAACAATTGCACACAAACATCGGGTTGCCTCCCGGGTAATGCTTTTTAACGTCGTATAGTCGGACCATTTCACCTAATGTGAAGATTTAATCGGGCGAGCCTTGAACTTATGGAAAATTTTATCTCTTTGAACAACATCGCCACCCGTATCGATTTTGAACAATTGACCTTCATGGTCCTATTTTTCTGCATGTTATTCTCAAAATGGGATTTATCTGTGGAAACTTTTGCACATTGAACATCACATACTTTCAAGGATTTATTAGAAGACATATCAAGCAAAGAATCATTTATCCTTGTCTCAATCAAGTTTATAGGAAAACAAGTATCATTTATAGGATTTCTCAAAGGAATTTTAAAGATAACTTGTTCACCCCTACTCTCAAAGTAAGCTTTCCATCATGCACATCAATGAGAGATTTAGCGGTAGCCAAAAAGGGACGCCCTAGAATTAAGGGAACTTATATCATCATGCATGTCAAGAATAATAAAATCAATCGGGAATATGAATTTATCAATCTTAACTAGCACATCTTTAACAATACCTCTAGGATGTTTAATCGATTTATCGGCTAATTGAATGTCCATCCTAATAGGTTTAAGTTCACTTAATTCCGCATGCTTGAATGTTTCATAAGACATCACGTTGATACTAGCTCCCAAGTCGGCTAGTGCCCTATCAACAGGTAAATCATCAATTGTGCAAGGGATAATAAAGCTTCCTGGATCATTAATTTTTGTGGTAGTTCATTGGAAGGACATTTATCATTCAATTGCACATTTGATAATTTGTTAAGCTTATTTTCACTAGGAATGATGTCATTAAGATCCCTAACATGCTTTGAAGGAGGGTCAACAAATGGAATATTGGCATGTAATTGTTTGAAAGAATTAAGGTACTTACCAAATTTGTCCTCCCTTCTATCTTCTTCTGTTAGACTCCGGAAGGGATCTTGGGCTTGTATTCTCGCAACCTCCTTTTCATGAGATTATCTTTGGGCATGTCATCCTCCACGTATTTACGCATGGCGGCATTGACATAATCATGCTCATGTGGAAAATCGATGGTGATTGCCTTTACGTGCTCCCCTTGGTTTGGCTCGATATTACCCGGCAAACTACCTTGTGGCCTTTCGGAAATCATCTTCGCAATCTGCCTATTTGGTTTTCCAGTTATGGATAGATGCCTCTTGATTTCTCAAGGATGTTTCCACCGAAATCGCATATCATTGATTGCACAAACTTTGTTATAAGATCTTCCAAGTTAGGCTTACCTTGATTTGGTGAAATCCGAGACGTGTGTAGATCGGGATTGGGATTAGGTCGCGGTTGGCCTTGATTTCCCCAACCAAAATTAGGATGTTGTCGCCACCCAGGATTATATGTGTTGTTGTAAGGATTACTTGGGTAATTTACGCCGATTCCCAACGTAATTAGCATGTTCGGCGTGAGGTATTGTGTGTGGGCGATCCGATGATTATGCAATCCTCCACAAGTTTCACAAGATAAAACATGCGGTGGTGGTGGTTTAGGAGCTGCTAGATCGTCGATCTTTTGGGTCAATGCTTCGACTTTGTGCGGCGAGCGTAACTACCGTGATCTGCATTATACACACCAACCGACCTGTTAGTTTTACCTCGTATGGATTGCCATTGGTAGCCGTTCATGGCCATTCCTCAATCAAATCCTGAGTGGCTTCCGTTTTTGTTATTAAGAGTTCCCCCGCCGATCGATCATTTGTCTTGTTGCGAAAGAGTAGCCCATTATAAAATGTTTGGACTTGCATCCAAATAGGTAGGCCATGGTGTGGGCATTTCCGCAACAATTCTTTGAATCTCTCCCAAGTGTCGTACAAGGTCTCGTCATCTTCTTGAGTGAATGAAGAGATTTCATTCCTCAATCGTGCGCTTTTGGCGGTGGAAAATATTTCAAAAGGAACTTTTCGCCATGATGTTCCACGTTGTAATCGTTCCCTTTGGCAAAGTATTTAGCCATTGTTTAGCCCGTCCGAAGAGTAAATGGGAATAGGCGTAACGGATGGCATCATCGTGAGACCCCATTTATTTTGAAGGTATCGCAAATTTCAAGGAAATTCGCGATATGATTATTTGATCTTCGTCCCAGGTAGGCCGTCGAATTGAACAAATTGTTGCACCATTTGAATGACATTCGGTTTGATTTGAAATTATTGGCTGCAACAAATGGGCTTACGATACTAGATGATGTGCCGTCCATGACGGCTTGCATAGTCGTACATGGTTCTTTGTTGTTCATCCGCCATATTGGGATCCTTGCCTTCGTTAATATCCTCCTCGTGGTCTCAGTATTAATACTTTCCTCTCGTGTTGTTGCTACCGGCGGTGTCGCGCTTCCAAATTCGGCGACGAGTAGGCATGCATGCACTGCGGTAAATAAAGAGGATAAGTGTAATCCAAGACTTACAAAGATAGATAAAAAGAAAGACAAATGATCAAATAAAATAAAAAAAATGATTAAATTAACAAAAATAAGGTGTTCTTAATATTACAATCCCCGGCAACGACGCCAAAAACTTGATGGCTCAAAAGCTACCTTTAAAACCGTAGGCAAGTGCACCTATCGTTTTATAGTATAGATTATTGAGTACCGAGTGTCATTCCCACGAGGATTGTAAGTACTAATAATTACCGTCTTTTTGTTATTTAATCTAACAAATTTTCGAGTTTTTGTTTGATGAAAAAGGAAAACAAATTATAAATTGTAAAAATGAAGTAAAATTTGTAGAATAAGAAATCAAGAGATAAAAGTGTATTTAAATGTAAATCCCTCTAGAATGTTTTTGTGATTTGACAAGTTAAAAGATTCAACCATAAGCCCTTAAGTAAAAACCAACCTCTTTTAATAAAATCTCATGCTATGTGGACCGTAGAAATTCCCAATTTAAGTTAAACCCTTTCTCAAGGCGAAAAACTTCTAATCTCAAGTTGATTAACTGAAATCTCTTTCTAGTTAAAACCCCCAAGACAACATTATAACGATTTGTGAATTCCCATATTAGGTTTGACCCTAATCCGGGAAGATTTATGTCGTCCTATATCTAGGATTGCATGCAACTCTTTTCACTTATATAGGTTCTATTTCACCATGAATCTCTCGATTTCCCGGATGAAAAATAAACTCCAAATCAATATTGCGCATATATCAATTCGAATGAACGAAGCATAATATAAGTGAATCACACAAAATATGAAGATTTTATTAAAAACATACACACCTTAATCACAAATCCATTCTAGAGTTCATTACATTCAAACACTAGGAGTTTAGCTACACATGATTTTGACCAAAGAATAAATTACACAAGAAGATTTAAGTATTGTAGACATGGTGTACTTATCTTTCTAAAAATCTCAATTGACTTCTTTCTTGATTGATGATGTTGCTCCAAGCCTTCTTCTCCAATATTGCCCCAAGCTTTCTCCTCCAAGACCCCTTGATCCCAATTCTACTTAATGAAGTGAATACAATGAATATTTTCTGAGTATCTAATCAATTGCTCTCCCAACTTCAACCCTTGGCTTTTATAGGCAACCAATACAATGATAGTACTCTCTTTTATTAAACAATCACCCCCATTTTCCTTGTTGGTTGGTGAATTCTTGTATTCAAGTGATGAGGAGGGACATGGAGACATGTTTCAAAAAAATATGGTGTTAAAAGTGTACAAAAGTGGCCAAAATGGGTTGGTTGGTGAGTTTTCCCCAAATTCCGCAAAGAAAAGTTGCAAAAAGAGGTCCGGACACGCCAGTGTTGGGCAAAGACGGCCAGGCGTGGCCGCAACAAAATTGCTGAAACACGCCCGACACGGCCGTGTTTGACAACACGGCCAGGCCGTGTTATACGACACGGCCGTGTTGTACGACACGCGTGTTTACGACACGCCAGGCCGTGTTCGGGCCTATTTTGTGCGATTTTTCCTCCTCTTTTGATCCCCTTCAACATGGCCGTGTTGTTGCCGCCACCCCACCCCGGCCGTGTTGGACCAAAAAGGCCCCAAAATGACGCGCGTTTGGCTTGGGATTTCGAGCGTTTACGCATCCTTAAACTCCCGGTATGATTTGACATGAATCCATGGTCCGAAATTCACCAAAATTAGCCCCGAATGGTCAGTCTACATCAATAAAATCACCTCGGAGTAATATGAACCATGTACAATCAAAAATTTACAAAACTAACAATAAAATAACTCGAGTTCTACTCAAATATACACATAAAACATGCATAAAAACACCCTTATCAGTGTTCCACGAGGCGACCTGGCCAAGGATCCCCAAAAAGCTAGGTCAAGATGGTCGGGTCGGGACCCATATAAAAAAGCCGCGGATCCTGAGGGTATTTTGGTAATTTCACGAGGCGAGGTCAAGATGGTCAACTCGACCTAGGCGAGGCTATAATGGTAATTTCCACATCATTTACTCCCCCAGTTACTTTAGTAATTTATTGCTAAAGTGACTCGATTCAGGTCCCCGCATGCGAAGCGACGAAGAGCCCAAGCCGTTGAATTTCGAAAATATCCTCCAATCCGAGCCATTGAATTCAAACAGTCTTTTGATCGAGACCGTTGATTTTCCCGCCCTTCTCTCTCTATATAAGATGGTTTTTCAAACCTTTACTTTTCACATTTCTCATCCCTGATCACCTCATTTTGCACTCGGCTCGTCTACGACCCAGATCTTGACTTCGTGCTCCTCCACTCCACTTGACTTAGAGGTAGGTTTTCTCTCTCTACTCTTAAATTTTCTTATTCTTTTATGGCGACCCTCTCCTCTCGTCTATACGTCCTTCTAGCTCGCGGTCGAACTCTGTTCGTCCTCGAACTCGGGTCGTCGACTCGGCTACTGTCTTCGAGCTCTTCTACTTCCACTTCCGGGCGACCCATATCCCCCTCCTCAAAATAGGGTATCCCGCGAGGCCACCCCCTCGGACGACCTGGAACAAATCGCCCCCTGGGCTTTACTTAGGTCCCGGGTCTCCATTCACGATGTAAGCATCATTAGGAAAAACTTCTTTATCCCCGCTTCGTACCAAATCATAATTCCTACTGCCAGTGATAGAATAGACAAACCTCCTCCTCGCTGTTTAGCCTTCCACCTTGCTAGCCTCGGGCGGGCCTTAGATTCCCTTTGGCTCGCCCCATTGTTGATATTTTGAGAGGGCTCGATATTTGCCCCGCTCAGCTCGTCCCAAATTCCTACCGTCACATTGTAGGTTTTGTCATTTTAATGAAGCATTTCGGCGAGGCCGCCTCGCTTTCTCATTTTTGCGAACTATATGCCATCAATTCTTCTACCACCACCACTAACTCCGGATTCTTTTACATCTCGCCTCGTACTAACCGCAAATTTTTACATCGGGTTCCTTCCTCGGTGTGGCCTTGGAAAGATAGGTTCATATTTATTCGAGCTCCTGTTGAAAATCCTTGGGACCTACCTTCGAATTGGAGATTGAGCCGCCCTCGTCCTCGAGGCTTGCCTCCTGTTTCTTGGGGCGCCGACTTTATTTCCCTGTTGACCCAAAATTGGTATGAGGCTTGCGACCTCATTACCGAAGAGGCGTTGTCCCTTGTCGGCCTTAGCCCCACTCCTCGCCATGAAGCTCTAACTCTTGGTTATTTATTTCTTTTAAAGTGCTCCAGTTTGCCTACTCCGCTTATACTGATGTATTTTCTTCGCTTGTGCAGATATGGCGGTCCGATCTGCCGTTCTTGAAAAGGCCCTCGCTAATAACAAGGAAGCCTTGCTAGCTCGCAAGCGAGCCCGCCAAGAGGCTGCTGCTCCGGACTTACCGTTGGGCGTGGTCGCAGCTTCGGCCCCCTCCGTGACAATAGCCCTCAACCCCGCTCCCGAGGTGCCCCTCAAGAAAACCATTAAGGCCTCGGGTAGCAAGCCTAGGGAGGACAAGGGAAAAAAGGTGGTTGAAAGTTCCGCTCCAAAAAGGGCAAAAATTCGCAAGGCCAGGAGCTCGATTGATTATGGGTGCTTCCCGGGATGCTAGCTCACGACGAGCTCGAGCTCACGATGCCAACCTCCCCACCGTTGATCAAATGATGATGTGGTTGAACCTGGAGCGAGTCCCATCTCCAGGCTCGGCGACTCGCGGTTCGCGAAGGCTCGACCTTAGGCCTCGTGTTTGCGAGCTTGCCATGCCTCGCACCATTCCGAATCGAATATTAGCTCACGAGCTCGGTCCTCGAGACGAAGGTCGGGAGGATTCTTCGAATCAGTATAACTATACTACCCTCCCCACCGACCAATTTGCCTTGATGACCACGGAGTTCACCCGCCAAGAGTTGGCGGCTCACGAGGTCATGTCGGTATGTGAATGTATTTAAATTATCCAACTTTGTTTCTTCGCTTTTATCTCGCTTCGCCACCACTTACTTCGCCCTTTTTTTTTTTTTTTTTTTAAAATAGCTTTTCGCCTGTTGCACCAAATGGCGCTTGCGTGCCGATTGGAAGCACCCGAACGAGGTGTACATTAATCACCGAGCGAGGTCCATGCGAGGCTCCGAATCAAGCGAGGCGGATAAGGCAAAAGCCGTCGAGGAGGCTTGAGCCGAACTCCTCAAGGAAGTAGGCTGACACGAAAGCCCAACTTGCTTCGTCTCAAAGCGAGCTCAAAACTCGCGAGGTGCACCACATCAAAGAGGTGGCGGTTCTTTTGAAAAAGGTCGGAAACAAGGCCTTGAAGAATATCTCTCATCCGAAGAGCATAAGGCTTCGCTAGCCTCGTCTCGTCTTGCCGGGTTCAATCCTTTCTCCATCCTCGTCTTGCGAGAAACTCATTGCCGAGCGAGCCGTGGTGTACTCTTTTGATGGCTTCGAGCGGTGCCGCAAGCGGAATTAAGAAGGAAGCTTTTAAGGCCGACTTCGACCCCGACAAGCTTGACCCCTTTGAGAAGGACGAGCCGAGTCGAAGGCGACGTCGTGAAGCGGCGAGGTGGGTAGCTCGCGTGATGTAGAGGTCGTCGATGAAGTGGAGGAGGTCGATGAGTTCACCGATCTCGTGAAACCTCTTTTTAGCCTCCTAGGGCTTTTTATGTAAATAATCAAGTATTTAACTTAGATGTATTTTTATTCACGATCTCATCGCCTCTTAATGTACTTCAAATGTTACTTCATTTTTGTGTCTTACTTTTGCCTTACTTCGCTTGTGTGTCACTTCGATATACTGCACTTCGCTTGTTTTTTTTTTTTTTTTTTTTTTTTTTAAGCATCCGCTCGGGTCCTGAGCTTACTCCTCGTGGGGTCGCCAGGGCGCTTATGGCCTAGGTCCCTCGTGGGGTCGCCTAGGGCGCTTATGGCCTAGGCCCCTCGTGGGGTCGCCAGGGTGCTTATGGCCTGGTCCTCGTGGGGTCGCCAGGGCGCTGATGGCCTAGGTCCTCGTGGGGTCGCTGGGCGTTCTACGGGTCCCTCGTGGGGTCGCTTAGGGCGTTCTACTGGGTCCTCGTGGGGTCGCTTTAGGCGTTCGGCTGGGTCCTCGTGGGGTCGCCAGGGCGCTCATGGCATAGGTCCTCGTGGGGTCGCTTAGGGCGCTTATGGCCTAGGTCCTCGTGGGGTCGCCAGGGCTGCTAGCGTTTTAGGGGGGCTTAACTTCCGAGCCTAGTCCTCTTGGTGTGACCATTGTGGGCTTTGCCGACCTAAAAGGGAGCTTATGGCCTAGATCCTTCGTGGGATCGTCTTGGGCCTGCTAGCCTTTTGGGGGCTTATCTTGCGAGCCTGGAGTCCCTTTATTGGGACCATTGTGGGCTTTTGCCCCCTAAAAGGGAGCTTATGGCCTAGATCCTTCGTGGGATCGTCTTGGGCCTCTAGCCTTTTAGGGGGCTTATCTTGCGAGCCTGGGTCCCTTTGTTGGGACCATTGTGGGCTTTGCCACCCTAAAAGGAGCTTATGGCCTAGATCCTTCGTGGGATCGTCTTGGGCCTCGCTAGCCTTTTAGGGGGCTTATCTTGCGAGCCTAGGTCCCTTTATTGGGACCATTGTGGGCTTTGCCCGACTAAAAGGAGCTTATGGCCTAGATCCTTCGTGGGATCGTCTTGGGCTGCTAGCCTTTTTGGGGGCTTATCTTGCGAGCCCAGTCCCTTTGTTGGGACCATTGTGGGCTTTGCCCGGCCTGGGGGGAGCTTATGGCCTAGATCCTTCGTGGGATCGCCTTGGGCTGCTTGCACTTTTTAGGGGTTCGCTGCGACCACGAAACACTAAGCAAATTTGTGCGAAAAGGTAAACATTGTAGGTGAAATTCCCTCTTCTTTCATTGATGATAGTTTTTAACATAAACCTTCAATTCTTTCAAAATTAAGCTAAGTACATAAAGTAGATTAGTTATGCGACATCAAGTATAGAACCTCCTTAAGTTATGAATGTTCCAAGGCCTTGGGAGCTCATTTCCTTGCATGTTTTCTAGTCTGTATGTTCCTCTCTTCAGCACTTCAATTACTTTAAAAGGTCCTTCCCAATTTGCCTCCAGCTTCCCCACATGTTTGGACACTTCCACTTTTTTGAGCACTAGATCCCCTACTTGAAAGCTTCGCTCATGAACCCTTTTGTTGTATGCATTTTTCATCCTTCCTCGTCGCTGGATCCGAATAAACGCTTTGTCTCGCTTTTCTTCGATGAGTTCGAGCTCGAGCTCTCTAGCTTCACTATTTCCCTCGGGCTCGTACCGAGCGACCCGAAGCGAGGTTTCACCAATTTCTACCGGCAAGATCGCTTCCGACCCGTACACTAGGCTGAAAGGTGTTTCTCCCGTCGAGTCCGTGGGGTCGATTCGATATGCCCACAGGACTCAGTAACAACTCGTCCACCCAATACGACTTCGCTTCCTCTAGCCTCGTTTTTAGGTGTTGTAGAATAATCCTATTTGCGACCTCGACTCGATCCGCCCATTTGCTTGAGGGTTCCCCACAAACCGTAAAATTTTGCTTCACTTTATATTCGTCACACCACTCCCTAACCTTCTTTCCTTGAAATTGAGTGCCATTATCGATATTAAGATTCCTGGGAGCCCCATACCTACATGCAATATTTTTCCACAAGAAATTCATGACTTCGGTTTCGATATCTTGGCCACCGCCTCGGCCTCAATCCACTTAGAAAAGTATTCCACCGCCACAATGATAAATTTCTTCCGAGCTCTAGCCATTTGGGAAGGGACCCAAGATGTCGATTCCCCATTGATCAAAAGGACAAGCAATGGGGATCGTTTCACCGGTGGGTCATTTGGTTGGTGAGTTAGGTTCGCATGGAACCGACACTTCGCACATTTTTTAACAAACTCCATTGTATCCTTTGCCAAAGTTGGCCAAAAGTATCCTTGCTTGGGATCACCTTCCTCGGAAAGTGCCTTACCACCCGAGTGGTTACCACGATTGCCCTCATGAATCTCCTCATTACATACATCGCCTCTCTCCTGACCGAGGCACTTTAGTAACGGTCCTCCTACCGATCTTTTATACAGCTCATTGTCTATCATTATGAACCAGGACGCTCTAACTTGGACCCTTCTAGCTTTTATCGGGTCCATCGGTAATGCTCCATTTTCTAGGAAATTTTTCAAGTCTTCCATCCAATCGATTGGGGCGTCAATTGCACAAACCAAAGCCTCGCTCGGATACTGCTCGATGGGACCTTGCTCCGCTAGCGTGTCCGGCTGCGTCGCCACCAACACGATCACCTTCCTCGAACTACTCCCACTTACTGCACTTGCGAAGCGAGCTAGAGCATCAGCTCGCTCATTTTCATTTCTTGGGATCTGCTGTAGTTGAAAAAATTCGAACTTTTCCATCAACCGCTTCGCTTTCTCCAAATAGTTAGCCATGGATCGATCCTTGGCTTCAAACGAACCCTCAATTTGCATTGCCACTAATTGAGAGTCAGTGTAAGCTATCAGCTTCTTCACATTACACTTCTGCGCCATTTTTAATCCTGCCAACAGAGCTTCGTACTCGGCCTCGTTGTTTGTCACCTCGAATTCGAGGCGAAGTGCCACTTCCACCTCGAACGAGCTAGGCTTTTGCAATAATATCCCACTCCGCCTCCAAAGTAGCCACCGCGACCCATCCACATGCAGAGCCATGTTACTTCCTCTTTTTGAACCTCATTTTCCGACCCACTTGCTTCGCTAACGAAGTCACCAGACTTGAGCCTTCACCGCGTTTTACTTTGATATTTAATATCAAATTCCCCAATTCAACGGACCATTTTACTAGGCGACTGACTCCGGTTTTTCTAACACTTGTCTCGGTGGTTGATTTGTGAGGACAATAATCGATGAGATTGGAAGTAAGGTCGCAACTTCCTAGCCGATCTTACCAAGGCTAGAGCCGGCTTTTCTGTCTCTCAGGTACCTCTCTTCACTCCTCAGTAATAACTTGCTCACGTAGTAAATCGGGCGATGAACTCCTCTTCGTCCCGCACCAACACCGAACTCACGGCTCGCTTAAATCTGCTAGGTATAAAAATAGAGCCTCCTTTTTTAGGCTTGGGCAATAAAGGTGGAGACATAAGGTATCCTTTCAAATCTCCGAATGCCTTCTCACATTCCTCCGTCCATTGAAAATTTTTCATGTTTCTCAATGTGTTGAAAAAGGAAGGTTGCGATCACCGACCTCGAAATGAACCTCATTTAACGAGGCAATTTTCCCCCGTGAGTCAGACTTCATTGACCGTTCTAGGTGAACTCATTTCCATTATAGCTTTTATCTTCTCCGGGTTCGCTTCGATCCCCCTCTCATGCACCATGAAACCCAAAAATTTTCCACCTCGCACTCCGAAGGTGCACTTCGCAGGATTCAACTTCATACCATAGGCTCGCATTATTTTGAAAGCCTCCCTCAAATGCTCAAGGTGATCCTCTTCTATCACACTTTTTACCAACACATCATCAACATATACTTCCATTGATTTGCCAATTTTCTCTCTAAACATGAGGTTGACTAACCTCTGATAAGTAGCTCCCGCGTTCTTTAGCCCAAACGACATTACCATGTAACAATAAACTCCATTCTCCGTCACAAACGAGGTCTTATCCCTATCCTCCTCCGCCATAAAAATTTGGTGATATCCTTGGTAAGCATCCATCATGCTAAGCAAGGTACATCCTCTTTGTGGAGTCCACCAACAAAGTCAATGCGAGGTAGGGGTAAGGATCCTTGGGGCATGCCTTATTCGGATCCGTGAAGTCGGTCAAATCCTCCATTTGTTGTTAGCTTTGGGCCCTACAACTACATTTGATAGCCACTCGGTGAACTCAATTTCCACAACATATCCCGCTTCCAATAACTTGTTCACCTCGTTTTCTATAATTTTGTTTCTTTCGCTTCCAAAGCTTCGCTTTTTCTCGCTTCACCGCCTCGCTTAACGGATCCACATTCGATCGGTGAACCATCACCCCGGGTCTATGCCTTGAAATCGACGGTTTCCAAGCAAAATGTCCACATTCTCCCTAAGAAATTGAATCATCAACACTTCTAGCTTCGAGTCCATTTGCGACCCTATCTTAGTGAACTTATCCGGTCGCTCGGCTCGAGCTCAATCACTTTGTATTGCTCGTTGGCTCAACCCTATACTCCGCCATTGTCCTAGCTTTTTAACCTTCTCCTTTTCTTTTTACTTAGCCCACCTCCTCTTCTTCGCGTGTTATTTGCTTTATAGTCCTCACTTTCTCCTTCCTTCTTCTTCTTTTTTAGGGAAACATTATAGCATTCTCTAGCCGTCTTCCTCGCCTCGTCTTCGCCTATCCCTCCCGATGTAGGGAACTTCATCTTCAAATGATAAGTGGACACCATGACCTTGAAATTGATTCATCCGGGTCGCCCCATAATCACATTATAAGCAAATGGGCGTCTCTACTACCAGTACTTGATCATGATTGTCTTTCGCACGGCGCTTTAGCGAGGTGGGGAGATCAATGGTTCCTAGGGGAACCACTTCACTTCCTCCAAACCCCATCAATGAGTGTCAACCGGACGTAAGGCAGTTACATCTAGTTCCATCTTCCTCAACACATGCATAAATAATA
Source organism: Rehmannia glutinosa (assembly GCA_016081115.2). Taxonomy (NCBI): domain Eukaryota; kingdom Viridiplantae; phylum Streptophyta; class Magnoliopsida; order Lamiales; family Orobanchaceae; genus Rehmannia; species Rehmannia glutinosa. The sequence continues at coordinate 274,488 of JABTTQ020002067.1, read as the reverse complement.
TATCCGCCGAGCTCCCATTGTCCACCAAAACTTTTTGTACAACGAAATTGGCGATATCCATCGTGATAACCATCGGGTCGTTTTGGCCTGCCTCGACCCCCACGAGGTCACGACCATCGAATGTAATAGGGCTAGAGTTTTGGACGCTCATTACCTTTAGTTTCCTCTTAGAATCATGAGTGAGGTTACGCGCATGTTTCCTTCTTGCACTCTGAGAATCACCTCCACTAGGACCTCCTGCTATCATATGTATAACCCCCCTACGAGGTAGGTTATCTTCTTCGTGATTTTGCCTAGGCCTGGAGCGTTCCCTCGGGCGTTCTTGCCTATGTCCGGCCTCATGGCGACCTCTCGACCGGCCGCGATTTGCGAGCCGGTGATCTTCGCCTAGGGTCCCTGTTGGTCCTCCCCGTTTCTTCTTTCAAAACAAAATTTTGTAAGTAACCTTGTCAATGAGCCTTTCAATCTCATCTCGCAATTGAATGCGACGATCCTCGGTGTCGTGGCCATGGTCCTTGTGGAAGCGACAATATTTATCCATATTTCTTCGACCCGAGGTCGCTCTTCATCTTTTTGGCCACCTTAGCATGTCGGTTCGCTCAATGGCCATTAGGCGTGACTTCGGGGTGCGTTCAACAGAGTATATCTATTGTGCTCGCTGTCTGGGGCGATCTTGATCGGACCTCGGCCTGCAGCCTCTCGACCCTAAACCGAAGCCTCTCTCTAAGATCCTCCCCTCGCGTGGCTTGAGCAACTTGGGACCACTCCCCGGTCTTTAAGGGCATTCATCTCCTCCTCTTGTATGTATTTAAGGTCACTTCCATTAGTCGCTCCTTATCGACAGGCGGTTCGCGGCGAAATGCGATGCTAATGGTCCTTTTTGCAATCCAAGGATAAGGATATTAGTCATCATGTCGATTCGCATATCTTGTACCTCCAATGCTTCATCATTGAACCGATTTATGAATTCCCGAGCGACTCTTTCACCCCTCGCTTTATAGTGAACAAATGCGACGGCCGACCTTCGAGCTCGCTTTTGGCTTGCGAATCGGTATAAGAACTTTCGAGCCAATGCTCGTAAGAAAAACCACAGCTTCCCAGGTAATCCCATGAACCATTCTTGCGCCTTTCCGGTCAGCGTTGTGATGAATATTCTTGCATTCATGGCATCCGATTTGTCCATACAATTGCATCACGTGGTCGAAAGCAGTGAGATGTTCCTGAGGGTCCCTATTCCCATCATATTTTGGGAGATCGGGAAGCTTGAAGTTCGGCGTGACCACCTCGGCTAGGATCTCGGGAGAAAATGGAGATCCCATTTTCTGCAAGGCGGATGTTACAGCTCCCCTCCGCCTCAAATCATCCAGTTGTCGAGTAACATGCTCGATTTGTTCACTCAGTTCGTGTATGTCCTGTGGCTTATTGACTGGTTCGCCCACGACTAGGGGTGGAAATAGGCCAGGCTACCCGACAGGGGCCTACGGCCTGGCCTACTTTAGGCCTGGCCTATTTCATAAATAGGCCAGGCCAAGGCCTTCTTGTAAGCCTATTTATATAAATAGTCGGGCCTGAAGCTTTTAAAATAGCCTTTCAAGCTTAATAGGCGGCCTATTTATGGCCTATAAGTATAAAAATATAATATATTTTATATAGTTTACTAATATTATTCTTTTTATATAACTATTTAATTATTATAATAGATAAAATATATTTTTAAAATAAAAAATATGGTTAGTAGGCTTTTAACGAGGCTTTTAATAGGTTCGGTAGGGCTAGCTTTTAAATAGGCCAGGCTTGGATCAAAAAAGCCTATTATATTTAATAGGCCAGCAGCTTAGGCCGAAAAAATGTGAACCAGGCCTAGGCCGTCCGACGCAGCCCTGGCCCGGCCGCCTGGCTATTTCCACCCCTACCCACGACCTCATCCGGTCTCGCCATTTGGCCTGGCTGTGCTTGACTAGCCACCTCTTCCCAATCAACTAAAGACTTCGTTTCGTTTTTCCACATTCCCCCTTCCCCGGGGACCTCGTGGAGGGCCTCCATAGCCTTCTTGCCTTTCTTTCCCTATCCTCCAACATTTTTTCCAAATTTTCTCAAAGTCACTAGCCTTCATGTGAATCACCCGCTCTCCTCCCGAACGAAAGATGGTCCCGCCAAGTGAAGCGGGCGAATGGTGATGTTTCTGGAGGAGGGTCCTCCACGACCCCGAGGTGTCTTGGACGCATGCTTAGGTGTTTCCAATAGCTTCCTCGGTGTCTCCTCCATCTTTAGCTAGACCTCTTTCCCACAGACGGCGCGCCAACCGATTTAGGAAGGTAAATCGGATGTGACGACCTACGGACCCACAAAGCGAGGTGAAGTGTGTTCCACGAGGCGACCTGCCAGATCCCCAAAAAGCTAGGTGGTGAGGTACTTTGTTCGAGGGTACTGAAGCGAACGCACGTTAAGGCAGGGATGACTCCCAAGGCCCTCCGATGCCTAAGTCGAATCGGAGGTAGTTGAGGTACTTAGAAAGCTAAAGAGCGAGGTGATTTAGAATAATGACAAGTTACCTTTACCTTGATTTCGTGCCGTATTTATAGTACTGTTCACCGGGTGAGGCGGATCACCGTACACTTGGCGCCCGATCGACGGTGTGTGGTTCGTGGGCGACCCGACCCGGGGATTCGGGTCGGGTCGGGACCCATATAAAAAGTCGCGGATCCTGAGGGTATTTTGGTAATTTCGCGAGGCGAGGTCAAGATGGTCAACTCGACCTAGGCGAGGCTATAATGGTAATTTCCACATCAAAAGGCCACACAAGAACTTATGTCAACTGATCAAACACCCAGACTCACCCATATATTTCATGACAATATGGCCCCTAATAAACTCACATTTTCATTAGGAAAATCATAAATAAAGCCATTTGTCTAATTCAAGTGTGAACATAAACATCATGTCGGGCTACAATACTGCATTTGTTTATGTAGTAGGAGTAATGTAGAAAGCAGAGTGTCACCGTCTACTAACAAAATATTATAACCAGCATTATATTTTGTAGGGCCAGTTTTTGTACCCCCTTTCATTAAGAACTATTTGCAATGGAATCCCTAGAAATCTTCACACGGCCATTGCAGATCTCAACAGCCTGACCAACCATATCTTCTTCTCGATCATATTCTCCTTAAAAATCCAATTGAAGATTTATATGCGATTTGCAGATCCTATTTATTATAGCTTATTATAAAGATGTTCCCTTTACAACCAAGAGATGAGCTGGAGCTGGTGTTTGGAAACCCTAATTCTATTTCTAAAACAGATAAAATCCTGGATGATCTGATTGCGGATAACGGGAGTAATATTATTAATTTCTCCACAAATAGCAACAACAAGCAACAGGGCCAAAAAGCAAAAGCTGGGTTTAGGCAAAGACAAACAGAGAGCATGAATGAACGCGTAATTAGGAGGGTTATATGCATAGAGATATTGAAAGGAAAAGGAGGCAAGAAATGTCTGAGCTTTATGGTTCTCTTCGGGACCTTCTTCCTCCTGAGCAGATCAAGGTATATTAGATAACTATGTGAAAATATTTGTAAATGTATGGGATTATGCAAATTTGGGAAACCATTATTTGTGGTTACAAATTTGAAGAATTAGATAAATAATTTTCAAATTGGATCACTTTATATAGTTCTGATTAGAAGGGTTCGATTATTGCTTAATTACGACAGGTGGGTTTTTATATTTTTTTTTTAATAAGTTGGGAGTACTGTTTGGAGAAATTTTAAAGAAACTGAAAGATACATAGTTCGAATTTTTGTTGTACTGGGTTTTTATATATAATCCTCTAACGTTTGTTTGTATTATTTATTTTTTTTTTGTTTCATTTGAAGGGGAAACGCTCCGTGTGCAATCACATGCAGGAAGCCGTGAATTACATACAACAAATGCAGAAAAAAATTGAGGAATTGAGAATTCGAAGAGACAAGATGAAGAATTCGTTACCTAATTTATCAGGCACAAAAATTGCAAGTTCAAACGGTACCGATAATAATTTGTGTAATTGTGTCACAGTGAACCCAGTCCAGTACGGGGTGGAGATTCTAATTAGCAATAGCATCAAAAGTTCCGATTTAGGGCTCTCAAGAGTGCTGGCAGAATTGTTGGACAGAGAACTCAATGTGGTTACCTGTGTTTCAACCCGAACAAAAGAGAAAATTCTCCACAAAATCGAGGCCGAGGTAATACTAATTTCAAGGGAGGATTTAGGGGGCCTCCCTAGTCTCCGGCGAAGCCCAAATTTTTTTTATCACGTTTTTTTTAGGATAGAAATTATATGTTTTTTCTAAGAGGAAAAAAATAGTTGGGCGATGAGAAAAAAATAATTGGGTTAGGCGTAGTCCATTGTGCTGGCTGCGCCCCTGACTAATTTGGAACAATTAAATATTAAATGACTCAAATATCTAATACATTGAGTTTTTAGGTGAGGTGGTTATTCAATATGGTATTAGAGCCACACCAAATAAAAGGTCACGAGTTCCACGAGCAAGACTTCATAAACAATCGTCTATACGTGGGGGACGTGTTAGAGTAATTAAATATTAAATGACTCACCTCTCAAACAACTTAATTAAACTTGTTAGTTGAGGTGGTGATCATTCAATAGTGAAAAGTTTCCAAGCAACGGCGGATTTAGGGGGGGACAAGGGGGGGCTATTGCCCCCACAAAATTTTCCAAAATTTCATTTTCCCCCCCTAAAATTTTGAATTTTTTTTTTTTTAGTTAAAATAGATGACTTTGCTCCCCCAAAATTTTGATAAAAACTTCAAATAGTTGTCTTTTACAATATAAAAGTCTATTAATTATGGTTAATATATGAGTATTTTTTTTCATTGTTTAAATTTATATACTCGATCCGTTTTTCGCCCCCCCAAAGTTAAGATCTTGCGTTCGCCGCTGTTTCCAAGAACTAGGGGATTTATTTGTTCTACTTATATTTTTATCTATATATACCCGAAAGACTACTCAAATAAGGAGTTTATTTTGGAATTAGAAGTATGTATATTCACATACCCTCTAATGATTATATCTATTATCATCTTGCAGGTAAAGGATACCATGACAAGCCTCGATTTATCAGTGCTGCAAGAAAGATTGACAAATGCCATTAGTTAATTAATCCGGGCTGGCCAGCTAGATTAATGTGAGATTCTATGAATAATATGTTTGCTTGATTTAGAAACCATGCATCAATCATGAAGTAATCAATCTGCATATACCGTGAAACTTTTAGGCTTATCTTCTTTGTGGTCAAATAATTCACATTTGATTACTTTGACATTCCTGTTTACAACTGCACATGTGGGTTATATGCTGAGTTATTTTCCAGCAAATTATATTATATATATATATATATATATATATATGTGAGTGTGTATGAGAAATCTGAATAATTGAGATGATGTGGGTGGATATATAGAGGAGTTGGTGCTAAAACATTTTGCTAATATTAATTCATCCATCTTCTAATCATTGCGAATTTGGTATGTAACCAATATTCTTAATTGCTGCATGGAAAATAGGAATTTGAGCTTTATTTGTCTGTAAGAAAATAACTAGATCATGACTTAAAATGTTCTTGATTTGTGCTTTTATTTATATGTCCCATCTCAATGAGCTTCTCTTTCGAATGGATTGGTGCATAAAATTGAAGGAATTTATTTTTTCACCGGTGTGATTAATTACTCCTATGATAAATTATGTATTATCTATCTTTTCTTATTCAACTTTAGTTTTGTTAAAGTATGACTCGGTTAAGGTTAATAAACCTCATGCCTTTTTTGAACAAGTACTTTTTGGATAAATATTTTTGTTATTATATCAAATTGTGATGCTTTGTAAGGATTTCGACATGATTTTTATGCAACCTCATCATGAGGTGTTGTTAGAAGACATGAATGGTTGTTCATGCATGTTTGGTTGTTGGTTGCACATGCGAGGAGCATTATAAGATATTTCTATACTCGTATTCCATTTTTAAGTATCTTATTTGATGAAGTACGTTTTAAATTAAAATTGCAAAAGTTGAGTATGTTTATAGAATTATTCCTAAAAGTAGTGGTTGAAAAATATAGTATCCCATTCTTACTTTAACTGAAAAGTTATTAATGGTAAAAGAATATTTATTTTTATCAAATAGAATATTAATCTAATATAGGATTTAGAAATTTTCCTTTAATTTCATTTTCCGTTTTACACTTTTTTTACTTGATTTCAATAATTTTCCAATGAAACTTGCATAGCAGCGAATAGGGAGCGGGCGAATACAGAAGTACCACAACCAGCTACGTCTAACATTTGAACTTGGTGCAAAAGGATGTTGTTCACAGCCTGGAATATTACAATCATGAAGTTGGGAGTACCAGAAACTCTATTTGTATATATACATATATTTGAAGTTATTATTTATGTAAAGAATTCATGTGTGTTATCATGATAGAAGAAGGGTAAGCCGTTCTCAATCATACGTGTTTTTCTATTCTATGACGTTTTAATGGATTGTTCAATTTACCATGTGAAAATTCATATGCATTATGACTATACATGTGACATTCACTTGGTGTATTTCAATATTAGATAAAATATTGTGAAAAATTGGAGATTCAAATTTGTTCCAACGCGTCAAGTACTTCAATAGATAACTTGAGTTGTTGTCTGGCACTCAGTGCGAAAAAGGAAGAAGATATGACTTTGTAAGAAGCTATGTTTGTTTCACCTCGTATTCTAAGTATTTTAAATATACACCAAGTATATATTAATGACATCATTAATACACTTGATATGTAATGCTGGTACTTACATTATGAGATGATACACAATTGAAATAGAAAAATATTGTGTGCCTTCCCATGAGATGTTGGATGTCGTTGTTTATTCATTTGTTGAAAAATTATTAGCAGCTTGCAGACTCCAGCTTTTTTTCACTTTGAAGCTATTTTTTTTTTTTTTTGGCTTCTTGACCTGTATACAATCCTTAAGTCGACGTTTTCTTATAGTCTTCTTTTTCTACTACTTTTTTTTTTCTCCTCCTTTTTCCCCCTTCTAAGATCCAAGAAGTTTCTATTTTCCAACCAAGAGATAGAGAGAGAACTATATATATATCCTTCTTACAAAGTCATATCTTCTTCCTTTTGATTATATACTTCTATTATTATCTACACGTTGGACTAAGTACAAAATTTATGTATAAGTTGATAGTTTATATTTTCATTACAATGTCTCCGTCAAAAATAGAGGTAATTGGAAGTTGACGGTGCCATTTAATACGTTACTGAGATTTTCTTTTTTAAATAAACTATTTTTATATTGAAACACTGCCAAAAAAAAAATGAAATTTGTGCATTGGTAGCAATTTATGTGTTGTATAACTTGTATTTAGAAATGATTATTGAGCTAATTAAGTCATTTTTGAGGCAAAAGTAAAATTATTATCCAGACTGGTATTATACATATAATAGTAATTCATTGGGTGCCCAAGGTTGCTCTTGGCCACACTTGTACTCATAATGTATGTCACAGCAGATTTTATTTTTGATCCATGCAACTGGGGGCCGTTTTGATTGGGGCTATTTTAATTTTGATTCCGAGATATATATCTTAATGATCCCAAACTTCATCAAAACTTGTCTTTCTAGGTAAGAACTCATATCTCATTGGTCTAATTTTTTGACACGTATTCCACATGACCCAAGACCCATGACCCAACCCAAATGGACGGTAATAATATTTTCGTAAATAATAGCTAACATAATACTAGTGAAATGATAATTAAAAAATATTAATTTTTTCTTGAAATTTTTTATTTTTACTTTGAGAAAGTATACTTTTTCAAAGTAATTGACATTATTTGCCTAACAAATGTTACTTGTGGGCCCATAGCACACCCCTAATTCTAGTAACACATTTTCCCATTCAAGTAGTACTACACTCATTATTTATGGATCCCACTTAACTTTTATACCTCTTTAAGTGTTTATATCTAGAGGTGCCAAATGGGCGATCCAACCAGTCATGTGCTGTCCAGATAGACCAAATAGCAAAATCGGGCCGCCCGGGCAGAAATTTCTTTGGCCCGCCAATTCTTGGTGCCTAGCTAGCCCAACCCATGCTATAAAATTTAGTTCAATATGCCACAGGCCAACCAGGCCACCCAATTATTGTCGGGCTTAGGAAATTGTAGGAGTGTCCTAATGGAACCGAAATCAGATCTCAAACCGCTGAACGTGCCATTCTACCCCCATAAACTTCACATTATCATTCGGAAATTAATAAATAAATCCATTTTCCTATTTCAAGTGTGAACATAAACATCAGTTTCGGCTGCATTTGTTTATGTAGTACTGTAGGTGGAGTAATGTAGAAAGTAGAGTGTCACCGTCCATTAAAGAAAATTTTATAATCAATATTGTAGGGTCAGTTTTTCCATCTCCTTGATTAAGGACAATTTTCCAATGGAATCCCTAGATATTCTCATACGGCCATTGCAGATCTCAACACCCTGACCAACCGTATCACCTTCTTGATCATATTCTCCTTAAAAATCCAATTGAAAATAGGATTCTGAAGATCCTATTAATTATAATAGCTAAAGATGTTTCCTTTACAACCAAGAGATGAGTTGGTGTTTGGAAACCCTACTTCTATTTCTAAAACAGATAAAATCTTGGATGATCTGATTGCGGATCATGCTTTCATGGGAACTAATATTATTAATTTCTCTACCAGTAGCAACAACAAGCAACAGGGCCAAAATTCAGAACTTGCATTTCGAAAACGACAAACTGATCATCAGAGAAAAAATGAAAGCATAATTAGGAGGGTTATGCATAGAGATATCGAACGAAAAAGGAGGCAGCAATTGTCCGAACTTTATGGTTCTCTTCAATCCCTTCTTCCTCCTGAGCAGATCAAGGTAAATTAGCCCAATTTGTTTTTTTTTTTCTCAATTTAACTATGTGAAAATATGTAAATGTGTGGGATTATGCAAATTAGGTAAACCCTTGGTATTGGTTACAAACTCATGAAACCCAAGGCTGGAATTGAAGCAATAGATAAATAATTTTCAAATTGGATCACTTTATAGTTCTGATTTTAAAGGTTTCTTTATTGCTTAATTATGACAGGCAAATACTAGGTTTATATATATAATCCTCTAGCGTTTGTTTGAATTAATGGTTTTTTTTGTTATTTTGTAGGGGAAACGCTCAGTGTGCGATCACATGCATGAAGCTGTGAGTTACATACAACACATGGAGAAGAAAATTGAAGAATTGAGAATCCACAGAGACAAGATGAAGAAATTATTACCTAATTTATCAGGCACAAAAATTGCAAGTTCAAATGGTACTGATAATAATTTGTGTAATTGTGTCACAGTGAACCCAGTCCAGTACGGGGTGGAGATTCTAATAAGCAGTAGCATCAAAAGTCCCGAGTTAGGGCTCTCAAGAGTGCTGGCTGAATTGTTGGACGGAGAACTCAATGTGGTTAGCTGTGTTTCGACCAGACCAAAAGAGAGGTTTCTCCATAAAATCCAAGCCGAGGTAAAATATATATACTAAGATAAAATTAATGAAAAGTTTGCAAGAATTATATATGGTTTTTCATTTGTTCGGCCTATCTTTGATTAATTTATATAGACATAAAAAGAATACACTAAATAATTAAGGTGACATCCCATCTGATGATTTTATCTATCATCTTGCAGGCCAGGGATATGACAAGCCTTGATCTTTCGCTGCTGCAAGAAAGATTGACAAATGCCATTAGTTAATCTGGGCTGGCTACATTAGTTAATCATGAAACTTCTAGACTTTATCTATAATATGTTCAATAATAATCCACATTTATATATATGCATATACATATATATTGTTGCATTGAGTCCTAATATACAGTAGTGTATGTGAGATTGATAAAAAGACCATTTGGTTTTGCTTAAAGTATAGGAGCTCTCTCATAAAAAATTCCACGGACGTGATCTTTTATTCCAAAATGTTATTTCATCTCCTATTCCATTGCAGGACAATTATTTTACTGCAGGATGATTGTCACGTGTTTAAAAATTACCATATTAGTTTTCAAGCATAAATGGTGGGTTTTTATAAGACAAGTATTAACCATTAAGAAAACACGTGACAATCACCCCTGCAGATCGGAATATGAGATGAAATATCATTTTGGAATAGAATATATATTCCAAACGAATTCCAGGGATTCATATCTTGTATAAAGCATGAATTTTCTTTTCTTGTAGCCTGCTGGCCGTTTTAAGGTTAAAGTTAATCTATGCTTGGCTAACTTGATGGATGTGCATACATGGTGTGTCTGCCTAATTAACACAGAATACTTCACATTTGAGTATTTTGACCATCCGCTATTCTTGTGTATGTACACTATCCGTACTAATTAAGACTGTTTGCATGCACAAAAGTATTTGGTCAAGTTGATATTATTTGGTAAGTAATTATGAGAGAAACAAATTTTAAATATTCTAGTGGCGCTGCATTATTTGGATCCTTAAATTCATGTAACCTAACCACCATGCAGGAATTTTCTGTGAAATCTGAATAATTGAGATGATCTGTGTAGATATATAGAGGAGTTGGTGCGGAACCATTTTGTTAAATTCATCCAACCGCTAATCATAGAGAGTTTAGTATGCAACATAGCAATTTCATGCAATATATACATACATATATATATATATATATATATATATATATATATGAGACAAGATGGACTAATCTTATTCATTCATTTGTTTTTAAGAATTGTGATTTTTCTGATTTTTTGGATCTTTTCATATTTATTTTAATGCAATAAGGGTATAATAGTATTTTTCTCTTATTCAGCAGTTTTTCCGATATGCTTTGACTTTTTGAAACTATTTTTATGAGGTGAGATTGTAACTGTCGGATTTAATGACTTTTTGAGCTTAATAATCCTCACTTTCTTTTCAAGTACACCTTGGATAAATATTTTCATTGTTATAGCATGCAAACTATGATGCTTTGTGAGGATTGCTACATTTTTATCAACACACGTTCCATTATTAAGTATCTTGTTCGATTATATATAAAAATTTTGATGAAAATTGAGAAAGTGAATTTTTTTTATTATGTTAATTTACAGAATTATTCTCAAAACATTTTTACTTTAAGTGAAAGTTATTTAAGAAAAAAGAATATCTAGTTTTAATTAAATAAAGTTTTAATCCAAAATAGATCATATATAAATTTGAGATGGATACGAGTACTGCTAATTGTATTAAAATGTGTCTAGCTTGTTGATGCTATTAAGATTTGAAAAGTTGTTTTGTAGCAGCCATACTTGGAACTTTCTTTTGCACTCAATGGCAACTGATTTTCAGCTTGTCCTGTCTCTTCCTTTCATTTTCGTTTTGCACTTTCTTTTCGCGTTCTCCAAGCTTGATCACATCACTTCATGATTATTGTAACTATGCTAGAAGTTTTTAAAAGGAATTTTAGTGGGAGTTTTTCTTCAAAAAAACAAAAAGAAAGTTAGAATTTATATGATTTTTCTTGAGTTTTCTGTCCACCCCGTTTCTATATATGTATCTGTCCGCCCCCATTATTTTGTCTTGGTTCCGGCGCCATTGCGCCTAGCATCCATCGAATGGGTGCAAAAGGATGTTGTTGACAAGTATAGAATACAACTACGAAGTTGAAAGTACCAAAAAATTATTGCCTTTTCTTTTCCCTCTTATTTTTAAGATCCAAATTAAAAGGTTCTAATTTCACTTGCCAACCAAGAGAGAGTAGTAATAGTATACTTCTTACAAATGCGGTGGGAACTTCTATTATTTCATCTCACATTCCACCGCATAGATGATTGTCACGTGCATAAAAACTATCATATTAAAAACCAATAATTTAGGCTTCAAAATTAATAAGGTGGGTTTTATCAGATATGATCTTCTATTCCAAAATTGTGTTTCATCTCTTATTCTAACCGTGTAGATGATTGACATGTGTATTACACTTACCATGTTAATTTTCAAGCATAAATCAAACAGAAATTGTAGGGTTCTAATATGGTAAGTGTAATACACGTGTCAATCATCCACACGGTTGGAATAGGAGATGAAACACGGTTTTGGAATAGAAGATCCCATCCGGGGTTTTATGCACATGACAATTATCTTTGGTTAGAGTATAAAATGAAACTCTTTTGGAACATAAAATCTCATCTGCTTACAATTTAAGTCATGGCCTCTTCCTTTAGATTCTCATCCTTCTTTTATTGAGAGGAGGTGGGCAGATCACTTTAGTTGAAACTGGGGCTGCTTTAATTGAGCTAGTTTCATTTTGATTTCTATACATGTACACGCGCGGTCCCAAACTTCATCTAAACTAGTTTTTCCACTAGAAAAATTATGAAATCAATTGTATCTACCATTAAGTGCTGGGATAGAGGAAAATTAAATTAAATTCTTTAAAAACACTACAGAAACGAATATTTAAAAAAAAAGAAGAAATTCAAAATATAAAATAAAAATTTGAAAGATTGATAGAGAAACTCTCATAAAAGCAGAGTATGAAAATTTTAAAAATTTGACCAAAAGTCAGAAAAATGAAGATAATTTTCCAAAAATGGCAGAATTTTTTAAAAAGAACACAAAAAAATGATGATAAATATTTATATGAAAAATTATGATTTTTTTTTAAAAAAAATACATAAAATTTTAACTGATTATAATAAAAACTGATGATTTTTTAACAATACACAATTTTTTTTTAAGAAAAATCATTAATTGTTCAAAAAGAAATGCAAAATATTTATAGCAAAAATGATTATCTACTCTAATAATGCATTCATCAGTCCTATATATTTTTCTTTTCTCAATATATAACAACTTGTACTTGGTCTTGGTATATATGGTGAGATGAGAATACCACTTTGGAGGAAAGCATGATCTGCAATCAGATCTTGTAGGATTAATTTATCAGGTTGGGAACTTGAAGGGGTTGTTGAGTTGTTCCAAAGAACCAGCTCATCTGTTGGTTGTAAAGAAAACTATTAATTTCTTATGATATCTTTGGGATTTCCATGGAGAAGATATATGATTGTGATAAGGTAGGGGCTGAATTACCATTCTGCCCTCAGTAGTCATCAAAATAACAAAAACACCATAGGAACCTCGTTTTTTATTTGGTAATTGATCCGACCCAAAGCCCAGGCCCCAACAACCCAAGCTCTCGATCGTTGATCAAACTCCATGATGGGATTAGAGCGAGCTCACCAAATCCAGCCACGTGGAAATAGTCAGTATGGTCAATTATATATATGAACCTCAATTCAGCAGTAATTCCTATTCACGCTTTGACTTTGCTTCCAGGTTCGCTATTGCCTCAAGGCTAGAATTGACTTAGGTTAAACCTTGTAAGATAGATTAGTCATTAATTAGAGGAACCAAGTACACTAATTAAAAGCAGATAGTTTACTATTTGCAAAAAAATAATTGAGAGTTATGTCTTATAATTGTATGCTTAATGATTGATGCATGTTGAATGATAAACGCTTGTTTGAATTCGTCTCGAGTTGGAAATTAATTCTTAATTTCTCTAAAGCATTGATAGAGAAAGCTATATATATTGATCAGGGAGGACATATTGAAAAATAAGCGGTCAACCTGAAATTTAAGAAACTTCGCAACAATTAGGACGGTGTCCATAATTAATTAATTAGCTTTCTAATCAGCCTTATTTACCAAATTAATAGATTAGAACTTTAGCGAGAATTTTTTTTAACTTATGTTGTTGTACAGATCACTCCATGTCAAGGTAAATAGTTCAAGTTGATAGTCCCAACGTAACTCCAAGAGTCAAATAAAGGTAACTCTAGAGCTAAGGTAATCTTCGAGTGGGACTAGCCTACAGCACACATATAAAATTAGAAGGGTCTTGAGGGTGTCTCAAAAAGGCACCTCCGATACTTAAGTTAACGATTGTAGGAAAACATTCCAGAGCAAGGGAATTTAATTAAGTGATATTGATTCAAAATACTTATAAATGAGTGAGATGATGAGTCTCGTGGGCTTCAGATGATAAAGAAAGTATCACGGTTTGTAAGTTGTGATTAAACAATTGATCCTCATGGGCTCTTAATAATATTTATGACACAACAATAATCAATCATATTTAAGCAATAATAAATAATTTCAAAATTAATAAATGACATAGATAAAAAGGAAAAATTCAAATTTACATCCATCAACTTAATAATTGATAATTCAAATTCAAATTCAAATTTACATCCACGTGGATTATGTGACGCCCCGAATTTTCACGACGTGAGATACGACGTTATGCAGTGATTTATTTATTTGGTTTAGTAACACGAACCGTTATTAATAAAATACGACCCGACTTTTAATCATTTCTTCCAACGTCAATTACGTCTTCCTCATTTTCGAGCTTAACAATTTTATATTCTTCCTCTAGTATTAATATTGATCGAATGACTACTACTTTAGGAATATTAGACCTCCAACAATTTAGGAGTACATTCCAATCCTTATCCTAATATTTCATCTTATTCTATAATTCATCCCAACCAATTTCCCAATCAATTTTTTTTAAAAAAAAAAATAGTTTTTTTTATATTTTTAAAAAATTTCGAAAATTACCATAAATGGGGAGGTTGTTTCATATTCTTTTCAAGACCTACAATTATATATGTATATATATATATATATATTTACATATATATATATATATATTTTTTTTTTCTCAACTTTTGGTCACATGCTTAAAGGATGGACAAACTTTTCTTTCCACCAAATTCTAATAAATAAAAATACCAACACCATGATTATTATTCCTCCAACTTTTGGCTCCTTGTCTTAGGGAATCAATCATTTTTGTTATTTTTTTTCTTTATCTACCAATATTATTCATTTCATAATTATCATAAAAACACAAGACTTGCTTCCATTTTCCTCTCTAAAGGATCAAATTCTTCAAGCATAAGGTAAGAATATCTTCATTTCTCCCAACTCTATTTTTCTTCTCCAATCCTCAACCTTATACCTTCACCATTTAATGATGTTGAATCCTTCTTGTTGAGGTACTCCTAGAGAAAATTCTTGAAGAATTAGAGACCTAGATTTGACTACAAGCTTGAAGAGGAAATTCAAGATTACATATTATTAAGGTGAGAAAATTATGGTTTTAGTATTTTTCTCTTGACAACATGAAGAATTAATTTTTGACTCAAGAATATAAATTTTTGGAGTTTAGGGGCTGACCTACATCATCTCAAGTGGAGGTTAGAGGCTTGAAGGAAAATTTCCATTTTTGAGACTACTTGAAGATATTAAGGTGAGTAGTAACCATTTGGTACTAGTATATTTTCTTTAGACTTGAGACTTTAATTTTAACACCAAAATATGGTTTGGATACCATTTAGGGGCTGATCTTCAAGAGTTTTAGTCAAGAAGTTGATTCAAGGAAGAAGACCACATTTTAGATCAACCCGAGAAACTACTACAAGGTGGGTGGAAAAATTCTTTCAACTTCTAGGTGTTTTAAATTGAAAATATGCATGTAGTATTTTGTTATTGAGCACTTGAGATATATATTATGTATTGCATGCTATTTTCTTGTATCAAGTTGGAAAAATTCTCAAGTGTTGCTCAAAAATGTGATTTATCGAAAAATAGGGCATACATGCACATTTTATTGTTATACTTGATGAAATTTTGTATGAGAAGGATATGTATGTGTATGACTCTTGAAATCTATGTTTTGAATGATTTATAACCTGGACAAGTCGAGCATAATTGATTAAATTTCAACTTTTGGACTTAAAATGCAAAAATGGAAAGTTGGTGGACTTAATTGCAAGAAAAATAAAATTTAAGGGACCCCTCTGTAATTTTCGATTTTTGGGACTGAACTCAAGTTCAAAAATTATGTTTTGACATTTTAATAAAGTTTTAAGAATTTTTAGATAAATAAAATCAACCCTTAAAAGCCCAAGGACTAGATTGTAAAATTCTAGAAGTTTAAGGGCTATTTTGCAATTTTCGAAACTGTACCAGACCCTAATTTTAAAATTTGAAATTTTAACTCTTAAGGGACTGGAAATAACATATTTTAAGTGTATTCCAAAAATCCAAGTGTTTAGAGCTTGGAAAGTAATTTTATAAAATTTGAGGGACCAAATTGTAAAAGATTAAACTTGAGGACCAAAATACAATTTCCAGGACTTATGCAGTCCATGCACCTGGAAATACTAATTTAACTATAACATAATTATATCTTAGACCCAAGGTTCAAATTTCATAACAATTGGACCCCTAAAAGCCTTAAAGGCAATTATTTCAAAACGGGACAAAAATGAGATTTTTAAAAGTTAAGGGACCTAAAATTATTTCTTTTTAAAACTGCTTTTGTCCCAATATCCTATTAACCTTAGTGACATTTTCCAACTGGAATCACATTAAAAGCCCTCCCGATTTGTGAGTTCCGATTATTTCAAACTTAAGGCCCGAAATGACAATTTTAACAAATTTGGGGCCAATGTGAGAATTTTATAAAAACTCGACCTCAAAACTTTAAAAACCTGAATCTCTGAACAATTTAGAGATTTTAGGAACTGACCTCATAATTTTTCAAGGTCGGGATATTTATTTATTCAATTTTTAACCCCAAAAGTATTGGTTTTTACAAAACGGGGCTAATTGTAAATTTTTCTTTTTATCAAGGACCTAACTTAAATTATTTTTCATTTACTAAAACAGCCCTGGACCCTCTGACTTTAATTATTAATTAAAATATTTTATTTTCTCAAAAACTACTTGACTTATCGGATCGTCTTGACCGATTAAAACCCGATCGCGGGGCGACTTCCTCGTGTTGCGATTTCGAATCTATAACGGACTTATGTTCCACCTAATCTTTCAAGATATCGAAGATTGCTTATCCTCCCGATAATCATCTTCATCCAAATAACTCCACCAACGCCATAATTACTTTACGCAAATTTTCAAAAACTTTTTATGAATCGCTTCCGAATCAATATACTCATTGCCTGGTTGACTACGTGAACGTGTACTAATTTCTTGCTGAGTCAACTTGGTGTGTCGAGCTCACGATCGGAATGGATACGTCGGGGATGGAACCGGCAGCTGACTCACTCTTTATTCCACTCTTCCTACCCCATCGCCCTAATCCCGCAATCGGCGGGACGGAGTTTGTCGAGGAAGCGGTCGTAGTACTTGAGGTATAATCATGATTATGACGAATCCGAGCCTTGCTAGCTCCAACGTGGATTTTGTCTTTGCCTATGGAGCGATAAGGTGACAGTCTTGGACCATCATGAACGGGGAGTTACAAGGAAGAACAAAGGAATCGGGCCGTCGATCCACACGATTCCGGAGTTGAGTTGAACTAACGTTTGGTTGGCGCTACACTTCAAGATGCAAACCCGCTACTTGTAATGCATGGGTTGGCGCTACACTTGATGACGCAACCACTAATTGTCTTGCATGGGATTGGCGCTACACATCGATGACGCAATCCTTCATCGCCTGCTTGAATCATAGTGCTTGTGTGACCACGAACTATTTTTTAAATCGTAAAAATATATTACTTAATATATATTTATCACGATGCTTGTGGGCTATGTGTGAAATCATGCATCATACCTCACGCGTTTTCATACAAATCTGTTTTCTCGCGTTAACTATATATATCGCCACACTTGCACCCATCACCCCATCCACCGAGATTTTTGTCTCACTCCCTCCTCGTTTTCTAACCTTTAGATGAAGATTACGTTGAAGGCGTCGAACCTACCACAGTTGAATTCCTTCCGTTGATGTGGAGTGACTCCTTTTACTTTTATTGTTGTTGGATTTCTTCATTTTGTTTCTATTTGGACCGTAAGTTAAATTCGGATAATCTATTGGGTTGAATTCGGATTCCGAGATCTTAAGATGTAATTTGTACTTGGGTTTATTTTAATTCCGCATTGGACTCTTTTCACTTGAAGTTTAGTATCATGGGTTTTACTATTGGGTTATTTCGTTTAAGTGATTGATCGTCGCCGCCGCGTCGCGTTTGGGCGTGATGCAGATTATGGTATCGAGCTCGGTTTGTAAGGAGGAAACTTACACCGAGCCGACCCCGAGATAGGTTCCTCGACCTTGGATTGGGTACCGCTTACTAGATGACCTAAGTTAAATCTTGGGCGACCTTTTGAACTCTTTTGGGTTGTCATAGTGCTAACATACCCAAATATCCCTCGGTTTGGGCGTTAGGTGTTTAGAAATTTCTTGATTTGAAGGTTATAATGCCATGATATGATGAGAATTGAAGGATATAAGTTCATCACTTGACAGTATATGATCTGGTTATATGATATATTGTGGAATCTAGATACCTAATGATATTACTTTGGAGAATAATAGTATGGGAATGACTAAGTATGATTTACCGATGATGCCTTTGCTTTATTCATCCCAAATCCATGTACAAGCTTAAGTGCGGGAATCTAACTAGCAGTTTGGGTATCACGGATAAGATACATTAAGAATGTGAATATTATAAGACCTCGATTGGATGCCGCAACTAAGTATTTCGTAAGTTATAATGTCTAAGTTACGAACTATTTTTGGATGATGATTATCTAGTATTATTGTGACTATTATTGTGATTTAGACACTTATCTGATATTTAAAGTGGTTGATTAATTAAGTTAGTTGACTGTGACTTAGTTGTCGATTATTTAAGTATTGAATAACTAATGATGGAATGGACACTCGTACTTTATATGAGGTATTTAAGAAGAGTGACTTTATCTGGAATAATGAAAGTCCTTATGGATATGGGAAATTTAAATTGCTATTAGTATTTTAGTATGAGCAACTCCTATGATTATCTGTGGAAATGACTTATTAAAGATTGCTGAAGTCTCGACTATTATATGTTGATGGGTGGAAATTTTGGGTTGATTTTGCACTTTTAGCGATGAAATCTACTACCAATTGTTCGAGGAAATATACGACGATATGAATAGGTATCGACTATTTAGTTAAATCGAATCTATTATAACGAGTATCACTTTCATAGGTAAATGAAATATTGACTAACTGTGACAAGCAATGATATATTCTGGATTGGATTAGGAGAAGTATGTTTCGAGATAATAATTATGGGAATAGTACATTAGAATGAAATGTGGAGTAGAAATGATTAGTTAAGTGATAATCGAATAGTGGTGCAAATGTTATGGATCACATGAAAGGGATACTATGAATAGTGTGTATTACAAGGTGATGACAAAAGTTTTGAGTACCACTAAAGTTGTTAGAAATATTTTTGAATGATTATTCAAATTGATGATGGGAACTTGGATCGAATATAAGCGCCTCTAGGCCCCTAAGTTTTGATATTGAGGATGTGATAGATCTTTCATGAATAGATACAATAAGTATGAATCTCATCTATAATTTGGAAGGAATTATTTCAGAAGAGAATTTGGGGACCAAATTCTTTTAAGGAGGGGTGAATGTGACGCCCCGAATTTTCACGACGTGAGATACGACGTTATGCAGTGATTTATTTATTTGGTTTAGTAACACGAACCGTTATTAATAAAATACGACCCGACTTTTAATCATTTCTTCCAACGCGTCAATTACGCCTTCCTCATTTTTTCGAGCTTAACAATTTTATATTCTTCCTCTAGTATTAATACTTGATCGAATGACTACTACTTTAGGAATATTAGACCTCCAACAATTTAGGAGTACATTCCAATCCTTATCCTAATATTTCATCTTATTCTATAATTCATCCCAACCAATTTCCCAATCAATTTTTTTTAAAAAAAAAAATAGTTTTTTTTATATTTTTAAAAATTTCAAAAATTACCATAAATGGGGAGGTTGTTTCATATTCTTTTCAAGACCTACAATTATATATGTATATATATATATATATATATTTACATATATATATATATATTTTTTTTTTCTCTCAACTTTTGGTCACATGCTTAAAGGATGGACAAACTTTTCTTTCCACCAAATTCTAATAAATAAAAATACCAACACCATGATTATTATTCCCTCCAACTTTTGGCTCCTTGTCTTAGGGAATCAATCATTTTTGTTATTTTTTTCTTTATCTACCAATATTATTCATTTCATAATTATCATAAAAACACAAGACTTGCTTCCATTTTCCTCTCTAAAGGATCAAATTCTTCAAGCATAAGGTAAGAATATCTTCATTTCTCCCAACTCTATTTTTCTTCTCCAATCCTCAACCTTATACCTTCACCATTTAATGATGTTGAATCCTTCTTGTTGAGGTACTCTAGAGAAAATTCTTGAAGAATTAGAGACCTAGATTTGACTACAAGCTTGAAGAGGAAATTCAAGATTACATATTATTAAGGTGAGAAAATTATGGTTTTAGTATTTTTCTCTTGACAACATGAAGAATTAATTTTTGACTCAAGAATATAAATTTTTGGAGTTTAGGGGCTGACCTACATCATCTCAAGTGGAGGTTAGAGGCTTGAAGGAAAATTTCCATTTTTGAGACTACTTGAAGATATTAAGGTGAGTAGTAACCATTTGGTACTAGTATATTTTCTTTAGACTTGAGACTTTAATTTTAACACCAAAATATGGTTTGGATACCATTTAGGGGCTGATCTTCAAGAGTTTTAGTCAAGAAGTTGATTCAAGGAAGAAGACCACATTTTAGATCAACCCGAGAAACTACTACAAGGTGGGTGGAAAAATTCTTTCAACTTCTAGGTGTTTTAAATTGAAAATATGCATGTAGTATTTTGTTATTGAGCACTTGAGATATATATTATGTATTGCATGCTATTTTCTTGTATCAAGTTGGAAAAATTCTCAAGTGTTGCTCAAAAATGTGATTTATCGAAAAATAGGGCATACATGCACATTTTATTGTTATACTTGATGAAATTTTGTATGAGAAGGATATGTATGTGTATGACTCTTGAAATCTATGTTTTGAATGATTTATAACCTGGACAAGTCGAGCATAATTGATTAAATTTCAACTTTTGGACTTAAAATGCAAAAATGGAAAGTTGGTGGACTTAATTGCAAGAAAAATAAAATTTAAGGGACCCCTCTGTAATTTTCGATTTTTGGGACTGAACTCAAGTTCAAAAATTATGTTTTGACATTTTAATAAAGTTTTAAGAATTTTTAGATAAATAAAATCAACCCTTAAAAGCCCAAGGACTAGATTGTAAAATTCTAGAAGTTTAAGGGCTATTTTGCAATTTTCGAAACTGTACCAGACCCTAATTTTAAAATTTGAAATTTTAACTCTTAAGGGACTGGAAATAACATATTTTAAGTGTATTCCAAAAATCCAAGTGTTTAGAGCTTGGAAAGTAATTTTATAAAATTTGAGGGACCAAATTGTAAAAGATTAAACTTGAGGACCAAAATACAATTTCCAGGACTTATGCAGTCCATGCACCTGGAAATACTAATTTAACTATAACATAATTATATCTTAGACCCAAGGTTCAAATTTCATAACAATTGGACCCCTAAAAGCCTTAAAGGCAATTATTTCAAAACGGGACAAAAATGAGATTTTTAAAAGTTAAGGGACCTAAAATTATTTCTTTTTAAAACTGCTTTTGTCCCAATATCCTATTAACCTTAGTGACATTTTCCAACTGGAATCACATTAAAAGCCCTCCCGATTTGTGAGTTCCGATTATTTCAAACTTAAGGCCCGAAATGACAATTTTAACAAATTTGGGGCCAATGTGAGAATTTTATAAAAACTCGACCTCAAAACTTTAAAAACCTGAATCTCTGAACAATTTAGAGATTTTAGGAACTGACCTCATAATTTTTCAAGGTCGGGATATTTATTTATTCAATTTTTAACCCCAAAAGTATTGGTTTTTACAAAACGGGGCTAATTGTAAATTTTTCTTTTTATCAAGGACCTAACTTAAATTATTTTTCATTTACTAAAACAGCCCTGGACCCTCTGACTTTAATTATTAATTAAAATATTTTATTTTCTCAAAAACTACTTGACTTATCGGATCGTCTTGACCGATTAAAACCCGATCAGCGGCGACTTCCTCGTGTTGCGATTTCGAATCTATAACGGACTTATGTTCCACCTAATCTTTCAAGATATCGAAGATTGCTTATCCTCCCGATAATCATCTTCATCCAAATAACTCCACCAACGCCATAATTACTTTACGCAAATTTTCAAAAACTTTTTATGAATCGCTTTCAATCAATATACTGATTGCTGGTTGACTACCTAAACGTGTACTTAATTTCTCGCTGAGTCAACTTGGTGTGTCGAGCTCACAATCGGAATGGATACGTCGGGGATGGAACCGGCAGCTCTGGCCGCTATTCCACTCTTCCCCCATCGCCCTAATCCCGCAATCGAGGGACGGAGTTTGTCCAGGGAAGCGGGTCGTAGTATTGAGGTATAATCATGATTATGACGAATCCGAGCCTTGCTAGCTCAACGTGGATTTTGTCTTTGCCTATGGAGCGATAAGGTGACAGTCTTGACCATCATGAACGGGAGTTACAAGGAAGAACAAAGGAATCGGGCCGATCCACACGATTCCCGGAGTTGAACTAACGTTTGGTTGGCGCTACACTTCGATGACGCAACCGCTTACTTGTAATGCATGGGTTGGCGCTACACTTCATGACGCAACCACTAATTGTCTTGCATGGGATTGGCGCTACACATCGATGCAATCCTTCATGCCCGCTTGAATCATAGTGCTTGTGTGACCACGAACTATTTTTTTTAAACCGTAAAAATATATTACTTAATATATATTTATCACGATGCTTGTGGGCTATGTGTGAAATCATGCATCATACCTCACGCGTTTTCATACAATTGTTTTCTCGCGTTAACTATATATATCGCCACACTTGCACACGATCACCCCATCCACGAGATTTTTGTCTCACTCCCTCCCGTTTTTCTAACCTTTAGATGAAGATTACGTTGAAGACGTCGAACCTACCACAGATTGAATTCCTTCCGTTGATGTGTGAGTGACACTCCTTTTACTTTTATTGTTGTTGGATTTCTTCATTTTGTTTCTATTTGACCGTAAGTTAAATTCGGATAATCTATTGGGTTGAATTCGATTCCGCGAGATCTTAAGATGTAATTTGTACTTGGGTTTATTTTAATTCCACCGCATTGGACTCTTTTCACTTGAAGTTTAGTATCATGGGTTTAGACTATTGGGTTATTTCTCTTTAAGTGATTGATCGTCGCCGCCGTCGCGTTTGGGGCGTGACAGATTATGCTAATGTATGAGCACTAAAATCCTACTAGTGCTAGGGGATTTTGTGTAAATGCTGAAGTATATATGATCGGTCTAGGAACAAGCTCTCAAAACTGCACGAGAGTGAATGTGGATTTTGGTGGGGAAAGTGCAATGATCCTAAAGGATGAACCCATCCTTGAAGCATCTATTGTCCTGCTTCTAGAGTTTTGTGGTGGAGGTGAATCACCGGATATGCCACAATGAACTAGGGACCTGAGCTGCTACAGACTCACTATACAAGAAATCATCCTCCAGCATGTTACCAGGCAGATTCAAACATCCGCGCTGCGGGTGCTAGCGAATCGGACATCACATCACCCAAGTTGTTTGCAACTTCCCTATTTCTATATATGTAGGCTTTTGAATCACACAAATTTTGGATGCCTTTTCTTTTTCTTTTTAAATCATGTTGATTCTTTGTGGCAAAAGATTGGCCGTATCATTTTCATGTTATTAACGTAATCATTCAATGAGAAACTTTCAAAATACAAAATTATTGCGTGCATGTTGGCTTAATAAGTGCCAGCAAGGTAAATCTAAATCTTTATAATTTGGTCTAATCATATGATATATTAATAATCAGCCAATAATTGTACAGTTATTCAGCTGAAAATCATGTATCGATGCTCTATGTCGGAAAGGAAGTTAATACTTAATACAAGTCTCATCCTACCCACCACACCTGCCTAATCTTTTGCATCACTAAAAGACTGATATTTTTTTATTTTTTTTTGATATAGTAGTACTTCATAAAATAACCTTTCTTGGCCCATCACATTATGATTTAAGCATGATCTTTCATTATTAATTAAGTTATTATAATATCTCAGTCCAAAAGTAAATAGTCGATTGGTGATTGGACCAGTGAATCGGATTATTTCTCTAAAGTGAATTGACATATATGTATTTTATTACATATTAGCCATAATCTACTTTGTTTGTTTAAAACTTAAATTAAATATATTTCATAGTCTTGACATTACAAAAAGTCATTACATGAATAACACAAGTTTGGTTAAACTTATTTTTTTATTTAAAAAAAAGTGATTTGACATTTAAATGAAAGAAAGAAGATAAAATAGGAAAATGCCAATTTTTTAGTAACCTCCAAATAAAATAATGAAAATGTGCTTTTGCTATTTCAAAAGTCCATCCAGTATAAACCATCAAGCACCTCAAAAACTTTCAGACTTTTAAGTCTAAAAATCCATTTGAAAAGTGATTCCAAATATACCGCATATATGTGTTAGAGTAGTTTAATATTTGTTATTATTGTGATTTATTTGTAATGTTAAGGGTAGTATAGTCTTTTTATCTTCCCTGTAGCCCTAGCTCTATTTAAGAGGTTTCATCCTCATTTGTAATAGTAGTCTTGCTTCTCCCAAATTGCAAGAACACATTTTCTCTCTTCATTTTGTAATGTATAACTATTTTGTTCTATCATGGCATCAGAGCCAAATTTAATCCCATACACAACGTTCGCAGAGCCCCGAAGAATTTTTTTTTATTGCAGTTGATAGTTTCAGTAGATCGGAGCGTATCGAAGTAGATCGGAGCAGTTCATTCAGTATATCGGGGCAGATCAGAGTAGATCTGAGCAGATCGGAGCAACTGGCAGCTTCATAGTTTTTGATGTTTGGGTAATCTTCCTTACTATTTTTTTTCACAAATATTTCGGGTTTGAATCTGTTTTGTTTGTTTGGGTTTGGCCTCTTTTGTTGTTTTTGGTTGTGCTTGTTCGTTGGTAGTGCAATATGGCTTCTGAAAAGGATGATTCGTTGCAATCTATTGGTGTTCGGTTGGATGGGAAAAATTACACGTATTGGAGTTATGTGATAAAAATTTTTTTGAGGGGAAAACGGATGTAGAGTATCGTAAATGGTACTCAATCTAAACCTAAGAGTGAGAATAATGACAAATATCTTGAACAACTTGAGGCTTGGAGGTTAATAATTCAAGATTATTACTTGGATTAATAATTCGTTGAGAGTTCGATTGGTATGCAATTGGCAAAATATGACACGGCCAGGAAGTTTGGCAACACTTAGAACGATTGTACACACAATCCAATTTTGCTAAACAATATCGGTTAGAAATGGATATTCGAACTCTGCAACAGAAAGACATGAGTATTCAGGAATTCTATTCGGCAATGACAAATCTTTGGGACCAATTAGCTCGATGAGAATCGTGAGCTTAGTGCATTTGCTCCTTATATTGCTCGACGTAATGAACAACGGTTGGTTCGGTTTTATGGCTCTTCGTGATGATTTTGAGTCTTTGCGGGAATATTTTGCATCGTAGTCCTCTTCCAACCGTTGATTCTCGTGGTCAATGAATTAATTGCGATGAAACACGCCACAAGTCTGCATCGATAAAGGGGATCCTTCCAACACCCGTCCATCTGCCTTTAGTTCCCAAACCGCCCATTCCGTAAGATCCGAATAAGCCAAATCCCAGGTTGTTGCTCCGGATGAATGTAGCTTTTGTAGAACTCCGGGTCATTGGAAGGCTCAATGTCCGAAGTTGATGAATCGATCGACCTCGCGTACCCCTCATCCTCAATTTCCTCAACGTGGTCCTGACCACCTCCACCGAATAATCTGCTGCACTGCATTCACCATCACCGCCTACTCTCATTGCGGATAATCTCTCTGACGAGTTCCCAGAAATTCCTTAGTCTTCAACCACATGCTATGTCTGCTGCAGTTCATCTACTCCGAGCTCCTCGGTATATCTTCCTCTATTTGGTTATTAGACTCGGAGCTTCTCATCATATGTCCCCCAATGCACGAATCTTTTGTTTCTATTTCTCCTTCGAACTCGTGTCTGTTATATGACCGCGATGGCACGCCTATGCATTTAGCGGTGTTGGTTCGTCATCTCACCACATGTGTCTTCACCTAGTGTTTATCACATTCCTCAACTTACTTTAAATCTTGTTTCGATTGGTCAATTATGCGATTCTGGTTATTCTGTGACTTTCTCTCGATTCTTGTCGTGTGCGGGATCCTCACTCCCAGGCTGATTGGGACAGGCCGTAGGAGTGGAGGGTTATATATTTTGATGAACTTGAGTGCCGGATGTTGCAAAGATCTACTATTGATTTGTCTTCTTTTCGTTTGGGTCCATCTTCGCCTCGATTTTTATTTATGGCATTCTCGTTTGGGTCATGTATCTTTTTCTCGTTTGAAGTACTTAGCCTCTCGGATCAATAGGGAACTTGAAAACTCATGATATTTCTAGTTGTAGTGGTTGTAAACTTGCTAAGTTTTCGCATTGCCTTTTAGTAAAAGCATGTCCATTTCTACTTCACCATTTGATTTGATTCATTCTGATGTTTGGGGACCTTCTCCAATTGCCACAAAAGGAGGGTCTCGATATTATGTTTCTTTTATTGATGATCACACACGCTATTGTTGGGTTTATCTAATGAAACGTCGTTCGATTTCTTAGGCATTTATACCTCTTTTTCGAGCTCTTGTCAAAACACAACATTCTGCGGTTATCAAGTGTTTTTCGATGTGATTTGGGTGGGGAGTATACCTCTAATAATTTTCGCGAAATGCTTGCTTTAGATGGAACCATATATCAAACTTCATGTACTGATACTCCTGAACAAAATGGTGTTGCTGAAAGAAAACATAGACATATCATGGAAACTGCTCGTTCTCTTTTATTATCTACCTCTGTTCCTAGCGACTGGGGAAGTCTTCTTTCTGTTGTTTATTCAATCAATAGAATCCCAACTGCCCATACCTTGGGTGTGTCACCATTTGAGAAATTATTTGGTTGCACTCCCGATTACTCTTTTCTTACGAGTTTTTGGTTCTACATGCTTTGTTCTTCGTCCTCACGTAGAACGTAGTAAATTGTCATCTCGTTCGCCATGTGTGTTTTCTTAGGCTATGGGGATGGTCAAAAGGGTATCGTTGTTATGATCCTGTTGCACAAAAATTATATGTGTCACGTCATGTTTTCTTTCTTGAGCATATTCCTCTTTTCTCCATTCCATCTAGCTCTCACAATGTGTCTAAATCGATCTTTTCCATATTGATCCTTTTGTTTGTGATATAGATGATACTTACAGAGATCTTTGAAAATACCGATGCTTCTACCGATACTATTGTTCCCTCTCCTCCTCGCGACTATCTCTTCACCTCCCGCGATCGGATCCCGCTCCCGTTATCCTTCACGTGTTCGTAAGTCTACTCAATTACCTGATTTTGTCTATTCTTCTTATTCACCATCTTTTACATCATTTTTGTCATCTATTCACAATCTCTCTGAGCCAACTTACAAAGAGACAACTCTTGACCCTCTTTGGCAACAAGCTATGGTCAAGAATTGTCTGCTTTGTCAAAAACTCAAACTTGGGATTTGGTACCTCTACCACAAGGTAAAAATGCAATTGGTTCTCGTTGGGTGTATAAAATCAAAACTAAATCGATGGTTCAATTGAGCGGTATAAGGCACGATTGGTTGCTAAAGTTTTTTCTCAAGAGATGGTTTAGATTATGAGGAAACTTTTGCTCTGTTGCAAAGATGACTACGATTCAGACACTTATTGCGATTGATCTCGCTCGTAGATGGCATATATCCCAAATGGATGTCGAAATGCCTTATTGAATGGAAATCTTCAAGAAGAGGTTTATATGGTTCCTCCTCCGGTGTGATCCATAATCGAGGAGAGGTCTCAAACTAAAGAAAGCTTTGTATGGTCTCAAATAAGCACCTCGTGCTTGGTTTGAGAAGTTCTCGATTCTATTCTTTCTCTTGGTTTTCGTCGTAGTGATCATGATTCTCGCTCTTTTTATCAAGAATCTGCACTGGTATTATTGTGCTCTCCTTATATGTTGATGATATGATTATTACGGGTAATGATGTTGATGGGATTACCGCTAAAATCGAATTGTCCTCTCTTTTTGAAATGAAAGACTTGGGTTCTCTACGATATTTTCTCGATTTGAAGTCGCTTGGTCACCTAAAGGTTATCTCCTTTCACACCCAAGTATGCAATCGGTATTTTTGATCGTGCTCGCTTAACCGACACTAAGATCGTTGATTCTCCCATTGAAGTTAATGTTCGATATTCTTCTTCGGATGGCACACCTTTGGATGATCCTACTCAGATCGTGCCATTGTTGGCGCTTTGGTTTATCTCACTATTACACGCCCGTATATTGCTTATCTTTGTTCACATTGTTAGTCGGTTAATTCTTACTCCTACCACTTTGTTCATCGGGAGTCATTTCTCCGTATCTTACGCTACCTTAGAGGTACCATCTTTCAAAGTCACACATTTTCTCTCTTCATTTTGCAATGTATAACTATTTTGTTCTATCAATCTGTAACAGGAAATTTGCACTCAAGTTGCGTTATGTTTTTTTGACATTCACAATTTATTTTTTGGATTTTTTTGCACCAAAATTCCCATTAATATTTTTTGATCATCTTATTTATGGGCTCTATTCACACAGTCTTCCTGTACAAGTCAATTTCCAACAATTAATATCCAAACTTAGGCAAGTCACGTTAAAGTTTGAATCTTCTTAATAATTATCAATATTAGATATATATATATATATATATATATATATTAATACAATAAAAATCTTATATTTATTTAATTTCTAGTACAATCAAAACTGTTAACCTATATTAATTAATATATTTTGCCCAAGTCTTATGTGTTGGGGGCAAAAATAAAATTTAATAATTAAATATATAATTCGATTTATGTAATAATTTAATATTAAATATCAAATGAGCTATTAATAGAATAATCCGGCCCAATGGAGTCTAGGACTGGTCCATAGGCCGATTTGTCATATGCGGCCCACGAGGCCCGCTACTCAGGTATAAAAATATCTTTCATCTTCATTTGTAAGGACATTCACTCATAATTACTTTGCCGCATTTATCTTATTCTCTCTTGATTATTGTGTTGACTTGAGCGTTGAAGGAGCCTCCATAGGACAATTCCGGGTCCTCTAACGTTTGTGTGTGTGCATGCAAGTTCCTTTCTGGAGACTTCCAGCTCCCAGAGAAGAAGACTTGAAAACTTCTCCTTTGGAAGAAGAACTTTGTTAGAATCCTTAGTTTTAGAATAATCTGCCCTAAAGCACAGCATCATTATGGAAATTAAATTATTTTCCCTAAACTTTTACAATCAAAAATATTATGTCTAATGTATTTATACTTGAAAGACGAATCGTGGAGCATGTGGAAATAGCATTTTGCCCTAGCGTAAATTCCCTCCCATCTTCGTAAGCACAATCCTAAGTTTTTTGTGTTTAAAAACATCATGGGAAAAACAAATTTAGGAACTTAAAAATTTTTATTTAGTTCCCACATATTGTCAATTGACATGAATGATGATCTAATTGGAAGATCGGAATATTTATGAGTTCTGGGAATTTATGAAGATTCAAAAGATCAACGATAAACAAACATAGAAATAGAAAATTGTCGAATTAAAGATTTAATTTTTTTTTATTGTAGTTAGAATGAATTTAATATAACAAATCCAAAATTGATTTTTGAAATCTCTTGACCCCGAATCGGTCCGGCCGCCACATGAATAGTTTCCAACAGTACTGAAAGAGTGAAAGTCATATATGTATTTATAGTAATAATTATTGTTGGTATTATGCAAATAAAAAAAAATGAAAAGGACAAATATATTAATTCAAAGCTGATGGGACTTGGGAGGGAGAAGAGGGGGGGGGGGGTTTACATTTGTACGTCAGAACAATTAATTTCCACCACAATTTTTTAAAAATGGAAAGGAAAAAAAAACACGGGGTGGTGTGTGGGGTGGGGTGGTGGTGGAGTTGAATTAGGGTCCATTCTTGAAATCAATTCCTTATCAAGATTTTGCTAACAAATCTTGGATTTGAGGGGCCATTCTTCAATTAATGATCTCACTACCTGGCTTTCACTATAAACTGCTTCCAAATCTGAAAAACTTGGCCTGAAAATCTTGACCACTAAATTAGCTTATTTCCATGTCCAAATATGTTCCCTTCACCAAATAGCGATATTGAGCTTCTTCTCCAGGAGCCTTCAATTCTTCAACACGATTTGACTGTGGATCTCCCTGTCAATACAAGTACCAAAAAGAGGCAAAGAGGATCAAAATGGGGTTTCCAGGAAAACAACAGTAAGGATAATGAAGAAACCAATGAACGCAAGCTCAGGAAAACTATGCACAAAGAAATTGAGAAGCAAAGAAGGCAAGAAATGGCAGGCTTGTACGCTTCACTTCGATCCCTTCTTCCTCCTGAATATATCAAGGTATATACAAAAAAGGATTGATTGCAAATTTGGTCATGTAATTTTGGGTTTGTGGCTAAACTTTTATTTTTCCAATTTGCAAAATTAGGCACATTTTTTTAGATAAATGAAAATATATATAAAAAAAAAAGTCATGATCATAAGCCGATTAGGTAGCAATAGGAAAAAAATGCAAAATTTCAGGAAAAAACTACAAAAATAACTTTAAAACACAATTTAAGTGAATGACGTTTCTGTCTCAATGATTTTTGAGTGATATTATCATTTGTTAGTTTTGCACGTGCTTGAGTATCGGCTTGATGGTCTGATGTATCTTGTGGAATGTCGGGCAAGGATCCTCAAGCCACAATTTATATATTTTTCATGGCTTCTGAGGGAGCACATAAGTAAATGATAAGTGGAGTAGTTGAACTGTCACTTAACAAAACTAGGCAGATTGACTATCATGGCAACCACGGCAGCAGTCCGGCCAATATTTGAATATTAGGGCCTCAACATGCAATCTTTTCATTTAAAGTCATAAATTGTGAAAATAGAAAATAAATGTCCGACCCCAAATTACAAGACGATTTTTTTTGCAATTAAGCCTGTTTTGTTTTCCTTTTTGAATTGGCTGGTAATTTGGTCATGTAAGTATAAGGGGGTGACATATTTGGTTCTGTAAGTATTTTATATAGTAATTTTGATCCTATAAATTCAAAGGAGTGTCATATTTGGTTCTGTAAGTATGCTATGTAGCAATTAGGTCCCATAAATTTTCATTTTTTGTAGGTCCCATAAATTTTATTTTTGTGCAATTTTGGTCCCAAATGAATAAGTCACATTTTATCATTTAAATACTAAAATTGCACAAACTTACAATTTATGGATCCAAAATTGCGAAAAAAATCGAAATTTGCAGGACCAAAATTGCTATATAGCATACTTAGTGAACCAAATATGTCAATTTTAATATATATGAGACCAAAATTACTACACACAATAATTACACACAACAATTACATGACTAAATATGTCACCTATTTTACTCATTGTTATGTAGGGAAAGCGGTCGATCTCTGATCAGATACAGGAGGCCATGAATTACATAAAGCATATGGAAAGGAATAATAAAGAGTTGCGAATGCAGAGAGATAAGCTTAAAAAGATGTCTTCTAAATCAGCTGGGTCTGAAAAAGGAAGCTCAAACAGTGTTAATTTGGCAAATTGTGTAACTGTGAGTTCTTGCAGGTATGGCGTTGAGGTTTCAGTCAGCTGTGGCATTAATGAAGTGGAAGATGGGTTTTCCCTATCCAGAGTGCTCATGGAACTGCTTGAGACAGGACTCCATATTGTCAGCTGTGTTTTCACTAAAAGAAATGACAGATTTGTCCTCTACACAATCCAATCCGAGGTATTATTATTATTGTTGTTGTTGTTGTTGTTGTTATACTTCATGGAAGTTTTTTGTTTGATTCTCTAGCTTTCAGGGATTTGTTGGGATTTGATTCGATTTAGTTGGAGATCAGTTTGCATTAGATCTGTTGATGCCTTTATATGATCATTGATCAACAAGATCCTTTGTTTCAAGGGATTTAAATTTTAGGTGGTCTTATATGTATACGGTTTGTTTTATGTATTTGGATATGAATTGGAATTCAATTTAGATATAGGATTCATGTCTCCACATAGTCCATGAGACTCTCATATATTTGCCTTTAAATTTATTTCTTTTATGGTTATATAAATAGAGTTTCTTAAAATTTAAAATTAGTAATTAATCTGATAGATAGGAGTAATCTTTTTACTACTTGAGCCGAAATTAGTGATCATCCTCGCAGGACACTTGTTTCGAGGGTGATTTAAATGCTACACCAAGACCAAGTGTGTTGGTTTTTTTTTTGGGGGAATTGATTGCTCCTGAGTTGAGAACTTGGCAGAGTTGAGGTGAAAAACAACGTAGCTGTTGAGTTGTTGTTGTGGAGTGCCAACTCTGTGGATGGAGCCAAAAAATGAAGATTAGGGGCGAGATTTTTTCCCTCCCAAAACTACTAGATAAAGAGATTTTTATTTTTTTATTTTTTTAGGGGGAGAAAATTTAACGTTCAATAATTTTATATGCAAAATTTATATAAATTAAATAAATTGAAGTTGAGGGCAGAGACTGCCACCGCCAACCCCGGGTTCCGTCCCTTTCCATATTCACTTAGTATATAAATAAATGCCAAGTGTCTCATTTCTTAGGTCATCAAGTGTAGCGTCTACAACACATTTTGAGTTAGAAGGGCAATATAAATAGGTTGGAAGAGTATTCATTGGGAATTTTGAGCGTGGTTGCATAAAAGGTTTTTTGTTTTGGATTTGGGTATCAAATTCAAAGTGAATCTTATATCAATAATTTTTTCTCACATTTTGTTGTTAAATTTGTTGGTTTGATTTGGAAATTTATGATAAATTAAATCTCAGGCATTATGATAAATTAAATTTGCAGGGCTTCATAAATAAATAAATAATTTGCAGGGGGCGTGTTAGAATACTAAATAGTAAATGGCTCATCTCTATGAACTTAAGCTTTTGGATAAAGTGTTAATTCAATAGTACGAAATTATTGTGGATCTAGGGAAATTTTAGTTAGCCATGTAATACAGTGTGTATTTATTATTGTCTACACATAAAACTTAATTAAAATTGTGCATGTTGGAATTATTTAATTGCTTTTGCTGTGTGCCCAACATGATTAATTACTTACTTTAATTAAGCTTCACTTGATCACAATTTTGCAGGTCAATGATCTGACATACATTAATCTGCCTGAGCTGCAACAAAGACTGGCCAATGTGATCAACTTTGGTTGAATTGAAATCTTTTGGGGGTGATTCTGAATTAATTAATTATCATAATCTTGGCAAGATGTGATTAATTAGAGGTTAAACATTTCCATCTGGGGCCTCTAAGATTAGCTTTCTGTTTGGACATCTATTGTATATATACGTAGAATCATCATAAACATTATTTTAAATGTATTGTGGCTTTGATCAATAATATTCTGTCTCTGAAGGGAATATATGCATAGTTGGCGTTTAATTTCATAGTTTCAACTTTCAAGACGCTCTCTTTCTTCTTCTTTTTTCTTTTTCTTTTTCTTTTTAATGTGGACTTTTTTGAAATTCAGATTATACATGTTTGTTTGTACACTTGGTTTGTTTGATTAATTCATTTAATAAAATATGCATTTAATTACAGAAAAGGGCATGCAATTGAACGAGGGAACTTCAAATTCTTTATTTTAATTCAACTCTTTTATTGGGCCATTGATTTTTGGACACTAGTAAATTAAACTGCAAATTATAAGTTATTGAGACATTGATTTTTGGACACTAGTAATTAAAAGTCATTGTGTTTGACAAAGTACAAACCTGTTTTTATGTGCCAAACACAGCAAATGGATCAAAAATTAAACATTTAAGGTGTGTTTGTTTAACTCCCCAAATCACATCTGCTTGTTAACTATTTCCATCAATCACCATCCAAATCTACATTACATTTTTTGATGCATTTCTCTACTAATACATACATTTCTCATTACATCACATTAAACATATCTTCCCAGAACTATCTCTACTATTATTAATGTGTTTGTTCATGCAGTTTCCTTCAAGACTTTCACTATCAAATTGGTCAATAATTGAAGCAAGTAATATTGCTCTATGATAACACATGGTAAACTTTTGCGGGACAATTAGATGTGCTATATTATCCAAGTTATAGAATTAAAATACAATATATATAAATACCAATATTTGAATCATAAGCCCAAAACTCCACCCAATCTCTTACACTAATTTTGACTCATCATGGAACCAAAACTTAGTTATAACAAACAACATGAATGCACTTATCCTTGACCAATTCAATCGCTTCAAGGTGAGAGTAACTCCTTGGAATCTCTTTAAAAATGTTAATAGTTCGAGCATTCGGGATAAAATGGTGGAACAATTAATATTAAGAGCTTCAATCAACATTGTGGAATTAAGGCCGAAAACTCGGTGGGAACACGCACTAGATAGATGGGAGTCCAACATAAAACAATCACTTAAGGGACGACGACTTTTTGTCTTGCGGTAGTTGAGGATATGGATAAGTAGAGGTGTCAAATCGGTCGGGTCGGGCGACTAATCACTTGGGGATGACATGGTGCACGATAAGCGGGACTAATCACACACACATACATATATATATATATAAATTATTAAAAAAAACGTGAGTTTAAAAGATGTACCTTATTCCCCGGAGTCAATAACATCATTTTCAGTAAAACCCACGTCGAATATTAAAAGATGTTAAAAAGTTAAAAAAACACCTAAAAGTCAAAAGCGCAAACCAAAATATTGACATCCATGCCCTTCACCGTGGATTAATTTTTGGACTTACGTGGAGAAACCAACCATGTTGTGACTTGTGAGTAGGTGAAAACTTCTATCCGAACAAGAGATTGGAAAATGCCAAAATGGGTTCTTGAGAAAATATTTCAGATTCTACCGTCATAGATATACAAAGGAAGAAAAATATATGAAAAATAGATTATAAAGAAGGAAACATATAGGCCACAAAATGGTAATACGGAAGGAAAAATATTTAGTATTGTTTAATACGTATGAATGTATTATATTATTTTTTTAATCAAAAGCTACGGCAAATAAACGAGCATGGATCCTCTCCATTTAGAGGGTGTAAATTTCTTGTGCATTTGGAGAGAGAAAGACACATGTGCATCTATACATATACCTATATATACACATACATATATATAAGTGTATGTATAGGTGCACATGTGTCTTTCTCTCTCCAAATGCACAAGAAATTTACACACCCTCAATGGAGAGGATCCATTTCCCAAATAAACTGGCCAAATAACATGAAACGAATAAAGTAGAGATTATGGATGTATGAATAAAATATTAATATAAATAAAATAGGAATTTTCATTTGCTCTTAATGAAATAACAAATGTAGTAAATATATATATGATTTAAAAAACCGAGAAACACATTGCAAAAATATATAAAAATAAAATACAATTCTAGATAAAACACCAAACAACATACTTTATGAAACTGTTGATGCCAAAAACAAGAAAGTATGTAACTAAATGCATCGAATATTTTCCCTTATATGGTGGCCTAAGGCCAAAGATGTCATGAAGTTCAAACTCTCACCTTTACACCACTTTATTATTGAGCATGTGGCACAGGCTTACCTTGCTTTTGAGACCAAAGGTGTCAAGTTCAAACTCTCACATTTGTTGAATTACCGCTTCATCTAAAAGCTTAAGCTGTTAGAGAGGTGAATTATTTAATATTTAATTATTCTAACACGCCCTCTCACGTGTAGGCGATTATTTATGAAGTCTTGCACGTGAAATATTTTTATGGGTGACGGTGAGATTTGAACACACGACCTCTTGTTTGTTTTGGCTTTGATACCATGTTGAATGACCACTTCATCTAAAAGCTTAAGCTGTTTGAGAGGTGAATCATTTAATATTTAATTACTCTAACAACCTTTACACTACTTTATTACTGAGCATGTGGCACATGCTTACCTTGACGCATGTTTTGGTTTGTAGGCTATTAAGTAAAACCGTGAGATTTATCCAGTGTACATCCTAAGAATAGTGGTCGTGAATATTTCCCCGTTATAAATACAATGAAAAAGAAAAAGTAAATCATTAAATCTTGTATTTTTCTTGTCCTATTAAATAATCATGCGGGTAGCAAGAGCAGGAGCTAGACATATAAATTTAGGGGGCTAAATTAATAAAAAAAGTAATTATTTAACACTGCAAAATAATTTTATAAAATAAAAAATATATAAAATAATTTATTTTTTAAAAAATTTGGCCCTCTCATGGACTTGGAAAGATACGCCCCTGCAGGTAGCTATATGCTTAATTCTGATAACAACTAAGAATCTGAGGCCACCCCAACTCAGCTGATTAAACAATGTTATGTGGATTCTCTGTGGATAACAAAAGATTTGCAGCTTAGCTACAATACCAACTCATGGACACTATAGTCTATATAGCTGTTACACATAAAATGTAATGGCCAGCCCCACAAACAAGTCCTACATATCTTCAAAATCTCAATAACTCTTTAATTAGCAATTAATTAATCTCCATTCTGTTTTTTTTTTTTTTGAAGGGTATCTCCATTCTGTTATAGATTGGCCAACTGTTGAGTGGCCACATACATGATGCTCTTGTAAGCATGTACATATACAAATATACTTATACATATACGTGTACATATACATGTATATGTAGACATATATATACACATAATCATATGTTTGTGATAAATTTTAGCTTATGGCACAAGCAGAGAGTTAAGAATTGAAGTACTTGACCATTGAAAAGTAGTATCTTTCCATTTTTGAGAAGCATTAATAATGGCACAACTGTACTAATATATATATATATATATGGAGCATCCACTAACAATGAGGGAACCACAATGAGATATGCTAATAAAGTAACAGCGTATCATGTGTCCCACTAGCAAGACAATACATACTAGATTAGGGGTAGCAAATCGTACTGGCTGTGCCATTATCGTGCCAACCCGATAAGAGCACGACCCCATAAATACTAACCCGAACACGGCCATATAAGCTTAGCGAGCTGATAAATGGTAGCCCGAACACGACACGATAAAAATTCGATAGCCCAGGCACGACACGTTAAACCCGATAAGCAAATTTTTTATATTTATTTATTAATTAGTATTAATTTTTGGCTCATTTGGAAAATTTAAAGCATTTGGCTCGTTTACAAATATAGTATAATATTATTTTTTTCTTCAAATAATTATCACATATAAAGCCCCTTAGGAAGTTAGAATGAGAAACAAATGTGTAAAAAAGAGATATTATTTACGTTATCGGGTCTTACCGGGTTTAACGGGCTTATCAGATTATCCCGATGGACCCGATAACGGCCCAAACCTGATAACACCTGGCCCAAATCCGATAATTTCGTGCCATATTCGTGTTATCGTGTTGTGCCTCAAATTGCCTCCCTTATACTAGATATATCTAGCTATAAACCCTTTTTTTCCTTTGTTTTGAAGCATCTATAAATTTATTAGATATAGAGTATTAGTATTCAAAATAATAATTAACAATATCAAAGAATCGATAATGATCAATTAATGTTAATAGATATACATGTGTGGTCAATCGAATACAAAGACGACATTTTAATATAAAGATATATTTCAAAACTTAAGTGTGTGGGCGTAGCCTCGAAAAAAATGGGTGTCGGCCGATATACGAAACTGAGATGTGTCAGATAAAAAATTGTAAAAAAACATATAAAAATTAAATAATTTTTTTAAAAAGAATTACATAGGAAAAAAATATTCTTTTATAAAAAGAGGGGGCCGGGCCAAGGTTTCCCCTATCTCTGCCAGTTTACGTGTCATATGACTTTAATCTTCGCTAAAAATGAGCAATGGAACTATGGAAGTGTAAGCATAGTAACAAATCTCGGATTCGGGAATAATTCGTTAGCCCTTAAAATTCGTATCTCGAGTATTATTCGGGATAATTCGTGAATAATTCGACAAAATCTCGGTTATACGACAAAATTCGTCTGTATAATACGCGATTAATTCGGAAATATATCGATATAAATATTTAATAATTCTATAGAAAATTATACATTTTAGTGGGAAGGTTCTCAATAAATTATTTGTACAAGTTATATTATTTAATAAAAGTGTATTTAAAATTAGAAAATAAATTAAAATAGTATAATTTGGTTAGAATGGGAAAAATTGGGAATAAATCGCTTTATTAACGAAAAAGTTCGAGAGATTTTGTCACATTATTATTTTTAAAAGATATAAACGGGATTTTAACACCGTATGAAAATATCTTGTTTTATTTGAGTGTTTTTTCAAAATTTCGGAGAATTTGTTACTATGAGTATGAGTGGGTAATAAGTTTTTCATTACTTTCTACAGTTCTACTTTATAAATCCAAATTGGTCACGTAGCTATACTCGACTAGAAATTTTGGCCCTGCAGTTTCAATTTGTAAAATTTTGATTATTTGTAATTTTAATCCCATAAATTTTAATTTGTGCAATTTAGTCCTATAATTTCTGATTTTGTGTTATTTGGTACCAACAGTATATTTCAATATTTAATTTATTTTAACAATACCATATTTTTTAGCCAAAATACTTATGACCATAAAAAATTAAAGGACTAGAATTATTATTTTGACTAAAAGATAATATCATCAACGACCGAAAATTGGTCACTCACAAGATTACCGACACGTAAAAATTGCAATTAAGCTCACTTTATAATACAATCTCAGAATTATCAAGATCAATCATGACTCCAACAAGTCATATGAAAACCTGCTAGCTTACTGAGTGATTCGGGTCACGCTGTCTAAAATTATTACGAATTTTATATTCAAAACTAATAAAAAAAGCTGGCCCACCAAATGTGAATTTAGAAATCCTGCCGGGATTTGCAGTTTTCTTTATACACACGGGTGCAGTCGCAAAATCAACAGTGACATTAATAAAATACCCGATCACTTTCTTAATTATATCAATAAGATTGCAAGAATCATTTCAATTTAATTAATTACACATTAAAGATCTCAAAAATCATACAAACCCTAATATATGTTCCTACCTTTCTCTCTGTTCTTCACTTTATTTATTACTTTAAAGAATCAGTCCTCCAAAAAATATGGAAAATAATTCTTTTTCATTTTTGTCCTTTCAACAAGATGACGAATTTTCCACTAGTTTTCCAGATTTTACAATATTGGATGTCGGCATGAATCATATTTCATTTGGTTCGCCCCTCCAAAATGTAGAAGGGATTGATTTGGGAGATGATAAAAAAGGTAAAATGCCAAAGAAATTGGAGGAGACTCAAAGTGGAAGTGCAAATCAAGAAGTGCAGAAAAAAATAATGCATAGAGAAATTGAGAGGCAAAGGAGGCAAGAAATGGCCACCCTTTACAATTCTCTTCGTTCAGTCCTACCTCCTCACTTTCTCAAGGTAAAACAAAAAATAATAATAATTCCCCTTATTTCAATTGGTTTTTTTTATCATGAAAATGTAATTTTGTTACATGATCTTACAATTTTGAGATTTATTTATAGTTTTTATTTTTTGAATATATGTTCTGATAGGAGAGAGGTGACGAAAATCGAACCTCAGACCTCTGGTTTAGGCGATTCCCTAAATTTATTCTCTTACATATATGTACCATATAGTTCATTAATTACGTTTATGTGTTTAAATTTTTAGGTTTTTGATATGGGTTGATTAA
Organism: Rehmannia glutinosa; assembly: GCA_016081115.2. Classification (NCBI taxonomy): domain Eukaryota; kingdom Viridiplantae; phylum Streptophyta; class Magnoliopsida; order Lamiales; family Orobanchaceae; genus Rehmannia; species Rehmannia glutinosa. The sequence continues at coordinate 234,431 of JABTTQ020002067.1, read as the reverse complement.
AAATAAATATTGATTTTGGTGTAATAATTTATCAAGGGCAAGCGGTCGACATCGGATCAAATTCATGAGGCTACAAAGTACATAAGATGTCTGAAGAATAACATTAAGGAACTGGGAATCAAGAGGGACAACCTAAAGAGATTGTCCAAAAATGATCAATTAGTACTAGACTCTGAAAAAGGAAGCTGTAGCAAGAATTTGCCTAATATTGTTGTAACAGTTCAGCCATGTTCTATTGGTGTTGAAGTATTGATCAGTGGTGATTTCATTGAAGAAGGGCTAACCCTTCCCTTATCGAGGATTTTACGATTGCTGCTAGAAGAAGGGCTCGTCGTTGTCTGCTGTAATTTGACAAAATTTGATGGAAAGTTACATTACGCTATCCAATCCGAGGTACAGAAGTAGTATATTTTGAATTATAAATCTAACTTAATTTTGATTCATATTATAATCTTATTGCATCCTCTATTGCATTGCACTAATTATTGTTATGTACTTATGTACACATTTTACGCTTAGGATTTTGTTCATGGTGAATAATCAAAACAATGCAATAGGATTTAAATTTGCAATAAATTATATAGGGAGTGTATATATGTAAACTCTACCAAAAAAAAAAAAAAAAAGTGGTTCTCAGCTTCTACCTAGAAAAAATAGTTAGAAGCTGAGAATCACTTTTTCTCACTTTTTTTTTTAGAGTTTGCAAGTGCTGCTACAACCGGGTGTGATTATTTTTAGTTATAAATTTTGGTTTTTTTTTTTGTTTTCATGTCTTGGTAGGTCCTTGATTATCCGGGTGTTGATCTTCAAATGCTGCAAAGGAAGCTGAATGGTATGATCAGTTTGATAGATATCAAGCAGTGATCAATTTAATTAGTTTTTGTCTGAGCTATTTATGTGTTAAATTGAGGAAGCATTATATAATTTATTACTAGAATGTCTGAAAGTAAATTATCTTGTACATGTCGGTAGTCTCCATGTAAAACATTTTCGAGTACGTTAAGCACTTGGGCAATGTTTCCTGTCCGTTACTGATTATTGATGCTAAAAGATCTTCGATTGGATGCGTTGAGTTGGTGTTACATTATGAAAGCTAATTCTGATAATCATAATGTGTAATATCAATCATCCACTACTGTCACGACTCACGATGTGGTACATAGGGGTGACAATTTTTGACACGACACGTTAGCATGACACGAAAATGATACGATAATAAGCGGGTTAGTGTTTAGTCTTATCGTGTTCGTGTCCTTATCGTGTCGACCGCGATAAGGACACGAAATTTTCGTGTCGTGTTCGTATTTTTGTCGTGTTTACACGATAATGACACGAACACGATAGTGACACGATAATGACACGACACGAACACGATAAGGACACGATTACCTGTTAGTAACACGATAATGATACGACATGAACACAATAAGGACACGTTTACCTGTTAGTGACACGATGACCTGATATTTTGTATGTTTGTAACGTGTATTGTCGTGTAATATCGTGTAATTTGCTATCGTGTATTAATATGTAAATTATTTTATTTTTTATTTTTTACTTATTGTGTCACTATCGTGTCGTGTCGTGTCGACACGAAAATTTTCGTGTTCGTATCGTGTCGGAACAGATCCTTATCGTGCCGTGTTCGTGTTTGCCCTTATCGTGTCGTGTCGTTATCGTGTCGACACAAAACACGACACGATAACACGATTTGCCACCCCTAGTGGTACATATTGATGATATATGCTTCATTAGGTTTTTACATGAATATTGAAGAGGTTAAAAACTTTATTTATCAGGTTGGATTCGTGTTTTATTTCAGGTTAATTTCCGGTTATGCTTAAAATATATCAATAAATAATCAAAATATAAACTAACTACGTTTTAGACAAATTGGTAATACCGTGTCAGATTCGTGTTATTCGTTTTCGTATTCGGGTTTTTCTCACTAACTTCAGATTGGATTCGCATTTGGTTATAATCGTGTCGTGTCAGAGATTGTCAGTACTTTAGTTGGAAGTTCGTTGTGGTGTATCATTTGTATAAATACGAAGTAGCTAGGGATAGTTTTAATCTGAAAAGGAAAAATTTATTTTTAGAAACAAAAAAAAAATATTTCTTTGGAAAGAAATAGGAATTATAAATTTGAAAAAGAAAGAGAAATATTATGTAAGTAGCACTCCAGCAATTTATATATTCATTTTCTCTCTTTATATTTATCAGTCTACTCCTGAAAATTTTGAATCTGGATTTTATTAACAGAACTTTGCGATTCATGCATGCAAAATTTGTGTGATGTTTTTTAATGGTAGGATTGCCTGATTGGTATGTAGAAATAAACTGTGAATGGAATTATTTTTAAATACAAGCTTGATACTTTAAATTTCAGGAATCCCTTCTTAAACACAAAAACTCATGTCAAACCATCTAACGGGTCTTTTTCATTAGACGGATCCAACCCGACCCGAGTTTTTTAATATTTTCATGCACCGGTGTTATATTTGTAATATTCTGGAACAGTGCATACGAAAAACATTAGTATTTCCTCGAAAAAGTATTTATAGTCTCCTGGAGAGTATTTCAATTAGTATGTAGTTCTCCTGAATATAATTAACTTTTTCTCCCGAAAAGTATTAGCAGTCTCTCAAAAAAGTAGTAGTGGTTCCTTAAAAAAGTATTAGTAGTTCCATGGGGAGTATTTTAGTAGTTCTCCTGAATATAATTAACTTTTTTCTCCCCGAAAAGTATTAGTTGTCCCTCGGAAAAGTATTAGTAGTTCCTCGAAAAAGTATTAGTAGTTCCTTGGAGAGTATATTAGTAGGTCTACTGAATATAATTAACTTTTTCTCCCGAAAAGTATTAACAGTCCCTCAGAAAAGTATTAGTAATCCCTCAAAAAAGTGTTAGTAGTTACTTGAATAGTATTTCATTAGTTCTTCTAAAAGTATTAGTTTTTTCTATCAAAAGTATTAGTAGTCTCAGTGAAACGTATTAGTAGTTTTCCTGAAATATATTTAGTTTTTTCTCCTGAAATGTTTTTAGTAATTTTCCTGAATAGTATTAGTTTTTCCAATAAAAAATATTACTAGTCCCACCGAAAATTAAGTATTAGTTGTTACTCATCTCCAAAGTCCAATCTCCAAAAAAAGCCAACAAAGCTTGATCTGCACTTAATTAATCATCAATGGCGATATCCCAACGTGGTTATTCTTCTCCTTTTGGGCAATTATCAGCCTCACGTTCTTAAAACTCGGATTCAACGTTGTAGATAGAACTGATCTATCCACCTCAGTCCCCCCTGTGGTTCTCTTTCTGTTAAAACATGCTTTCGCCATCTCCATCTGTCATTCTTCCCACTACGCTCTCTTGTTTCGCCCAAATCTCAAAATCAGCCAAGAGAGACACCTTTTGTGGGTGGGTAAACGCACTTAACCCGCTTGTGTTTTTCGGGTCATCAGTCAAGAATCTACTGCGCTTTAATCAATCTCGCTGGCATTAAGGAACGTAAATTAACCACCGTGCCGAAAGACCACATCGGCATTCAAATCGATTTCATAGCAAAAATATCAATGTATTTGATCGATAACGAGAATAAATTACTCGTGACTTTGATGCTGGTGATTTCTATTTACACCTCCGCCATTTGGGCGACGATACACGATGACGAGGAGCTTTTCGAAGCTGCCCGACGATTGGAGAAAAAGAGAGGAAACAACACGCAGTAAGGAGAAGGGAGCAAGGAGGGTGGAGCATTTCTTTTAAAGATCCAGGTCAGGTTTGGGGATCCATCTAACGTACTTTGATCCGTTAGACCGTCTGACAGGAGACTAGCTCCTTCTTAAAAATATGTGATTAGTTGTTTCCTTTTTCCCTTATAGGTTTTTAATGCTCAATAAGTTATGACTAACTTTATACTCATTTTTAAGAAAATTATCCTCCTAAACTCATGAACAAAAGTATTTGATAAAACCAAACTAACACAAAAAATTCATTGTTCATGCCTCCTCCTCCCTTTTAATTATTTTCCTTGTTTTATCAAACAATCAAGAATGTTAACAGCCATCAGGCGCATATGATTATATGAACTCCTTGGGTCAATGATCTAAATAAACTCTTAGGCTATATGAATAAGATAATTTGTTTGTTTAACTTTTGCTTATTTTTGAGGAATTTGTAAAAAAATATAAAAGAGTGTAAAATAAATCATTGTGAGATTTTGTTTATAATTATGTATATATACATTATATGTGCACATATAATATTCTATGTGTATATATATATAAAGTTTAATTGAAGTAAACCATTACAATCAATGCTTGTACAACATATTGAGCAATAATTTTATTTTTAAAATTGTTCTACTAAAGGGTAATTTGTCATTGGTAATGCCATTAAAACATAATTTATTATTCTACCGTTCATTTAATTTCTAATTATAAATCATGAAATCCTAATATGATAATTCCATTGACCTTTCATTCCTTGTACTTTCCAAGTCTCGGAAATTATAAATCATGAAATCCTAATATGATAATCCCATTGCCCTTTCAATATTCCTTGTACTTACCAAGTATAGGAAATAATATATCATTCATATTCCATCATCATACTTATTCCTAAATTTATTTTATATCTACATAATTCACTTCTTGCATACCAATTACCCCCTTATAAGTAGTTAAAATTTATTTACTATAGGGAAAAAAATGCTGAATCTAGATAATTGTGGCCCTACATTAGACCACCAAGAAGATACTCGAGCACGTACTAAAACAACAACAACTAACTATGTCATTCAAAAATCTTCTCAAAATAGACGCCCTTCGTTTAAATTGCATTTTTAAGTTATTTTGTTTTTTCTTTTTTCCTCAAGTTTAACATTATTTTTCATTTGCTACCTGCGATCGGCTTGATCGGGATATTTTCCTTTATTTTATATATTTTCATTTATTTAAAAAAATTCAGATAATTGTGGCCTATTGAAAGCTCTAATTTACAAAAATCCATAGGATGATTTATGGGTTTGGATCGTCATTGTGTTGCATGTTATTACCAATTACACTTCGGTTTGCACAGTGTGTTTGACCCTTGCGTTTAATTTCCTGTGAAAAAAATAGTTGTGACACAAAAACATTTTCATGATCAATTTTATATTTGTTTATGGCCTGTTTATTTTTCGGAGGCCCATTTCAAATTTGGGTTTCAAATGTACTACTGTTTATACTTATATCTTGTGGGCCTGACTCTTACATGACTATTCACGATGATCATGATTCACGCCTAAAACAAAATATGACTGTGGCCCATCAAGAAAATTGAAGGGGAATGGACACCATAAGATTCATTTATTTCTGTTTTGAATGCCAACACGCTTTCATCCGTCTTTTAATAGGTGCTAATAATAATTGGGTTAGTGGTGCTAATTGTGTTACATAGAATTAAACTCCTTTTCGGCATTGAGATAAACGGAATTTTGTTGTTTTTTCCCTTAGTAAGCACAAAAGAATCATGGGATAAAAGTATCATACGGAAGTCCTAAAACTGTCATCGACGTTCATTACAATTATATTATTGTCTATGCTGGAATTTATTTTTTTGACCGCCCTTTTGGTGGAAGTCTTTCATCGAAAACATAGAACAAGAAAAATTAAAATTAGGATTCATGTTATTTATATTTGAATAACAAATGCTGCATCTTATAAAAAATAGGACACGTGTTATACATCCATCCACCAAGTGTATCTACACCTTATGTAGCATGTATAAGACCTTACATATAGGACACAATAATCAAAATTAAACGTGTCAGTTTTTTGTTCCAATTTTGTATTCATTTTCATAAACACACGTTGATGACGTGATTCACGTCAGTTATATATGTAAAGAAGTATTTTATGTACTTACCATTCAATTATAATGGAAAATATGAGATAAATGAAACGTTGGACAGAAGAAGAAAATATGAGCCCATCGGGCTAGTGACAAAATTCACGTGAAATTGCTTAGCCAATCCTGCCCATGTATGCATTTTGTACACAAAACCTTGTGGGCCGAGCTAAAAGATGTGCTAAACTTGACCCACAGGGCCACATGCTAATCGGGTTGGTCCAAATAGGTCCAATTTTTTCGAACCTAAAAATCACGGACAAATCACCCAAACAAACCCTAAGCCGAGCCGCATTTTGTGAGCTCTACAAGTAGCACGGCATGATTCAATACCATATATATAACAGACTTATTGATTTGTCAACAAATTTAATCTCATCAATCATAATAAATAAATTCCTAATATTAACTAAATTAAAGACTTACATAATGCGAATAAAAACATAGGTATATGAGAAAAAAGTAGGCATCGTCTAAACAATTACATGTTTAAAAGGTTGCTAATCACAATTAGTCCCACTTACTCTCTTTATTTTCTTTCCTTTTGTCTATGGGGTACAATGAAAAATTATCTGCTATATGTACCAATCAAATTGTCATCGTCAAGTCTAATATTTTTAAATCTTTTTCCATGCTATATTACCCAAGCACAGAAGGTACAACATAGTGAAGCTCGGAGTCCCACGCAATATTCGCACCACTAACCCAATTATTACTTTCAAAGTATCCATATTGGCCTTCTAGCGATGGAAGTGGTACCCAAGGACTGGCCGCTGCATTGACTTGTACGTTACTCCCTATGTTCTTATTGGTTGCTAGCACTTCACTAAGGGGGTTACAATGGTAGCCCAAATCCAATGGTGGCCATGTCCAATTTTTGGCCAAGGGTGCATCCTCCTCAACATGGTTCATCTTGTGTGGCCAAACCATGTGGGGTTCACTCGGCCACGACCCGCTCAAAGTGGGGTCCACATGACTAATAGTTTGGCTAATGACTACATCATCTTTTTCACGATCATGATCAGGCTGATCGCTGAATTGTAATTGATCAACACGATGCGCGACAGAATTTATTGTCGGACCAGACAAAGACACTTGATTATTTCTCATATCTCTTTTTTGAGGCGTAATAAACCTAAATTGCGCGTTGTAAAAAGAATTGCCTTGAATTATCACCCGGGAGCTCTTTTTATTAAACAACTTGGCCCTGAGTGCGCCCGCGAGCCCATCGGGCTCTTCGGTCCGACACATTGCGTCGAAAGAGAATGGCTCTGCGTTTTCAAGCGCGGGCAAACTTTGACCAGACTGAGGCAAGTCAAAGTTGGTCCGAGCATTCGCACCCCTAAGTTGACGGGCCGCGTTATCATAAGCTCTAGCGGCATCCTCCGCCGTGTCAAAAGTTCCAAGCCAGAGCCTCACTTTTTGTAAAGAGTCTTTGATCTCCGCCACCCACCGTCCCGATGGCCTCTGGCGGACCCCCACGAACTTGTGGTGGCCCCTCGACGACGTTTTCTTTCTGACACGGACACCATCATCACCTGCCGATATACTCTGCTTCATCCGTGTGCATAGTTTGATAGTCCGATTGTGGCTGTCTTTCTTTCTGAAAGGATTGGGGAATTAGAAGGAATAATTTCTTTATAGTGATGACAGGAACGGAAGGTATCAATTACCTTAGACTACTGGACAATTGCTAAGTGCCAATTCCAGCATTGTAATTGAATGACAAGTTGATTGTGTCACTAATGCAGGCCTTGTTGATTGTGTCATAGAATAATCCGAAAAATGAGCTGATTACAAGAAAACATTGTCATAAAAAATGGCTTTATTATAGTAGTTTTAGATGTTTTATTTGAATGAGTCGCTTGGGAAGGCAATTGGCTCATTGTTGGTCCACAAGAAGCAAATTAAGGGGACACCATGGGCCAATGAAGAATTTCTTCTGTTTGTTTTATACTTAGCTGTATCTATTAAATAATAACATAAATCATTTTTTCTTATATACTTTTACAAATTTAATAACAGCAAAAATAATGTATAAAGTAACTATTAACAATTATTAATACAAATATTGTATATAAGTTGCAATTGCTGTCTGCTGACAATTGGTGACGTATTAAATACCATTAAATACCAGATAAAACAAAGTATGAATAGGAGATCGGTATGATGATTTAGTGACTGTATTTTGCATTATCACTACACACATATCAATTATTGTCAATAGTGATAACTTAGACTTGATTTTATTTTGATTGTTGATTACAAGATCTCGGTGATACTGGTGGATTTGATCTCAGAAATATTTGATATTTATAAATGTTCAACCAACTTAGTTATAATCATTTCATTAGACTTGATTTTTGTTACAATTAAATTTGTAAAGATTATTATTGTTAACAAAATAAGAAGTGTTGTCGATCAATAATTAGTAATTACTTTGACAACTCTATTTGATTTCATACTATTACTATTATTCTAATATGATCGAGTGCTTTTTTTTTTTCTCACTAAGAAAAATTATACTTCAAATGGATCCCAAATAATAGATAGGCTCCTTAGTGTTTTGGTGTAATTTTTTGAAAACCATCTCCAACCCATTATACCAAATCTTACCCCAAATGAATATTTTATTCTTTCTTTTTCATTTTCTAGTAACCAAATTTATTTATTTATACAATTATTTCATTTAATTATAGTTTATTATTGTTAATATAATTAACTAAAAACTTATATTTAATTAATATTACATTAATTAATTATATTACAAAAATAATTATTAAAATCAATATTAGTATCCCTTTAAATGTAATTATAATTATTTGTTATTTATTATTATTTATAGCAAATGTTAATTAATTATTAAAACCAAGTTATATAAATTAATTATATATAAAATGAGGATACAATTGGAATTTAAATTTGAAGTAGAAGAGAATTGGAGGGCAAATAGGAGATATTGCATTACACCAAATTTGGTGTAAATGAATAGTGTTACACCAAATTTGGTATAATACTATTCACTACACCAAATTTGGTGTAAGGTTTAGAGTTGGGTTGGAGGGATTTTTTTGCATATTTGGTGTGATAGTGTGAGATTTGAAGTTGGGTTGAAGTTGCTCTTAATGGCTTAATTGCTATAAAATAGGCACGAACATCGAAGTGAAAATTTTATTTTATTCTAAAAATATCGACGTCCTTCCCCAAATCCGTCCCATTTACTTCATTTCTAATAAAGTTTTTTTTATATATATTTGAGCAAGTCTCTTGTGAGACGGTCTCACGGATCTAAATCCGTGAGACGGACCTTTTAAGGGCTCCGTCTTGAGAACATGAACCATAAAAATAAATTTAAAAATAATAATGAACCATGAAGAAACAAAAATAAACCCTAAAACCATGAACCATGAAGAATAAACCCGAAAAACAAAAATAAACCCAAAAAATAAAAATAAACCCTAAAAAAACTAAAAATCCTAAAAACCCAAATCAATTAAAAATAAATCCAAGAAACAAAATAAACCCTAAAAAAACAAATATAAACCCTAAGAAAAAAAAATCTGAAAAAAATCTTTAAAACTTTGTGTAAGGGGCTCCGTCTCACTGGATCTAAATCCAAACCGTCTCACGCAAGTTTTTTATATATTTATTTGATATCGTCAATCCACCCCTTCACCATCTCTACATTGGAGACTATTTCACCCACTTCGCTATCTCTAAACTCAGTGGCGGAGTTAGGGTGTCATATATGCCCCTGCCCGAGCCTCTTTTTCGGCCAGACGATGGTAACAAAAATTTTAAAAAAATTACTTAACATTTTTTTAGTTTTTTTATTCTGGCTCACTCAATTTTTATATGTTGGGGTTGTGGCCCACTTTCATGTGTTGGCTAGACTTCAATTCGGAAAAAGCTTAATAACCACTTCTTGTCCAAGATAAACAAATAAACAATTGGAAATTGAAGTAGTTTTCACTTGTTTTTTGAGAACCATAGGCCCCGGAAATGGAGCTGTTCCCTATTAATGGAAGAAGGCGTTAAATTAAGGGTAAAAATGTCACTTATTTTTGCATAAGATAGTGTAGTGTAGATGGACCTAGGCTTGTAAATTATATTGTAGATAAATTTAAGTTGCTTTATTTTGATGGATGCAGAAAGGTTTTGTAACCTATTTTGAGATCACGAGAACCAGAGTTATGTGCCTTTATTTCAAGAAACATGTCATGCCCCTAATGAAAGCTAAGATACTCAATAATTTTTTTTAATTCAAATTGGGAATAGTATATAAGGCACTATAAATATTTTATAAATTTTCATTGAAGTATTTTCAAACTAAACAATACTTTTTAGTCTAGGTGCATGACTTCGAACCGACAGATATTGATTCTCAATTAATCAAGACGACACAATTAGATGTTTCTTAGACTACTATTCTTTAGGGCAAATTCCATTTCAACCCCCTATACACTTGTTAAGTACCATTTTGTTCCTTGTACTCTTATTTTTTCCACTTTTACCACATGCACTCTTACTCTGTCTCATTTCACCCCTTACACTCTCATTGCCTCACTTTACTCTGCACTCTTAAGAAAAAAACTAAAATGGTCCTTACATATTATTTACAAAAATTACTGGCACTTATATTCTAATATTTTTATCAACTTAGTTAATCAATTAACTTGACACTAACTTCATTTAAATTTTATTTTACATAAAATTTTAGTAGGTAAAATTGAATATAGTTCCTATTAAATTACTAATATAGTAGGATTCTTAGCTAATATATTTACTTATGAGTTTTCACATCATTATAAATCAATAATATAACGGAAGTTTTTTAAGAATTTTTCTAATCAAATGAATTTTTATGGTAATATTTTTTATTCACTATGTTAAATTTTAGTAAGAACCTTTTCATTCTTAATGGATATCACGAGTTTATAGAATTTGTGTTATGATAAATATTATTTCCATAATATTTTGATAATCTTGTTTAATGAAAAATTAATTATTAAAATTTTATGTATTATTAAGATCATTTCCATATTATTATTATCCCATAACATATATTTTGATAGGAACTATATTAATAAAAAATTGTCATTAAACTTGAACTAATATAAAATTTCAAACGATTTTAATATTAAGTATTAATTAATAAAATATATATTAATTTTAGAATATTTTATATGAATTTAATAAAAATAATTAAGTAACGTACTTGGAGTAATTCTTTTTAAAAATATAGAGGAGTAAAATGTAATGATGAGAGTATAAGGGGTAAGTGGCACAACAAGAGTATAATGGAGTAAAATGAGACAAAACAATTATCAAAAGTACTAATATTCAATAAAAGTACAGATAAAGGGGTAAAATATAACAAAGTCAATATTATCACGGAATCACGTCTATGACTCTGGGAAAAACTAAACCCACTTAAAATAGGATACAATAATTCGAATTAATGTTAATTAGTTCAACTTTTTTCATGTTTTATACATTAATTTTGGCTTCAGCCCAAAGATCCAAAGAGATCTAATTCAAGTTCTGGAGAAATCCAGGCCAGGCTCCAGCTACATATTATTAATCCATGAAGTCATAAACTAACATCCAAGTGTCTGTTTGTCTTGAGCCTATATCGAATGAATGTAGTCAAATGAATGAGTCGCTTTCCCCAAATATTAAATTTTTCGATAGTTGACAAGTGGTTCAGCGTAAGCACAATATATAAAATAATATATATATTATTTATTTCAAAAAGCCTGGAAACACTAGTCATTCTTTCCCAATTAATTATGTTCATAATTTACTAGCGTTATAATTAATAAGGAATCAATTACAGATTACTTAGACATAAATAATAAAGTAAGTCAGAGAAAGAATTATCTATAATCATCAAGTCATTAGATATTTGAATTCGCGACCTTGTAATCCTAATGCCTCACAATCTGGTCTATATTACTAGGGGTGTCAATTTAGGACCCGACACGCAAATCCGACACGAACCTAACACGAAATTAATGGGTATGGGTCCAGACTTCGTGGGTCCGGGTCGAAATTGGGTCGGACCCGACTAACATGCCAATTAAACAATTAAATTAAGATTGGTCCGGTCAACCTACTATGACCCGCTTAACCCGTCTAACCCGTTTGTGAATTTAAAAAATTAAGTAAATAATTAATTGTAAGAAAAAAACAACAAACAAGAAATATTTTTAAAACTCAAATGATAAAACCTCATTAATTATGTATTTGTTATTATTATGCATATTTTTTTGAATATTGTCCTCAAAATATGATTAGTATGTTATGTTATTTTATGCAATTATGTCATTTCTTTTTTTATGTTGTGAATTGTAATATTTTTTATTGATCGAATAGTGTATGATTCTTAAAAAAATAAATTTATTCAGTTAAAAATATTAAATATATATTAAAATAATTTATTAGACGAGTTAAGTGGGTCGGGTCCGGGTTACCTGTGAAATAAGCAGGTCGGGTCCGGGTTCAAGATTATGACACGAATAATTAAACAGGTGGTCCGGTCGATTGTTTTTACGATACACGAACCTGCGAACCCGAACCCACGAACCCGGACCCAACCCAAATTGACACCCCTATATATTACCAAACGTGATAGGCATGGACCAAATAGTGAAGCGGATGAGATCTTCTGTTCTAAAATGATGTTTCATTTCCTAACGGCTAATTGGCATGCACGTGTTGGATGGAATAGAATATCTCATCCGATTGTGAAGACATTACATATAACTATTTCATGTAACTGAAATTTATGAATCCAAATTTTAGTTGGAAATTTCAAATAAATAATTTTGTTTTCTATTATGAAAATTATCTTTCTATATATAAATACCTTTCTTGTATATAATTAGCAACATACAAATTCTAGATGAGTGATACTTTTGAAGGAATAATATAGAGGAAAAATTAATAAATCCCCCAAACTATATGCGATTTTCTACATTGCCCTCTAAACTAATTTTTTTTGTACTTAACCCCCTGAACTATATGAAAATTTCTACGGTCCCATCTCTCCTCCCTGACGGTGGAATATTCCGGTCAGATTCGCGTACGGGTGGAAGAGATGGGACCGAAGAATTTTTCGTGTAGTTCAGGGGGTTAAGTAGAAAAAAAATAGTTTAGGGGGTAATGTGAAAAATCGCGTATAGTTTGGGTGTTAATTATTTTTCCTCTAGTAGTTAAATCAATTTTAAAATTTCATTTAATTATCCCTCAATTCTTAGATTTACTAGCTTACCAGGTTCGACTTTTCCCCGTGTGCACGTCAAATTGTAAATACTTGAATTATGTGTGCCCATAAATATGTGTGTATACTTATATAATATGTTAGAATTTCATTGATTTTGTCAAAATGGTGTTTTAGTTTGTTGGGTTCTTGATTAGGGATGGCCCGACTCGCCGCGGGGCACGGGCGGGTCAGGTCGGCCCCTCCTACCCCACATTAAATAAATTTAAATAAAAAATGAATAAAGTTTTTATTTTTAATATACTTATAAAATATCCTTTACAAAAATTATTAAATATATTAAAAAAAACATAGGCGGCGGGAGGCGGGTACCCCCTAGGATGGAAGTGATACACAGACACGCCCCGTCAGGGGTTATGGGGTGGGGCGACCCAAACGGACAAGGACAAGGCAGGTACTCGTGGGTCGTGTCGAAATTGTCATCCTTATTCTTGACCATTCTATTGCATATACATCGAATAAAAACAGTCATATAGTGGAGATAAATGTCATTTCTATATTTGATTGGATTTTCAAAGCTTGTATTCTTTATTTTGCTTTAAGAAATGTTTATTTTGGTGTCTAAATATGATAAGGGTCTTTTTATGCACGTTTTATGTGTATATTTGAGTAGAATTCGAGTTATTTTATTGTTAGTTTTGTAAATTTTTGATTATACATAGTTCATATTACTCCGAGGTGCTTTTATTGATGTAGATTGACCATTCGGGCTAATTTTGGTGAATTTCGGACCATGGATTCATGTCAAAACATACCGGGGAGTTTAAGGATGCAAAAACGCTCGAAATTCCAAGCCAAACGCTGCGTCATTTCGGGGCCTTTTTGGTCCAACACGGGCAGGGTGTCGGCGCAACACGGCCGTGTTCCCGGGGAGCTAAAAACTCGATTTTTTCGCACAAAACAGCCTCTCGACACGGCCGACCGTGTTCCCAACACGGCCGTGTCGAGACACGGCGGCCGGCCGTGTTGGGAAGCACGGCCATGTCTCCCTAATCCCCTGTGATGATAAAAAGCACGACCCGGCCGACCGTTAAGGCGACACGAGCGTGTCCGGCACTTTTTGCAACTTTTCTTTGCGAATTTGGGGAAAACTCACCAACCAACCCATTTTGGCCACTTTTGTACACTTTTAACACCCTATTTTGTTTGAAACATGTCCCCATGTCCCCTCCTCATCACTTGAATACAAGAATTCACCAACCAACAAGGAAAATGGGGGTGATTGTTTAATAAAAGAGAGTACTATCAATGTATTGGTTGCCTATAAAAGCCAAGGGTTGAAATTGGGAGATTCATTCATTAGATACTCAAGAAATATTCATTGTACTCACTTCATTAAGTAGAATTGGGATCAAGAGGTCTTGAAGAAGAAAACTTGGGGCAATATTGGAGAAGAAGACTTGGAGCAACATCATCAATCAAGGAAGAAGTCCATTAAGATTTTGAGAAAGATAAGTACACCATGTCTACAATACTTAAATCTTCTTGTGTAATTTACTCTTTTGTCAAAATCATGAGTAGCTAAAATCTTAGTGTTTGAGTGTAATGAACTCTAGAATGGATTTGTGATTGAGGTTTGTATGTTTTTAATAAAATTATCATGTCTTGTGTGATTCACTTATATCATGCTTATCTCATTTGAGTTAATATTTCCGGTATATTAATTTGATATCTTTTCTTCATCGGTAATCGAAAGATTTATGGTGAAAAAGAAATTGTATAAGTGAAAAGAGTTGCATGCAATCCTAGATATGGGGCGACATAAATCTTCCGGATTAGGGTCAAACCTAATATGGGAATTCATAAATCGTTATAATGCAATCTTGGGGTTTTAACTAGAAAGAGATTTGGTTAATCAACTTGAGATTATGAGTTTTTCGCCTTGAGAAAGGGATTAACTTAAATCGGGAATTTCTACGGTCCACATAACATGGGATTTTATTAAAAGAGGTTGGTTTTTGCTAAGGGCTTATGGTTGAATTTTTAACTTGTCAAATCACAAAAACATTCTAGAGGATTTACATTCAAACACACTTCTATCTCTTGATTTCTTATTCTACAAATTTTACTTCATTTTTACAATTTATAATTTGTTTTCCTTTTTCATCAAACAAAAACTCGAAAATTGTTAGATTAAATAACAAAAAGACGGTAATTATTAGTACTTACAATCCTCGTGGGAATGACACTCGACTAATAATCTATACTATAAAACGATAGGTGCACTTGCCTATGGTTTTAAAGGTAACTTTTGAGCCATCAAGTTTTTGGCGCCGTTCAGGATTGTAATATTAAGAACGCTTTATTTTTGTTAATTTAATCATTTTTTTATTTTATTTCATCATTTGTCTTTCTTTTTATCTATCTTTGTAAGTCTTGGATTACACTTATCCTCTTTATTTACCGCATGCATGCATACTCTTCGCCGAATTTGGAAGCGACACCACCGTAGCAACAACACGGGAAAGTACTAACACAGGACCACGAAGAGGATACTAACGAAAGTAAAGATTTCGTCATGGAGGATGAACAAAGAACTATGTATGACTATGCCAAACCATCCATGGACGGCGTCATCTAGCATCGTAAAGGCCGGCCTTGCGCTGATAATTTTGAAATCAAACCGAATGTCATTCAAATGGTGCAACAATTCGTTCAATTCGATGGCCTATCGACGAAGATCCGAATAATCATATCGCAAATTTCCTCGAAATTTGCGATACATTCAAAATCAATGGGGTCTCACGATGATGCCATCCGTTTACGCCTATTCCCATTTACTCTTCGTGGGGGCGGGGCTAAACAATGGCTAAATACTTTGCCAAAGGAAACGATTACAACGTGGAACATCATGGCCGAAAAGTTCCTTTTGAAATATTTTCCACCGGCCAAAATCGCACGATTGAGGAATGAAATCTCTTCATTCACTCAAGAAGATGACGAGACCTTGTACGACACTGGGAGAGATTCAAAGAATTGTTGCGGAAATGCCCACATCATGGTCTTCCTATTTGGATGCAAGTCCAAACATTTTACAATGGGCTACTTCTCGTCAACAAGGAAATGATTGATCGCGGCCGGGAACTCTTAATAACAAAACGCCGGAAGCGCTCGGGATTTGATTGAGGAATGGCCATGAACGGCTACCAATGGCAATCTATACGAGGTAAAACTAACAGGTCGGTTGGTGTGTATAATGCGGATGTGGTAATTACGCTCCGCACGTGTCGAAGCTTTGACCCAAAAATCGACGATCTAGCGGCTCCTAAACCACCACCACCGCATGTTTTATCTTGTGAAACTTGCGGAGGATTGCATAATCATCGATCGCCCACACACAATACCTGCAAGCCGAACGAATTACGTTGGGAATCAAGCCGAAATTACCCAAACAATCCTTACAACAACACATACAATCCTGGGTGGCGACAACATCCCAATTTTGGTTGGGGAAATCAAGGCCAACCATGACCTAATCCCAATCCTCGATCTACACACGTCTCCGGTTTATTAAATCAAGGTAAGCTAACTTGGAAGATCTTATAACAAAGTTTGTGCAATCAACAGATACCGATTCCGGGCGGTGGAAACATCCTTAAGAAATCAAGAGACATCTATCCATAACTGGAAAATCAAATAGGCGATTACGAAGATGATTTCCGAAAGGCCACAAGGTAGTTTGCGGGTAATACCGAGCCAAACCCAGGGAGCACGTAAAGGCAATCACCATCGCTTTTCCACATGAGCATGATTATGCCAATGCCGCCATGCGAAATCGTGGAGGATGACATGCCCAAAGAAAAGCTCATGAAAAAGAGATTGCGAATACAAGCCCAAGATCCCTTACGGAGTCTAACCAAGAAGAAGATAGAAGGGAGGACAAATTTGGTAAGTACCTTGATTCTTTCAAATAATTACATGCCAATATTCCATTTGTTGACCCTCATTCAAAGCATGTTAAGGATCTTAATGACATCATTCCTAGTGAAAATAAGCTCAACAAATTATCAAATGTGCAATTGAATGATAAATGTCCTTCCAATGAACTACCACAAAAATTTAATGATCCGGGAAGTTTTATTATCCCTTGCACAATTGATGGTTTACCCGTTGATAGGGCACTAGCCGACTTGGGAGCTAGTATCAACGTGATGTCTTATGAAACATTCAAGCATGCGAATTAAGTGAACTTAAACCTATTAGGATGGACATTCAATTAGCCGATAAATCGATTAAACATCCTAGAGGTATTGTTAAAGATGTCTTAGTTAAGATTGATAAATTCATATTCCCGTTGATTTTATTATTCTTGACATGCATGATGATATAAGTTCCCTTAATTCTAGGGCGTCCTTTTTGGCTACCGCTAAATCTCTCATTGATGTGCATGATGGAAAGCTTACTTTGAGAGTAGGGGGTGAACAAGTTATCTTTAAAATTCCTTTGAGAAATCCTATAAATGATACTTGTTTTCCTATAAACTTGATTGAGACAAGGATAAATGATTCTTTTGCTTGATATGTCTTCTAATAAATCCTTGAAAGTATGTGATGTTCAATGTGCAAAAGTTTCCACAGTAAATCCCATTTTGAGAATAACATGCAGAAAAATAGGACCATGAAGGTCAATTGTTCGAAAATCGATACGGGTGGCGATGTTGTTCAAAGAGATAAATTTTTTCATAAGTTCAAGGCCCCGCCCGATTAAATCTTCACATTTAGGTGAAATGGTCGGTATCGACGTTAAGCGCTACCCGGGAAGGCAACCCGATGTTTGTGTGCAATTGTTTTCATTCATTTTTATTTTTTTTTATTTTATTTTCTTTCAAAATAATCACAAGTCCTTAGAGTCATTTTCAAATAAAAAAAAAACTTTTGAACATCTTCTTGGTTGTCCTAATTGGGAATATTTGAGATTTCACGGTATTCGAGTTGTTTGTTGCTTAACTTTGATTAGGTATGAAGATGCCGTTGAAGGTCCCGTGCAAAACAACCCAATGATCGCTCAACACCGATTCCACTATTGTAG
This sequence comes from Rehmannia glutinosa, assembly GCA_016081115.2. Classification (NCBI taxonomy): domain Eukaryota; kingdom Viridiplantae; phylum Streptophyta; class Magnoliopsida; order Lamiales; family Orobanchaceae; genus Rehmannia; species Rehmannia glutinosa. The sequence goes on along the minus strand of JABTTQ020002067.1, from coordinate 216,232 downwards.
TAAGGTCGTATTTTTCTTTTTCTACTTCTTTTATATCATTCTAGTTTCTTTGCTTTTTTTTTTTTTGGAGTGTGTTGTGTGTGTTTGTCCATTTCTTTCTTTCACATTGAGGACAATGTGAATCATAAAGTTGGAGGTGGGTACAATAACATTTTCGAATGCTTTGTGTGTTTGTTTTCAAAAGATGTGATTTTTTTAATAAATTAAATGTTTGCTAGTCAATAACTTGGCCCAATCATACCTATATTAACATGTTAATTTGTGTTTTCAAAGGTGAAGCAATTGATTGTCTAGGATAGATTGACGTGGATGCGGGCTAAATTTTGACGAGATTTCCAACACCATAAATACTTGATGTGTTAAGGCATATACGACGATACTTAGTGCTATGAACTTCCGAGAACTCATGATTTAGTAGTGGTTAACTAGTTGTTAAACCAAAGCTTGGAAAAAAAAAAAAAAATAATAATAATAAAAAAAAAACGAAGAAAAAAACGGACCAATCGAGGTTATACTCCTCTATTTGTTGTTGCTTAGTAACTAGGAGCATTCATGAGCCCCATGTTTGTCTTTTTACGTAAAACGGCGACACGAATATGAGTATGGGAAACCACCTAGGAGTGTTTGAACAAATTCAAAATATAAACCTAGTGGAAGCATGTCTCGAAAGGTCCCAAAAAAAAAAAAAAAAAAAAAAAAGAGAGAGGAGAATGAATACTCATTGACTTCTCATTCCAATAAAGTTCAAGAAGCTTGGTTATATGACTAGTAACCTAACTACAATGATCTATTGAATTCTTGTACTTTCATGGCGTTATTGAATTGAAGTTGTTCATAACTATCGGTATTTGTGGAGTGATGATTTCAAGTCGAATAATGCCCCGCCGATATTACTGATCTTTCTTGACAATCGATCGTTTTACAAAACTATGTTTTTACTTAATGGTTAATTCGGGTTGAGAAGGCCAAGAACTTGACTACTTATGTTCAATATGTTGAAAAAAAAATTCATCTTTGTATGTTGTGATTTATTGAATCCCTTTTTTGATATAATGTTTTGCTTGAGGACAAGCAAAGTTCAAAGTTGGAGGTGGTTTGATAAGGGTCTTTTTATGCACGTTTTATGTGTATATTTGAGTAGAATTGAGTTATTTTATTGTTAGTTTTGTAAATTTTTGATTATACATAGTTCATATTACTCCGGAGTGCTTTTATTGATGTAGATTGACCATTCGGGGCTAATTTTGGTGAATTTCGGACCATGGATTCATGTCAAAACATACCGGGAGTTTAAGGATGCAAAACGCTCGAAATTCCAAGCCAAACGCGTCATTTCGGGGCCTTTTTGGTCCAACACGGGCGGGTGTCGTGTGCAACACGGCCGTGTTCACGGAGCTAAAAACTCGATTTTTTCGCACAAAACAGCCTCCCGACACGGCCAGGCCGTGTTCCCCAACACTGGCCGTGTCCGAGACACGGCCGGCGTGTTGGGAAGCACGCCATGTCTCCCTAATCCCCCGTGTGATAAAAACAAAGACACGGCCCGCCGTTCGGGCGACACTGGGCGTGTCCGGCACTTTTTGCAACTTTTCTTTGCGGAATTTGGGGAAAACTCACCAACCAACCCATTTTGGCCACTTTTGTACACTTTTAACACCCTATTTTCTTTGAAACATGTCCCCATGTCCCCTCCTCATCACTTGAATACAAGAATTCACCAACCAACAAGGAAAATGGGGGTGATTGTTTAATAAAAGAAGTCTATCAATGTATTGGTTGCCTATAAAAGCCAGGGTTGAAATTGGGAGATTCATTCATTAGATACTCAAGAAATATTCATTGTACTCACTTCATTAAGTAGAATTGGGATCAAGAGGTCTTGAAGAATAAAACTTGGGGCAATATTGGAGAAGAAGACTTGGAGCAACATCATCAATCAAGGAAGAAGTTCATTAAGATTTTGAGAAAGATAAGTACACCATGTCTACAATACTTAAATCTTCTTGTGTAATTTACTCTTTTGTCAAAATCATGAGTAGCTAAAATCTTAGTGTTTGAGTGTAATGAACTCTAATGGATTTGTGATTGAGGTTTGTATGTTTTTAATAAAATTATCATGTCTTGTGTGATTCACTTATATCATGCTTATCTCATTTGAGTTAATATTTCGGTATATTAATTTGATATCTTTTCTTCATCGGGTAATCGAAAGATTTATGGTGAAAAAGAAATTGTATAAGTGAAAAGAGTTGCATGCAATCCTAGATATGGGGCGACATAAATCTTCGGATTAGGGTTGGTTTTTGCTAAGGGCTTATGGTTGAATTTTTAACTTGTCAAATCACAAAAACATTCTAGAGGGATTTACATTCAAACACACTTCTATCTCTTGATTTCTTATTCTACAAATTTTACTTCATTTTTACAATTTATAATTTGTTTTCCTTTTTCATCAAACAAAAACTCTGAAAATTGTTAGATTAAATAACAAAAAGACGGTAATTATTAGTACTTACAATCCTCGTGGGAATGACACTCAGTACTCAATAATCTATACTATAAAACGATAGGTGCACTTGCCTATGGTTTTAAAGGTAGCTTTTGAGCCATCAAAATATTTTTAAGAGTTATGAGTAATTCGTTTGGAAATCATGCATAATAACTTGTGAAATTATAAAACTATGATTTAATTTAATATTTTATTTGTATACAAATGCACAACACTACAAGAAAATTCTAGTTTACCGACAGAATTTACCGACAAAAATGATTTTGTTACTAAATTGACAGTTTACCTACAGAATAAAAAATATTATTTTCTCCCAAATTATACCGACAAATTACCGACAGTTTTCTATTTACAGAAATGATTTTTACGTAGGTATTTACCAACATTTTAAATTACGTAGGTAAATATTTTACCTACAATGATTGTACCTACAACGAGTTTTACCTACACTTTACAATTTTCTTAATACTTACCTACAGATTTTTCTGTAGGTAAACTGATTTTTTCTTGTAGTGCAATAAGTATAAATATAAAAATCTATGAAAAATTTAATGTACCCCCTCCCCCCGAACTAAGCACAATTTTTGAAACCATGCCCTAAAACTATTTTCTTCTATTTTTATGTGATGGGACCATAGAAATATTCGTGTAATTGAGGGGATTAAGTAAAAAAAAAATAGTTTATGGAGTAATGTAAAAAATCTTGGGGGGTTTATTAATATTTCCTCAATAATTTATAGGTACTCAAAATCTTCACTTTCCAACTCTGATCTAAAACTGTGCCTAATTAGAAACTAAGCACACAATATTGAAACAGAGCAAAACTAATTATTTAATAAGATTATCAAATAGAATACAATTATACAAAATATGAAGCAAATTACTTATAGTGCTGATGGACAGGGCCAACACACAAAAATGAAGTGAAACCGGATAAAGTATTCAAGAAAAAATATCATATAAGTTGACTAATTTTTTTAATTTTTTAAGGCTAAATTGCAAAATATGCCATGTAACTATTGGGTGGTGGCAAAACAGAACAGTAACTTATTCAACTTGCAATTTAGGACAATAATTTTTTTTAAATGGCAAATTGATTACTAAATTGACCGTCGATTTCAAATTTCTCCCGGAATCGATTATCAATTTGGGAGTTTCATTTTTTCGGTCCTAACTGCTAACTGGACATATGGCCTAGCAAATCCACGATGACTTTGATGAAAAAGAAGAAGAAAAGATTCAATTTTCCGGGTTTTCTCCAACTTATTTAGGGCTTGATTTTGCCGAGAGGGTGGGTAGTTTTATTTATGCTTCCTTTATTTTCATCCGAGTCATCGTAAATTTGTCATGTCATATGTCTAGTTAGCAATTAGGACCGAAATAAATAAAATCCTCAAATTAGAATCGATTTCGGGGAATTTTTTACGACAGCCAATTTAGTCCTCATCTGCCATTTTTTAAAAATTATTGTCCTAAATTGCAAGTTGAATAAGTTATTGTCCTATTTTGCCACCACCCAATAGTTAGAGGGCATATTTTGCAATTTAGCCATTTTTTAATATCATGGGGCTGGAGATAGGCCTGGACGGGCCCCAGTATCTCGGCCAATGCTATAAGGTTTATTTTAGGCTTTTAGCCAAGCAGAAAAGTTAAACTAAAAGGAAATTATAGGGGGAGGGGGGGGGGGGGAATGTATCATACGCTCACACACTAATCATAATATTTTAAGGTACTTGACTTCCAAGGCGCAATTTGTCTTTGTCCATGGAACTCGTTTCATTTGGCGTTGATATACAAGAATTATTTGCCATCTTCTTGCTTTTTTAATTCCCCTTTATCCTAAAACAGCAGAAATATTCCATTTTGCTGTCTTAGCCTTCATCAAGCTGATCGGTTGAAAGGATAGAAAATAAAAATGAGATTTTTAGGGAAATGTTTCTTTTGCTTCTCCGAAGAACAACCTAAGATCATGAGGTATGTTCGATCTCTCTTTCGGTATATATTCATTGCTCGAGTGATCTTTCTGTTTTTTTTATAATTTATTTTTCTCTCTTTTTATTTATTTAATTTGTTTGATAAAATTTAATTAGCTCAAGCAAGAATAGAGACTATCCATGGGAGATCTACACTCTTAAAGAGCTCGTCCATGCAACAAACAACTTTCACAACGATAACAAAATCGGTGAAGGTGGATTTGGAAGTGTATATTGGGGTCGAACAAGTAAAGGAGTCGAGGCAATTTTATTTAATCTCTTTATTTATTATTAGTATAACTTCTTAAAAATCTTGATTTTTTTTTTTAAAAAAAGAACATAAATAGAATAAAATTTCATTTAACGGGAAATTAATAATATTTGATGTTGCAGATAGCAGTAAAAAGGCTAAAGGCGATGACTGCAAAGGCAGAGATGGAATTTGCTGTTGAAGTGGAGATACTTGGTAGGGTTAGGCATAAGAATTTACTTGGTTTAAGAGGATTTTATGCTGGTGGTGATGAAAGGCTAATAGTGTATGATTATATGCCTAATCATAGCTTAATCACTCATTTACATGGACAACTTGCTGCCGAGTGCCTGTTGGATTGGCCTCGAAGAATGATGATAGCAATTGGATCAGCTGAAGGAATTGCGTAAGTAATAATTTCTTGTGATATACATCAGTTTACCATTGATTCAGTTACCTTTTAATTTGCTAAGTAAATTCATCTTTTTTATGATGATGGAAATAATGAAAACCCTTCATCAATTGATGCATTTTTTTTTCTATTGATGCATTTATATATGCCTTAATTGCAATTTTGGTCCGGGGGTTGGCATATTAATCCTCAAATATTATACGTAGCGATTTCGGTCCTATAAGTATAAAGGAGTTGCATATTTGGTCCTTTATGCGTTTTATATAGCAATTTTGATCTCGCAAATTTTGATTTTTGCACAGTTTTAGTTCTATAAGTTCTAATTTTTTGCAACTTTTATCCCAAAAGGATGAGAAATTGAAGTACCTATTCCGCTATTGGAGACCAAAAATTACACAAAATTAAAACTTGTGTGACAAAATCACACAAAAAATCAAAATTTATGTGACCAAAATTGCTACATATGATATTTACAGGACCAAATTTGTGATCAATACTTTACAGGACCAAATTGTTTTTTTTAATAAGCTGAGAGTACTGGTTGAGGGGAGGAGATAAATTTCAAATAAACTGAAAGATACAGGGTTCGAACCCTGTTAACACCCTTATAAAGGGTTAGTGATACCACTTGAGCTACAAGCTAGTGGTTTACAGGACCAAATTGTTACATAGGATACTTACATGACCAAATATGTCATGCCTTATACTTATGGACCAAAATTGCAATTAAGTCTTTATATTAGTTATCATATTGTACAAACAGAAAAAGGAAAAAAACTATTAGTGATCACAAGATTTAAAGTAATAATATGAAAGTTATCACTCTGAATGAAAAGAGAGATATGTTATATAACCATATCGATAAAAACCAAGTACTATTAAAATCTTTACTTATATCCTCTCTAATTTTGCCTTCGTCTTTCTATTTGTTTTGAAGTTACTTGCATCACGAGGCCAATCCTCACATAATCCACAGAGACATAAAAGCCAGTAATGTGCTACTAGACTCCGAATTCCAAGCCAAAGTAGCCGATTTCGGGTTCGCCAAACTGATCCCCGAAGGTGTCACTCATTTAACCACAAGAGTCAAAGGAACCCTAGGTTACTTAGCCCCCGAGTACGCCATGTTAGGCAAAGTCTCGGAAAGTTGCGACGTTTTCAGCTTTGGAATTTTGCTTCTAGAGATAATAAGCGCCCGAAAGCCCCTGGAAAAGCTGGCCGGTGGGGTCAAGCGCGATATCGTGCAATGGGCCACACCGTATGTACACAAGGGCGCCTTTGATCACATTGCGGACCCTAGATTGAAAGGAGATTACGATATGGAGGAATTGAAGAGAGTTATCATGATCGCTATGAAATGCACGGATACTAATCCGGAGAATAGGCCGAGCATGTCGGAGGTCGTGAGTTGGCTCAAGGGTGGCGTCGGGAGTAGGAGGAAAGAGATGAGGATAGTGAAAAACAACGAGTATGATGATGAAGACGAAGATGAAGATTATGCTGACGATGATGAAACGGATTATGAGGTTTTTGGGACGGAGGATTATGGGACGAGGGGGCGAAAAAAGTTTTAGATTTCAATTTTGTGGTACTTTGTGGTTGAAATTTTATGGTATGTGGATTGGTTTATTTAGCACTAGGGTTGTTTATATGGTATGCACGCAAAAAACAAGTTGTTGAGATGATGTATATGGGGTAAGAAGATTTGTGCCCTTGATAATTGTACCAATCCTTTTTTTTTTTTTTTTTTTGATCGGTGTACCAATCCTTATTCAATTCACATTGTATTTGTATGCGAAGTGTTATTAACTTATTTTTTCCAGATCCGATCAATGAATTCAACCCCTGCCCCCAATTACCCCGAATTTGTATTGTATAGAGAGATCCATTGGCTTTGATATATGTGCGAATGCAAAATTAATAGTGCTGCTTCTTTTTCGATGCCTTCTGTTGACATTTACAATCCAACTAAAAAGGGAACACGATTAGCATTAGCTGAGAAATAGTTTGATTTTTTTTTAATAAATTGGGAGTAATGGTTGGAGAGGAGGGGATAAATTTCCAAAAAAACTGAAAGATACCAAGTTCGAACCCCGGTCAACAGGGACGGACACAAGGGGGGGCTGGTGGTGGCAACCGCCCCCCCTCGTCTTGCGATTGAACCCCTATAATATATTATTTAATAAATTAATGTAGTATGTATAAATATAAACCAATATATCTTGCCCCCCTTCCCCCAATTTCCATGTAATTTTGTTATAAAAGCTTGTATGTTTTGTTTTTATTTATATTAAATTTGATTTTGCCAGAGTCGGTCCAAGGTTTTGAGGGACCTAGAGCAATAAATAACATATATACAATCGCAGAGATAAGGGAGGCCAACCTGGGCCCTGACACCCTCTTTTTTTAAAAAAAAAAAATTAAGGTAATTTTTTTTAAAAAAATAGTTAATTTTTATGTGTATTTTTTTAGTTTTTTTATCTGGTCCATCCCAATTTCGTGTATCGGCCTACTCGTAATAATTCCTAGCTACGCCAGTTTTTTTTGTCTGGCCCACCCCAATTTCTTATATCGACCCACCCCATAATAATTCATACAATGGCGTAGCTAGGAATTAACTAAAAATTAGGGTGGATCAGATAAAAAAATTAAAAAAAATTGCAAATAAATATTAACTAAAAAATTTTACCTAGTAATTTTTTTTAAAAAAAAGGAGGGGGGCGAGGCCCAAGTTGGCCCATATCTCCGCCATTGATTGTATATATACATATATAAAAAACTTCGGGGTTCCTCGATGTTCTTATGTGGCGTCACCATCTATGCCGCTCCAAGGCCGCTGGATTTCGCCCCCCCCCCCAAAGAACAAATTTCCGCGTCTGTCCCTGCCGGTCAACACCCTTCTTATAATGGGTGAGTGATATCACTTAATCCAGTGTTGCTTCTTGTGTGTGTGTGTGTATATGTTAGGTAAAGTTGTAAAATTAGTCATGTAATTATAAGCACAGTAGAAAAATAGTCATATTAAAATCATGTTTTCCAAAAGAGTCCTATAATTATATAAACATCACAATTTTGGTCATACAGAATGCACGATTTGCAAAATAATACTCCTCTAACTGTATGAAAATCTCAATATACGTCATAATCATAGTAAATTGGAAATTATATGTGTCACTCGCGTGATTGAAATTTTGTAAATAGTACCAAAATTTAAATTTTTATATAGTTACAGGACTATTTTGTAAACTGTGTATTTTTAGGACAAAAATCGAAAGTTTTCTACAATTACACGATTTTTTTGAAAAACCTGATTCTTAAAGGACCTTTTTACAACCATCACATAGTTACAGGACCAGTTTTGCAAGTTTTCCATATGTGTTATCAGTGGCGGAGGGAGGGGGGCCAACTTGGGCCCTAGCCCCCCTCATTTAAAAAAAAATATATAAGGTAATTTTTTTTAAAAAAAAATTTAGTTAAAATTTATATGATTTTTCTATTAGTTTTTTATCTGGCCTACCTCATTCCGTGTATCGGCCCACTCCGTAAATTTTCTTGGCTATACCATTGTGTGTTATGTTATATATATATGCACTTATTGGTTATATATAACATATTAAATATGCATTTATAGTCGATCATAAATATGTGGAGTTGGAGTATATGTGTAATTTGAATACAATGTGCAGTATAAAAAATGCAATAAAAGCCTCAACTTGAAAAAAGGGCTCACACCTCACAGGACTATTTGTTAGTGAGACTACCATCATGAATTGCTCTATAACGACGTGAACTAATATTTAAATAATTTATTCATTTGTCATCAATGCTATGTTTCTTGAATGTTAGCAAATGTCTTTTTGTTTCACAAGACTTGTCGCCGTCCTCATTCACCTACCATTTATTCTTTGAACTGTTCAAATGTGGATATTATAATATGTCTAAGCTATGTAAGCTATGATTTAGGACGACCATTACTTGATCTAGAATGCCTGCATCTGCATTCATCATAATTTCGTCATTGCCTTTATAAGCACAAATTGTTTCGTCATTAGTTTGTTTCATAAAGGCCAAAGGGAAAGGAAAGACTGATCAAGAGTTTTCGATGGGGCTATAGCCAAAAGTGAAACATTTCAAGTCTATTAATATATAGGTGAACCAAATGCAAGAAGGCAAACAAAGGTTAACATATATATATATATATATATATATATATATATATAGGGAATTACAAAAAGTACCCCTGAAAACTTTTGAAATTACAAAAATACTTTTGAGGTTTGTTCCGTCTAACATCTTAAGTCATTCTGTTAGTTGACCAAACGAAAAATGATGAGTCATTAAAAAAATTGTCTAAAAATCTTAGAATACTATCCATTAATTATGAGTAGACAAAAATGTCATTTGAGGTGATTTTGTAATATTTTAAAAAGTCGAGGGGTATAATTGTAACTTTTAGTAATGAACTTTTGATTGAGATTTCTTGCAACAAATTATTCGGTATAGTTTTAGCTTTGTGCATTGTTGAATTGAACCTTCACATTGCAGGAAGTCTCTAGTGACATGATGTAAGACCGTAAAACGATGATATTTATAAGGTAAAAAGTGATACTTATGTAAATATCTAGCACGAAGGAAATAATACAATTGTAATTGGTTTTGGGTTTTTCTAATATTTAAAATATTCATAATATAATTTTATTTTTTATAGAAGGACATACGCATAAATTGTGATTTATTATACTTTGGCTCTCGTCTGCACAATGTTTTCAAAAAATATATCACATTTTACTATTTAGTAGAGAATATATACATCACAATAATTATAGTTATTTTATTTTCACCTCAAATTATAAAAAAGATTCTCAAAATTATTTTAATTAATATTCATTCCTTGATATAATATAAAAAAAAAAAAGAATTGAAATTCTGAATTCAATGTCCACAAAAAACATATCCATATAGACTCTCACACTCTTGCAGTTTCACCTAACTCCATTATCCAACTCCACTACACTTTGACACTTTCATCACGCAGCCACGAATCAATAATGGCGGCCAAGAAAATCGTGCGGCCAGTTTTCGACAACCCTTTCCTCAACATCACAGTAAACCCCGACGGTACTGTCAAACGCGACCCGGAGGCCCGTAACCCACCGATCTCGGATCCCAATAGCACCTCTTCGGTGCTCAGCAAGGACGTCATTCTTGACCCGAACAAAAAAACTTGGATCCGACTGTACGTTCCCAAAATGGCAACTCCGCCGCCCACCGCCAAGCTGCCGCTAATTTTTTACTATCACGGCGGAGGATTTATCTTCTGCAACGCGGACACGAGCATCTACGATGTCTTCTGCAAAGGATTGGTTGAGAAACTCGGCGCGATGGTTATTTCCCTGGACTATCGGTTGGCGCCGGAGCACCGCCTCCCGGCGGCGTACGAAGACGCGGCGGACGTTTTTTTATGGGTCAAAACCGCCGGAGACGAGTGGGTAACCAGATTTGCAGATCTAGAAAATTGTTTTCTATGCGGGACAAGTGCTGGGGCCAATTTAGCTTACCACGCGGGTTTACGTTTCGCCGCCATGGCCGGCGACCTCGAGAAATTGAAAATTCGAGGGTTAATTCTTCACCACCCGTATTTTAGCGGGTCGAAACGGACCGGGTCGGAACAGAAATTGGCGGACGACCCGTTGTTGCCGCTGTACGCCATCGATCGGATGTTCGATCTTAGCCTGCCTGAGGGGGTGATTGATCACGACCATGAGTACAGCAACCCGATTGCCAATGGCGGGTCGAAGAATGTGGATAGGATGAGGGAGTTGGGTTGGCGGGTTTTGGTTACGGGTTGTTTCGACGACCCGTTGGTGGATGCGGGTTTGGAGTGTGCCCAGATGTTGGAAGGCAAGGGGGTGGGGACTGAGAGGTTTTTCGGGGATGGGTATCATGCGATGGAGGTTTTTGACCCGACAATGTCTGGCCCGCTCTATGATGCCATTAAAGAGTTCATGGCTTCTTGTGCTACTTGAGATTGAGACCGGAGAGTGGAGAGTAAGGGTTGGTTATTTGGGCTTGACCCGGCCCGATTCAAGAATGAGATTTGTTTTGAGTACGTCCTCTGTCCTGTAGGCATCAAGATTGGAGATTTTAGTTCAAATAATATGTCCATATATATATATATATTGATTATTGAATAATGGAAGGGGTCTTTTTTTTTTCTTTCGGGGAGGTGTCTTAATTCATGGATATTGTAATATGTGTAACATTTATGTTTTAGGAGATCTTATGTGAGACCGTCTTATTGATTTAAGTTTATGAATCCTAAAATATTATAAAATATGGATTGTTTTTATAGGTATGGAGATGGGTTGAAATTGAATTTAAATATAGGATGTCTCATAGATTATATCTAGGGGTGTTCATTCGGTCAAACCGAACCGAACCGAAAATTCGGTTTTGCAAAATCGTAAACCGAAACGAAAACTGAATTTCTTAAAAATGAAAAACCGAAAACCGAACCGAAAATCTCGGCTCGGTCTTCGGTCGAACCAAATTTTTTGTTCCGGTTCGGTTCGGCTGGTTAACAGAACTGTGAACACCCCTAATTATATCCATTAGACCAGTCTCATATTTTGTGTTGAGACAGGCTTATATAAGACACCATCTTCCAGTATATTTCTTCTATAAAAATTCCAAATATATCTAATAATGAAATTTACCTTTAAAATTAAAAACTTTTATTAATGTTTGATACTATTAAAATTATGGCAACAAATTGCCAAGAGAGCAATGAAACGCAGACTGAAGAAATTTTTTGAAATTTGCATATGCTATATTCTTCATATTGGCCATGTAATGACAATATGAGAGTTATTTAGCTACTTTCTGTAGCATGTGATGGGCAAAATTGGACATCAGTGGTCAACCTATGTTGGTTCCAAGCCCAGGCCCAAAAGGTCTGATAGTGTGTAATAAAAGAGGTTGAGTTTGTACATACTATTCATTAGGTGAGTGATTTAAGAATCAATCATGGTTTTGAGAATCAATCCTTGGCCCAAATCCTCATTCCCAATGTTTGGACCTAGTTGGGTGATTAAGGATAAGTAAACAAATAAATAACTATTTTATAATTAAAATGTAGATAAAATAGGGAGATAAGAGCAAAGGATGAGCATGACAAAAACTGATTTTACTATATTAAAAACTTTGAGAAATTGAAAAAAACTATTTTTCAGAAAACAGAATTTTGTATGAAATTTTATTACGTTATTCCATATATATGTTTAAAGGGAAAATCACATTGGTCAATTTAGTCTTCCCAATCATATTAATAAACAGGACTACAAGCCCATGGGCTTGCAGCTAAAATCTATCTAACATACCATTGGGCCTCAATCGGCCTATTCGTGAAAGAAAATGGCCAATGCTAGTGAAATATCTCAGCCGAAAGAGAATAGCCACGTCAAAATATTAATTTAAATTATTTTTACACATAAATTTATAGGAGGGCCTTGACAATATAAAAAGAAAAAATAAAAGTAAAAGAAAAAAAAATAAAGGACAACAAAAAAATTCACATTGAATATATATTTGGAAATGAGCTTATTTACAAAACTAGAATAGATCTCTTTTGAGGTTATATTCTATAAAAGTTGACCTAATTCCATTACGTGGTATAGTCATAAATATGCTGATGGGCCAGTTAAACGGGCCTAATCGACTGGGCGTCAAATTCATGGTTATCCACCATCATATCAAATTATAATCGAAAAAAAAATTGAATATGCCTACTTTCAACTGCGAAAATCTATTTTTATACGATATTATAATGGAATTAATCAAAAGTTTAACATACGACTTCAATAATAATTTAATAAATATCAAGAAGCCTATAACACAACTAATTTTCTCTCATATCAATCCGTGGACCGTGGGGGAATTATATTTCCTTGTGATGGATTTGAAGATAATAAATTAAAAAAATATAGCAAATGACCAAATGTTTCTTTACTCATTTGAATCTGAAATTTTCAACTATCTTATACAAAAATAAAAAACAAAAATAATGGCACTTTTAGATATAAAAAATTGAGACTATGTTTACTCAATTTTCGAATGAAAATGTATTCTACCTTTTACTTAAAAAAAAATTCGAACACACAATGAAATTGTCCACAAGTTCATCCACGAAATACTGTGTGGTCTCAGTGATTTTTGTTTATTCATCTATTCTACCTTTTACTCAATTTTCGAGAAAATGTTTATTACATATAGATTTTTGTTTTCATCGATCTTTTCGCGCACCATAATATTTTGTGATCGATATTTTTTTAATTATTATCATCTCAAATTTAGTAGATGAAAAACTACTCTAGTCTTACATGTCCAAAAATGCAAACTTCAACTTGTGTCATTTTCTTACATTTTAAATATAAATTTGCGGATAAGTTTAATTTTTTTGGACAGGGTGCTATCATGTTGGAAAAGGAAATTTCACATTCTTTATATTTGAAAATAACGTTTCAATTTCTAGTCTTAACTTGTCAAATTAAAAAAATAAAAAAATCAATATTAGAGAAAATGAACTACATTTTTTTTTCTTGGAGAGGATAAGAGAGAGATGAAAGTGCATGTTTCCAAAATTTTTGTCGTGTCCTTAATTTTTTATATACGTGACAAATATGTAATTATATTCTTAAAATCATTATCACGGGTAAATTGCTGACAGAAAAGACAAACAAATGGAAGAATCAAAATCCTTGTGTAAATTAATCAACCGTTATGTGTGTTTCACATGCTGGCACCTAATTATAGAGCTAAAACTAAAGTTAAATATCAATTAAGAATTAGGTATCCCAACTCAAGTTTATAATTCTTTTTGTCCTAATTATAGGGTGGCTCTAGATTTGCCAACTTGAAACAAATCATAAGGAGCCTAATCTAACGAGTAATAATGTCCATTTAAATATATTTATGAAAATATAATTTTATTTTGTATATATGCAAATACACAAGAATTGACATAAGTTTATGTCACTCAAGAGAAAAATGAGCTTCAAAATTGTTGAGAGCGTGAGTATCTAAATGAAAAATTATTTCAAAATAGATGAGTTCTCGAGCACTATGTCATCAGAGTATAAACAAAAAGTTGACGATTTATATGAAAGCACAAGTGATCACCTAACTTTAATTTGTTATGGATTTTTAAGTTGAATCAAGATTAAGTCAGCTCATCTTAAAGCTACTGAGTAATTGCAAAATATTGAATTATTTTTTTTTACCACCAAATAAAATATTAAAAGATCTATTCATGTATGTGGGTATTATATTGCTGCAGAGATACTGAAACCATAGAGTTGTTGACTAACAAGCGGATAAGTGAGGCAATCATGTGAATTGTGAAGATAGAAGATAATAATTCTATTGTAGACCTCTCTTCTAAAAAATAAGCTCAATAGCAATGAAACTGGATAATTTCTTGTTGAGCTAAGAAAAACTCAAACTAAAGGTTTTTACTACTAAACAAAAAGTCAGAGATGAAATTGAAGGTAACATTAATTTCAACAAGAAATGAATAACAATTGAGTCGTTTTTTATACACTCTTTATAGATTAATAATAAATGATATATTAAGAAATTATTAATTTATATATTGCATGAGACCTATATAATTTTTTGTATAGGTATTATCTTATAAATTTAGCGAATTATTAATTTAACACGTTGTTCCCGAGTCAGGAGCGGACAAATGTATTATTTAATTAGGCTAGGCTAAACTAATGGAGCATTAATTATCGAGGTTGTACTGTTGTTTAATTTGATTGAAACATCGACTCATCGTGGTTGCACTATTGTTTGATTGAAATATGTACCATATATAAATAATATTATGCGGCTCGATTCTTCTCTCCAGCCAAGATATATACTAAAAAGACCACAACAAATAATTATGGAAAGAAAATGGAATAGTCCCTACGAGTTAAAATATTGAAGTTAGTGATGGAGATAGATTTGTATATATCTCTTTCTATGTGTTTTTCTTTCGAGCATTGTTTCTTTTTTCTTTTGTGTTTTTTTTTACCTATGTAGTTTTTTTAACATGTATTCAACTAATCCTTATGTATTGGAAATTTGCAAAGTAAAACTTAATAATGGGTTAATTAATGATTAAAAAAACAAGATTTCTTTGTCTTTTTTCCAGTCAAATAAAACAAGAATGTATTATATGTTAAAAGTATATTGGGACACGAAGCCAGGTCAGACCATTCATGTGCCAGGACCCATATATTGGTAAGAAGAAAATCTCCAGTGCACAAAATCCAGTACAGCAAACTTGCTCATGGCTTTGCTGTGACCAATTCGAAAACAACATGACATCCTAAATTGTTGTTATAGATAATGTCAAATTAATTAAGATTCGATTCACTTTATATCATCACCAACTATTACTCTATAGCTAGGATATTACTATATTAGGATCCTCTTAGAATGCCTTAATTAACATTAGTTAGGCCTGTTAATGGTTGCTACGTGTCGTAATTAAGTAACTATGTTGATGCTAATTAAATTTTGAATACCCTTGACATAATGTTATAATTAGGAAGGGTTTTTAATATTTAAAAAAAAAAGATGAACCACATCTGTGAAGGTCCCTACCGCCAAGTCCTAGAGCTTTGTGGATGAGGTGAATCACGGGATGTACCTCAACAAAGTCAGTGTCTGATTCTGAGCTGCCATAAACTGATTCGCCACACAAGAAATCCTCTTCCACCCTTTTACCAAGGGGATTCGAAACTCCACGTTGCAGGTGCCATCAAGCAGACAACACGTCACTCAGGTCCTTTACCAGTTAAGTTATGCCCAGGGGCGAAGTGTTTTCAATATTGTTTAGTACTTTTTTTTTTTGAGGAATATATAATTGTTTAGTACTTTGTTTGTTTAATGTGGAATTAAGCTAACTGTTAGGAATTTTTTCGTAACTAACAATAAAATCACTCACGTCACCAATGACACACATGACAGTTAATTTTATCATAAACAATCCTTAAAGAAATACAAATCTCAACTAAACTATTGGTTATGGTACGTAAAGTGTGAAAATTTTAGATTACTTACAGGAAATCAAGAATAAAGACGTTTTGTCCTCCTTTATACAGTCAAACACAAAACAAAGTAAAAAATTGATTAAATTAAAACTTCTGGAAAACTTGAGCAATTATTATATAAAAAGGTTCATGAACCAAATTAATTTGCTTGGTAAATTAGATACTTTCAAAAACAGAAAAAAAAAAAAAAAGAAAAGAAAGAAATAATTAAGGCAACTACTTAATAGACTCAAGAATCAAGATAACATTTTACATTTATAATTACCTACATCAAATTTTACAGATTAAATCAACCTGATACTTCAATGATATAGAAGCTTGTGTTTTTATGGCAATTGGCTCTAGTTCGATCTCAAATGAGTATGTATGTTTCCTCTTCTTTTGTACTCCCAAAAAAAAAGTTAGAGTATGATAATTTGACCTCCCTGAAAATAAAAACCTTGAATTTATCCAACCACGACTCTAATGTTTATTTATAACATGCATGAATATCCAACTTTGTTTAAATGGCAAAAGAAATTAAATAATAATAATAATAATTTTATTGATAGATGATTAAGAGAAGAAGAGTAGAAGACAAGAAGGGTAGGACAGGTGGGAATCCCTGACATAATCCTAAGAAGTGTCGTGTAGTGTTGCTATATGTTAGAAAATTTGCAGCAAACAAACAAAAACCACATAAGTTTGTAAAAACCCACACAGCCCAGAGAGAGCAGATGCAAAACCATTGGCCCATTGCAAAGAAACAAACGTTGCCACGTGAAGCCGGCCCTTTTGGAACCCATCGCACGAAAGTGACTATCACCCTTTTTATTGTCTTTTTACATGGCGGCTCTTTTTTTGACTACCCTAATTTTTACATTTCTAATATCTTCCTATTTAACTCTGTCCAAGCTTTTTTCCTCAAAATAAAAAACTCTATCCAAGTCTTCTTCTTTAGTTTATTATTTTTTTTAAAAAAAAAATTCAATTAGTGAGTCGGGCCGGGCCAATGCAGAAAAATTGGACCAGGCCAACGCAGAAAGTCGATTGCATTTATCCCTATTTTCTAATTAGCATATCGCATTCTGTTAAAAGTTGGAGGTGAGGTGCAACTTGCAAGTGCAACATACCAAAATACTTTCGTATTTCTGTGGAAATATTTTATCCAAAAATGAGATTAAAGTTGTTTTGGTATATTTTACTAAGATAATATAAAATTTGAAATTATATTTAATTATAAAAGCAGAAACAATATTTTTCTTATTAAATCCATAATTCGAACATGAGGCAAAATTTACTGCTCTTTTGCTTTGCAAATAAGATGTAAAGTTACCGAGTTCTGACCTTGACTCAACGGCAATTAGAAAAAAGAAAAGTATGCCAAAATATTTTGAATTTTGAATTTTCGTGTAATTTTACAAAATCCCAAAAATCAATTAAAAGAATCCCACTAAAAAATTAAAAATGTTGGCCTAGTTTTTTGAAACTGAATGCCAAGAATAGTGACAGGACTGATGAGGTTGTAGTTTTACGTGGGGACTTGCACTCTCACCCACATTTCAAGAAAGGAAAAAAAAAAAAAAAAAAGGAAAATATTTTTTTTACGTTTTGTGTTTTTTTTTTTTTTTTTTTTTTGATAACTCGAAACGCTAACTGCCCGACTATCTTTGAGACAACAGCTCCGGCTCTCATTCTTCTTAGCCAAGGTAAATCGCGGATGTGCACGCATGCTGGAGTGTTACGACGGGTGGCGGCGTCTGTACAACTCGATCCTCCTGGGTAAAGAGAACAATTATGTTCGACCCCAATCTACTAATAACGATCTCTCCCGAATCGAACTCACACGAATCTTTATTCAAGATGAGTTCCACCAAATCTTCACTTTCCGCATATGCCTTGGGGAGCAATTTGATGGAGAAGGGATATAAACCAGACCTCCACCCCACAAACAATTTGATGGAGCAGGAATTTGAACCCCTGACCTCCATCCCACAATTGTTTGTGGTGGCCAGGTGGGCTAAGCCACCTGGTTTACGTTTTGTGTTTATAATATCATTGGAAGAATGTTGCAGCATACAAGGACAAACACCAGGACAATGTCCCAAGTATTACTTGGCGTTCTATATAGCCACATACTTCCAAAACTCCAGATATATTTAATAACTATATATGGTGCCAATATTTAAATTAAAAGAAACAAATTGCACAACAATCCATTGCATCGAAAGCTCTGTCAATCCTCAATGGATTCTAGCTCCTATTCTTCTGAATCATGATTCATTTAGTGGGTCATGTTTTTTTTTATTTATATTTTTGGATTTATTTTCACAATTTAATTTTTTTTTAAAATCGAACTAGGGTTTAAATTATCTTTTTAGCCCTAGGAGTTTAGAAAATTGCAACTTGACCCACAGCTCAATATTCTTGATCAGATGCAAGTGGATGCTTGTACTGTTATATATAGGGAAATGTTGTCTTTATTTATAATATCAGCAATTTTGCGTGGTACACCGTACATGGGGCAAAATTTGGTTACAAAAATTCTTAGGTTTTGCTCACAAGCTGAGAAAAGATATATAGTAAAGAAAGCATGACAAGATTGAAAATATATATATATATATATTTTGATGAAAGTCTAATATTCCCACTGAATAAGTACTGTAAGAAAGTAAAAGTTTTTTGACGAAGATTCGTTCGAAATGTTTATGAAAAGACAAAAATGCAATTGTTCCTTTTAGTTGATGCATCTACATTGGACACCATTATCATTTATCACAAGTATATATAGATATACGTGGAGATTAGGAGATATATATTAAGAATAATTTGTCACATACGAAAGGCTAGCATGATTGCAAAACTGGTTTTGTAACTGTTGGGACTAGCAATTTTGGTCATATAAATATTTCAGGTGGAAATTTGATCTCGTAAGATTTTAATTATGTGTAATTGTCATCCAAAAAAAATTATAAGTCCTACAAATTCTGATTTTGTGCGATTTTGGTCACAGTATGGTATTTCAATATTTCATTTATTTTCATAATAACCTTGCTCTTTAGACAAAATACCCAAAATATTTATGATCGTAAAAAGAAATTGCTATTTTTGCTAAGGATAAAACCACCGATAACTACATCAAGAAGTTACAAGACTAGAATTGTCAACCCTAAAGCACGCCTAAACTTTCAATTAAGCCCATATCAAATGACAAAATTGCCTCATACAAATATAAGTTATTTCTTTATTCACAAATCCCTGTCTATTTCATTTACTTAAAAATAACACAGCCGTTTTCTCCAACTTTTAGCATAAATCTTTTTGTTTTCCAACTTCCCGGGTAATTAATTTGCGATGCCCTCCATAATTTCTTGTTTGGTTAAACTATAATCAGAAAACAGGCATGAAGACTAACAAAGTTTTTAATATTAAAAAAAAAAACTACATGGAATATAATTAATATCTATGATCATGAATCATCATGAATCACAAGACTACTTCAGCTGTTTTCTGTTGCCGTTGGAGAAACCAATTTGAGAAGGTCTGAAGAGTATTCATATCAGCTCTGTAATGTTTCTGCGTAAATTCTAACAGTGCTGGCCAACTGAAATCCGGATATATTCTAGGGTTATTACAGTCCACCAATTCATCTGGTGGGCTCACCACCTTATCCTTGTTCGGACATAGAAAAAACGCAAGTGATTTCCTAGGACTCCTGCTGTTCACCACTGCCCTGTGCAAACAGCTTTTGTACCTCCCATTCGAAAGTGCCTAACAAACAAAATAATTCAAATGATCAATGAAAATCGCCCACTGTGGGACTCGAACCCACGACTACAATGACAAAAAAAATAATTCAAAAATCAATTGAACTAAAACTTCTATATAACACGAACTCTAAAAAAAAGTGATTCTCAGCTGCTTACCATGAAAGTATCACCAATGTTTACAACAAAAGCGTTGAAATTGGGACTAATTGACCTCCACTCGTTGTCGACGAACACTTGGAGTCCACCAACGGTGTCTTGGTGAAGGATTGTAAGTGATGTTGGATCGCAGTGTGGTCCGGTGCCTAAGGTCTGGTCCGGTTTTTGGCACGGTGGATAATAGTTGAGTCTCATTATAGACTCGTTTCCTTGGAAAAACTCTTTGAAATGGTTGCGGTTCACTCCAAGGCTCATCCCCAATAGTTCCATTATACCTAGAGATAGTCTGCTCATGGAACTACAATACTCTTGATAAACTTTCCTGCAATTACATAAAACTACTATGGTTAATCACAATTTTGACACACAAAAAAACACTAATATAGTTCATTTACTCGTGATTTTTCATGCGATTGCCCCCATAGTATTTTTTAACTACTATATATTAATTAGGAAACAAAACTGTCGTTAATTATTTCTGATGTAGTTTATAACTATATTTATTTTGTGTTTCTGTAAAATATTTCTGGATCCGCCTCCCTCCGATATGATAGACTATATATAGTCTATATATGGTAAATTGGTAATAACGCATAAATGGCTATTTTCTTTTACGCATATATGGCTATTTTCTTTTACTTTTCCCTTTTTTTCTTTCACTTTTCTATCAATACTTAGTGTTTCTCGGGAATAGATTTCATGTTCCACTTTTCCACTACTTGGATGGTGGACACAAATATATACATTCAAAAATCAACTGTCCATGTTTATTTCTAAGCATGTGTTAATCGTCCAAGTAGTAGAACTTGGAGTGCAAGAACACGAAATATGTTCCCGTGTTTCTCTTATTTTAAAAGAAAAACAAAAGAACTTATTTAAATGGAAAGAAAAAAAATTACACGTACCCTAAGTGTGCAAAATCAGGACCCAATGTTTTTTCAAAATAATCTTCCACAATGTGGGAAGACCCCTCCTGAGCCGAATATTCAAACGACAGCGTTTCCTTCCACGGAAGCTTAGATGAAAATCTGCCAGTAAAACTACTCGCATACCCACAATGTTCACCAAGCTTCCTCAGAGCCCTTTCCTTCTCATGAAGCGGCTGTTCAAAGAAATTATCCATATAAAATTGAGCATCCGATATTAATTTCGCATCAACGCCATGATTCACCACTAGAAAAAACCCGTGCTTTCCGCACGCCTCTCCGACGAGCTCCGCCGCTTTTGCGGCGGCGACAGGGTCTCCGGAGAGAAACCCGCCTAAGTCGATCAACGGAACGTCGAGCTCCGGCGGCGCGTGGGCGGCGCCGGGCTTTTCGTGATCGGGCCATATGAACTGCGGCGGTATGCTGGATTGGTTTTTTAGAAGCGTCGCGTCGAAAATAAGCGATTTTTTCGTGTGAGGCATAGAGGGCTCGCTCGTAATCATGCAGTTCATAGTCATTGCATGTGAATTTTAAATTTTTTGGGTGTTTGTTGAAAATAAACTGAAAATTTTATGGAGGAAATTAAGAATTTGAGAACAGAGGGGCTTTTTTGGTTTTTGAGAGTTGTGATAAAGGAAACGCCAAAGGTCGTTCACTGGGGAGATTATATTGTGGAACAAAACTTGGGATTTTTATAGTCTCCCTGGGAGTGTTACCAACACAAAGAACAAAGGGGATTTATTTGCAGAGAAGGGCTTGATGGGAAGTTGTGTTTTTCGGAAGGGGGCTTGCATTTGAAGGTATTTAGGAAATGGTCCCATTGTATTTTGTTGTTTGCAATGGTGACAGATAAGCGGTTCCCGATGGGTTATTTTGGCGTTTCTTTTGGTGGGAAATGAGTAAAAACAAACTTATCTGCACTACTCTACCAAAGCTTAGCCTAATCTTATTGGGTGTAGTAAGCTTTTCATATTTGAGAGAGGGCACTTTTGTTAGCCGTGGTGCCTTGAAATTTGAAGAGTTGGAATTATAATCGTATATGATTAATGATCGGATGTAATTAGGCTTAATTTATGTAGCCAACTTAATAAGGGTGCAAGATGCGTTTCTCTATCTCTGTTTTTATTTTACTATTTTATTTTTACTGGGAATCCACATACTATATTTGGGTGATTATTGGGTAAATCATCGGGTTTGACGCATTAACCAGCAAATCACGCTACAAACTGCATTGGCAAACCCTATACGCCAGGCTCGACTAAATACTTTACAGGTGGGTATTTGAACTTGAAACTTTGAGTGTGAAGATGAGTTAGCTAACTCGCTTGAGTATATAGCATGGTTCAATGGAGTCTTCCAGGCTCTAAGGGGTCGTCATTTTTACAACAAGCTTGTAAATTATTTGAACCTCAGTTCGAATTTGACTCGATTTGATCTTTAATTACTAAACAAAAATATTGTAAGTTAATACGAAAAGCAAGTCATGAAACCCTTCAATCATAAAGCATATATATATAGTTTATGCTACTCACTGAGTCACATCTTTTGTTAGCTATTGAAATCTCAGTAGTCCACCACTTCCAATTAGAGATGGGCAAGGCCAGACTGGCCTGATGCTAGTCCACTGGCTAAAGAGCAAATCGGGTCGGGGTGAAGTTCATCCGTTAGTTTTTTTGTAGTCCAAATCCACTCCATGCTTTAAAATTCAAGTAAAATGTATTAAATTGAGTTGGCTTTCGAGTCAAATGGATTGAGCCAAATAAGGCCTATTTTTTTTGGGCCTGTGCAATTGCAGCGTAGCCCGGCCCACTGGGGTCGGGCTGTTTTTGGCACTTATACTTCCAATACACACTATAAGAAAAACATCCAAATGGGTGTACATATAATTTCTCATGTAAGATGGCTATTTAGCCCATGATCAGCTCCTTTCTGCTAGTGCTGGAAAATATCTAGCATCATTAACATCCGAATTAAGAAAAACATTATTAAAATTTTGAAATGGTTTAGAGTTGACTTTTTCCTAGTTGAAGGAAACCAGCTGGGGTATTTGGTGATAGTACTTTTCTGTTCGACATGATAGCATTTTTCAGGTGGCCATCTTTGTTCCCCAACCTCTTGCCTTTGAAGGTTACAAGTTTTAACAATATGTATAGAATACCCAATTACAAAGTTGACACGAGATGTTCCACAAGATAGTGGTACACGATCAACATTATCAATCTTGTCGTGGATAATTTAAGAAAATTGAAGCCATACATGTCCAAAAGATGCCACACACTTGCCAAATATAGCTATACAATTCCAACTTACCCATTCTAGCCGTTTCCAATGTTTTGTTCCTATATATGTTAAATGGCTATGTAAAGGGATATTAGGGGGATAGTGACTAGTATTTAATTAATTTCGGATATATATAGTCGATCAATTAAGTTCATATTTGCTCGAATTTAATAACAATACATAATTTTACAATTGTTTCGTACTATATAGTTAAAGGTATAACATTGAGTCAATTCTGACCGTTTTACTTTGTTGATCATTTTACTTTTACGGTAGTAATTTACCCAAATAATCATTTTAATTTGGTCGATCAAATCCGCTCATCACATGTTCTCTTTGGAATTTAGATGTAGCCCGTGAAGTGAAATGGCGTGTTACTAGACAGAACAGGAAAAAAAAACCCTGCTCATGGCGTAATCAAGTATGGGATCCTCAATAATTTGTACTTTAGTTTTGGAATTTAGGTTTTTTTTTTTTCAAAAATTCAAATCTTTATAAAGGAATTGTAGCCTGTAGGGAATGGTGAGGCTTGAACCCTTCACATCGCCAGTAGGTCTGACCAAATACCATATTTCCTAGTAAGAGAGATGGTTTTTTGAATCTCGGTCTTGACAAGTAATAGTTTCACTTTTCTTACGTTCACATATACATGATTTATAATATTAGAGTTATGAAAGTGTCATTAATAATAATATTCCTGAAATATTGTCCCAATTATGCTACATTGTGAAGCTGTCACAACTTTGCCAACATCATGCTAGTTAGATGCCCTAATTAATTCTTTGACCTATTCGATCGGCCCGTTTCTCCCAATACTTTCCAATTTTTATGCATCATTAATCTTAGATTCATGCACACATGCATTTCATCATTCTTCTCTATTTTATAATTCACAACCACTTGGCCATTTAGCTAGATAATTATATAATAAAGTTATATCATTGCCCCAAATTAAAGAAAACCCATCAAGGAAATCCAACTACAGAACGAATTTCAATAGATCACAAATTAAATAACTGTCCCATTATTACATGTATATTCATAGTTCTAGGAATATTTAATCTCTTTGAGTTTAAGTGTACTCTATTTGTACTCTGAAAAAGAATTGCATGATTATTACATGTGTTCTATTATTACATTTTTGTCTTGATGCTAGAACTTAGCATGTGTGCAAAGAGAATTTTTGCAACTGGCTTCCACTATATATCAATCACTTGGTAGTATATAGCATCTTTCCAGCTCCAACTTTAACAACCTATTCTTGTTGCTTCCAAGAATTGTATAAAAAAATTGAATTACTCATTAATATTTAAAAATAAAACTTAAAAAATATTGGAAATTATGTATGCACACAATTTTTATTTCTCTAAATTATATTGTTTTTAATAAGTTGTAAGTAATGGTTGGAGGGGAGAGGACAAATTTCAAAGAAACTGAAAGATACAAAGTTTGATCTCTGGTCAACACCCTTACAAAGGGTTCTAAATTATATGTGCGTGTACAACTTTGGTTTTCGCCATGTGGCTATTAATTGAAAATCACAAAAATTACATAATAAAACAATGTTTAGACTACTAATTTAGTGAAGAAATGCATGTACATCTTATGCAAACATGTACAATTTCATTAACAATAAAAATTATAATTTTATGCAAATTAAGTTATAATATATCATAAGCGCTATGCTAGCAATATTTAACAAGATCCATTGTGGCCCCAAATAAATAAACAAATTGCGGGAAATTATTATTACTATCATCGTAAGGCTAGTGAAATACGCACGGTGGTTATTTCTATGTATGTTCACTCTACTTTTTTTTTTGAGAAATTATGTTCACTCTATTTAAGATGGTTTATTGATTCAAATTTGGGATTTTAGTACCAATATAGTAATTTATTGCAAGGCCGAAATAACACAAAGAAAAGTTTAAAGTTCAACAACAAATATTTATACATTATCGTATCCCACCCCCAAACCAACCCACCACAACACTCCCATCTCCACACCAAAAAAAATAAAAATAAAAATAAATATTGTCACACTTTATGTAAGAAAGTAGTATTTGGTGACTTGGTCTAGTCATATCAAGATGTCAACCTTGCTTCCCACCTAAAAACAAGTTGTAAGATTATTCTTCCAATTCAGAACCCATACGAAGTTCAATTTTCTCATATATCCCATATTCTTTCTATTTAATTGCAGTGTGGGCGTGGCTTAATTCCACAAAAAAGATTATACGCTTGGCCTTCCAAAATCAGTTTAGCTTATTTATGTGACTCTCCTTTACTTCTTTCTCGATCTTCCCCATATTTTCTATCGATTCATATTTATATTTAAAAATATATTATACATATATATCGATGTATTATTAATTGACGATCGAATAATAGATAAAAGAAAAAAATACTTAATATTGACATGTTTGATGTATTGTTTATGAAATGCATTATACATCGTTGTATTTTGCTAACCAAGTAATTAACAAGCAGAAGAAGAAAAACAAATAATATGAATCCTTTTTTCTTTCTATTTATTTCTTTTCTTCTTAATTTTTCATTTCCCATTTGGGACAGATTATGGCTTCTTGCAAACCATTATATTATAATAAACACGTCTTTTAAGTTGCACAAAGACACAAGACTACAAGAATATGTACCCTTGTTAATAGCATGATCAAGTGATTGTAAAGCACATAAAGCAACAACTTTCTTCGTACTAAAAAGTAGTGGATGGTGGTTCACGATTTAGATGTATTTAAAGTTTTAAACAAGGTCAACTCGACATGTTTTAGATGGGGTGATGTGATGATAGATGTAAGATGCCTCCACTTAGAGCTAAGTGATCCAAAAACCAAATTCAATCTATCTTTTGAAAAAAATTATTGTTTAATCAAAACTGAAAAATGAAACTACTCAATCAATCATTTTAAAATATTTAATCAATTATGATTCTCAAACTATCTCCGATTAAGTGTGCTCAAATAGTGATGATTCTCAAACAGCTAATTGATATGCACGTGGCAACCATGCATGCGGTTGAAATAGGAAAGGAAACACAATTTTGAAATAGAAGATCTCATCCGATAGAAGCATAGCCATGCAAGCGAATAATATGCATCCAGACCCTTGATTTGGTTGCTAAGGTAGTATAAGTTTAATTATAGTTGGGGAGTAATACATTAATTTTACATCGATTGAGTATACATGCATGACCTGACGATTATAAGCAAAGGCTTAACGTCCTTTTTCTATAACGAAATAGTGAGGTCAGCCAAACCGGACATACGCCCTTTTCCTTCTCTTGATTTCGCTGCAATGCTAAAATTAAAGATTCAAACACATACCTTTTTATAATTATTTTTTAATTAATTTTTCTAATATGTAATGCATTTTTATCCTAAACGAAACAAGTCAAAATGAAATGCGGTGAGTCCCATAATGACATACTCCATGAGTTCCAAACACTAATTCCACTTCATAAGAAGCATACATACATACACATATATATGTGTTTGAACCTGTTTAATTACCCCA
Source organism: Rehmannia glutinosa (assembly GCA_016081115.2). Taxonomy (NCBI): domain Eukaryota; kingdom Viridiplantae; phylum Streptophyta; class Magnoliopsida; order Lamiales; family Orobanchaceae; genus Rehmannia; species Rehmannia glutinosa. Next base: position 189,341 of record JABTTQ020002067.1, on the reverse strand, counting down.
GTTACACTATTTCCAGAAAAATTACTTGGGCTGAAAACAAAAATCTTTAATAGAAATTAAGACAAGGTGAGGTGGGGGAAAATAAAGGAGGTCCACCAGTAGAGGCAACTAACATGGTGGAATGGAACCAAATTTCATGCAGACAAAAGTGGGGGCAAATGAGTTTCCCTCAGAGAACAAATCACTTGAAACTGACATACCCCAGCAAGGTTGGACCTTAACACACAACACTGTACTAAAAAAAACAGAGCATGTAATGAGGCACTATTGTCTTTCTGTTAGGGACAATTACATTTTCATCCCCTCTTTATCCACTAAAAAAGGCCCCATTTTTATGCAATTATTCATTTTTGGTGGGACTAGCATTCATATTACAAATGGGGAGCAAACACAATCTTATATTTGATCTTGGCTTTGGATTTTTCGTTGCCGTGGAAGGTTTGTTAATAGTTAGTTATATCAAATGGTTTCATAAAGTGTTGTTTGCACTAATTATAGAAATTTGTTGGAAATTATAACACGAAAGCCCGTGTGGGTCTAAAATCGGCATGTCATCGATAATAGGACAAGCTAAAGCAGTCAGATTGGATTGATAAAGAAACAAAAAAACATCTATTTAGACGAATATATTTTCCGACAAAAACATGAGATGGGAGATTTAGAGATTATACCAATCCTGAAGTAACTCAACTCCAATGATTTAGTGTCGGCTCTTCTAGGCTCTCCCTATGCGTGTCCAATTTCTATAGGAATTCAAGAAAAGTGTGTGTTCATTACATGAACAATTTAACATTACATGGTACAGATAAATGATTTTGTATGCATGATTTTCTACTGATGTTGTTGGATTATGAGTGGAGAGACATATAAACACTATCTACTATATCTCATGTGAGATAACTAGATAAGGAATCATTCGTTCCCGTCCCGATCATGTATTCATATACTGTAACCATCAAATGTCCAAGCAATTGTCCTGTTAAATGAGCAGGGGATGATTATGCTTGTCCTATAGTTATACACCAGATTTAATTTCCCAGATTAACCGTTTGGGCAATACCATCTGATGTAGCGGAAGCGTATGATGAAAAAGACTAACATGGAAGATAACAAACAAATATAATATGTTGATTCGTTCACAAATACCAGGCTACATATATCCAAAAAATCGTTGATTCTTATGAATAATGAGATATTGGGGAAAACAAGAGAAACCTTTCTTTTACATTTTTATTAGTTTCTCTCAACCTCTTCTAGAAAAGCTCTAAGACATACAATTTATATGAAACAGAATCCTAATTAAAAATCATAAAAAAATCCAAAATAGAAAATCTAATTGATATGACACTAATTCTATAAGATACGCTGCATCACTATCAGATAAATTCGATCATGAAAAGTGCGGTGTAACAGAAGAGAAGAGATGAATGAGAAAAATGTGTGTTTGGAAAGTGCAATGCCATGCAATTCTATATTTTTATAAGTAAAAGTTTCAATAGCACCATTATGGCTGGGACATTAATGCAAAAGAAAGTAAAATTAAAGCGACGTCAAGTCATAGAAAGAGGTCCAGTTAAAGTCAGATGCCCTTCAATGTCTGATATGACCATGTATCCACTCAATGAAGAAGGTCCTTATTTATCATTCCTTACACGAAAAGGTCCTTGATTAGGTGATGCTATCTTGGACTAAACATTGTCAAACAAAAAAAAGCATTAAAACACCTTATTTGTGAGGTAAATTAGCATCTTTAGCAGGTGTTGGCTTAGATAACAGAGGATAACAAAATGAAAAACCATGATTTTAGTAAGAAAATATGATTAGCACAATCAAAAAATGAACCCAATTCAAAATGTAAAAGGACTGCATCAATTAAAATAGGTAATAATTATTTTGCGTGTGTTATTCTCAGCTCAGTTTCATCTGAAACACATTCAAGATAAGAAGAACACAGAAAGTCAGTACTGTTCTTGTTTTTGTTTAAAAGTCCAAGTGTATGTACATCAAAAGTGCTACTTTCTAGGTAAGATTAGCAACTGATGACAATATCCAAAATCTTCTAAAGGCACCCGTCTTGAAATAGAATCCCGAAAACTTACAAAGATGTTCTTAAATTAAAGAATTACAGGGTTTATTGCTAATAATTGATCATCAATTATCTTGAATGCATTAGAAACAAGAAACATATGTTCAAGTGGTGATTCAATAGTTAATTATTGACATAATCTAGCAAGCTATAGCCGACTCCTATAATTGAACTGGAAAGCAGAATCAAACAAACCGATTAGGCATAAATAGAATATGGTTTTGTAAGTATTAAAAGAAATTAACACGGATGTAACATGTTAAAAATACGGAAATAGTTCGTATATTAATTACTACCAGTAATATTACACCACATACCCCAATCCTATTCTGGACCACCAGGATTGTGACTTGCACTCGTTATAAAACCTATAGCACAAGAAGATTAGATATTCGCGATTTAAAATTAGAGTGCATGTATAAAGCAGTTTTTCTATAGATACTAATAAGGAAAGGAAAAAAATAAAGAGAGGGCAGAGTAAGTGTTGCCTGTAGACATTACCATACCTACAGTCACAAAATTTAATTATCTACTTATTATCCACCAACCACCAAAGTGAATCACTGATATCAAACTGTAATTTATATGTTGGATGTTTCAAACAGAGCAAAAAGGGCACTATACGAATGCAATTCATTCACATAAGTTATGAGCATGTAATGAAACCTTCCAACCGCAACACAATTTTTGGGGGAGAATTTAATACTTATCTCAATTTCAAATTTAGCAACATCAGCATTTGCAAAATTAAATTTGAGTACAGTCTCCTGGCTAAAGTACATGTGTTCAACACCACCACCCCAAAACCTAAAATACTGTTCTTGTAACACTCTGGTGGCCTTATAACAGTTCTTCAATTCACATACACGTATCTATTAGGATCAAGCCCCAACCGCTAGACCAAAAGTTATAGCTTATGTTTAGTAATACCTTTTCATAATTTTTTTTTGACAACATGTTTAGCAATACTAATTTCAAGGTTGCAGAAACCGTTGGGTGCTAATTGGGCGAGAGTCCGACGCCTAGGACTAGGGCGTCTAGAAACAATACTACGGTTTTAATATTTTTTTAGTTTAATGTACTTTTTGGCTGATTTCTGGCCGCCTAGGCTCGATTTTTGGCCAAGACCCTTAACTAGCAACGTAGACCCCCACGTTTCACATGTTGCAGGGAAATATGAGGGGCTTCGCAAGGCAACACATGGACCCCAAGGGAGACAGCGCAGAGCCCCACGTTTTACGTGCTACAGGCGTGCTTTGCAAGGCCACACGTGGACCCTAAGGAGATCGATGAACCCCACAATCCAACATTACCCATATGTTTTGTCATCATAAACCATCAATTTTTCACATTATGTGCCTAAGTGATATTAATTTACCACCTCAGAGTTTAAATTCTCAAACATGAACCCAATTAGCGAGGTAATTTTCTTGCATGAGCACTTACACCTAACAGTGACAAAATTCAAGCATCAGTGTTCTCCAAACATGATCACCAATAACCCAGTATGGCCACTCACACTATAAACAAAAGGAGAAAAAGATTGCACCTTTTTCACGAGGCTACAGATACCCGTCTTCTGACCATCAATTGGTTTCGTGGGCACAGTCTTAATCTGACTAAATAAAATAAATAAACACCACCCCACTTCAGAATAAGCACATTTTTTTTGCAAAACGCATTTACAGATATAAACAAGTACCCGACCAGTAGAGCAGTTCCTGGGTGCGAGCAACAGTGGTGGCGGGAAAATTAGTGCAGCTTTTATTGGAAGGAGTATTTTTTTTTCCTGCATTTTTTGTCCTTTAAGTGACAAGTGATAACAAATTTAATGTTAAAGATTATTTCAAAAAACACAAAGGCCTTTGTCTACGAGTTCAAAAACAACATAAAAATAAAAAAATGAACTTTGTATAATGTACAAAATTAGTTAGAACAATATGACAATAATTGTCCTGTTTTTTATCCATCAAATTTTTTATTTGTATTTAAATTATCTACGGCTGCTCTTTTTTTGGAAGTAAAATATTTATTGATATCACCTGTTTGACTTTGGGTTAATTTTTCTATCATGTCCGTATGTACATATATTTGGGAGGAATGGTGTAACATCCCAATTTCATGCTTGTACAATTAAGTACTATCGTGCTTTTCATGTTTAACGTGCACATACACAAATAATCATACAAGCATTTAAAATAGACATAAGCAATAAACCCCACATTGAATGCAGTAGCATCATGAAATAAATGCAAACGTGAATGCATAGTGCTCAAGTTTCTCATATCCTTCCGCATCTCTCTTTTCGTCTACTGGTAAAGAACCCGCGACGGCGATCGGCGGTCGTGGCGGCAGCTGACTTCTCTCGCTTCCTTTATTTCTCTTTCCCCTTGCTTGATTTTTATCTTGGATTTTGATTATGGGGCTTACGGTTTGAGAAGAGGGTGGCCATGGTGGGGGTGCCGGTGGCGGCGGTGGAGCACCGCGGTGATGGTGGCGGCGGTTTTAGAGGAAGAAAGATAAGAAGAATTTATCTTCTTGCTTGGTGTAGAAAATTGTGAGGAAAAACCTTAGGGGAGAGGCTTTCAATTTATAAGCTAATGATTCAAGTAATATATGGTAAGAGTATATTTGCTGAAATCTATTGCCATATATAAAGGATTTCTCTTCCCTTTCATATGTTTGATTTATTGCCATTTTTACATGATTTTTCCTTCTTGTTTCTGGAATAAAAATCAGAAAATATTATTCCCAAATTAGAAAATTAGGGTTTCGAATTTTTAAAAATCACCCCCAAAATCGATTCTAGTCGAGCCCTAATTTTGCCCTAATTTTATCCCGAATTTATTAAGAACCGGGTGTTACAAATGGTGATGCTAAAAAAAAAAATTAAAGAACTAACCAGCAATCCATATACAAGAACAAAAAGTATAAAATAAAGACCTACATTGATGAATATTAAAATATGCATTGGCTTAGAGATTCAAATTCTCATTCAATAAATCAACATTACAAAATACTTTTCTCAAAAATTGTCATTTAAATTAGTAAAAACATAATAACAATTTTGGCCCATAAAATAATTTAATATTTGGAATTTTAACATTTGGAATTTTATTTTTTAATTTCCTATTTATTATATACATATATAATATCAAAAAAAAATGGGCCCTTAAAATTTTATTATTTCTTGGGGCCTGAGTCAATTGACTCAGTTGCCTCAATGAAGGCACGACCTTGAGGGTATGTTTGTTTAGTGATTGGGAATTTGGGATGATTGGGGGAAATGGGAGGGGGAGTGGGAGTTTGATGTGATGTATTGGGAAATATGTATTTGTATAAAAATGCATTGGAAAATATAATGTATGTTTTGATGGTGATTGGGGGAGGAAATTCAAAAAGAAATGTAATTGAGGGAGTTAAACAAACAAAACCTTAATTAGGTTGTGATTGCTTATGAAAAAATTTCATTTTGTTCTGCTAGAGAATTTTTTTTCACCGAAAATGTGAATGCTTATGAAATTTTTTAGAAAATACAATATTCATTCACTTTCACCTTTTTTCTCCCATCAATAACTTCTACTTATTTTTCAAAAAACCCATATAATCACCAATCATTATTACCCTTTTGTTCATAAATTCTACTATTCATCCACTCACAACTTTTTAACTACTAATAATTATTTTATTATTTATATATCAAATCAACTTTTATCATTACTTTTTCGTCACATATCTAATCACATTCTCAAAATTCTTCTTTTTCATTTCAAATTTTTTTACCACTATATTCTAACAAAAAACAAATTTTGAAAATGAAAACATATCCAATCGCACCCTTAGCCACCCTTAGAGGTCCGGATTTATCTTGAATCTGAACTGGCTAAGGACATCCACCATATGAGTATCTGATGAGACACTATATATCAGCACATTACTTATTTAACTACTTAGCATTGTTTTAATTTGATTGTTTACTTTATATTTAAAAAAATATTTTGTACACTACTTCATGTTCTGTTTGTTACATGAAATCAAGATGAAATACCAAATGATCAGAATACCTAACTATATACCCAGCCTGTTTTCAATATTTTCAAAGGGTAAAAGTAAAAACGGACAATTTATTGAGTTATAAAATTTAGAACTCGTCAGTGTAATACCCAATTTAATTTTATTACCTGGTTTCTAATCTCTTTAGCATAGCCAAACCTAAAAATTTAAAGAGCAATTAATGATGACATTTAACATTTCTAGTACTTTTATATCTTTACCAGAAACCCTAGTTTTCTCTTGTGCATTCTACCCATATATTTATGAGCAAATATTGTGTTTAGGGCTGCATCCTTGTGTTAAGTGAGAAAAAAGATCGAGAAGACCATGGGGAGAGGCAAAGTGGTGTTGGAGAGGATAGAAAATAAGGTAAACAGGCAAGTCACTTTTGGAAAAAGAAAGAATGGGATTATGAAGAAAGCTCAAGAACTGTCTGTTTTGTGTGATGCCGAGGTTGCCATGATAATCTTCTCCAGCCAAGGAAAACTCTTCGACTTCGGTAACAATGGGTATAGCTCACAAAAAAAACCCTCCTCGAACCCTAATTACCCACCCCATTACTCCCGGGATCGGATTTTCTGTTCCACTTTCATATTCATTCAACGGCTGTTGGATGAATAACACGTGTCACTGAGATAAATTAACGTGGATTGTTGATTTGTTTGAATGTATGTGCACGTGTCGAATGATGGAATTGTAAATCTTAGTTATGTTCCGTTAAAAAATAAAAAAGAAATCAATTTATGTTACATTTTTTTTTGATACAGTAGTATATATGTGTGTGTTTTATTTGTATGTGTTTCTGTGTGTGTTTGTGGTCATAAATACATCCGCCAATGTGCTTTAGGTATCTGTATATGATTAATTTTATTAATTTCGTGTGTTTTGTTTGTTAGTGATGGATGTATATTGAGAATGATGAAAATTTGAGATCTTGCAATTTTGGGGGTGTGCGGCAGATAGAACTGTAGAAACTTAGTGAGGATTAGTTACATAAAAAGAAAACTTAGAAAACAGTGAGGCTTGACGCGCTAAGAGGGAGGGGATGGGGGTGACCACTGACCGGTGAGGCCTTCAGATTTCCTGTTCTAAATTGGTGTTCTATTTCCTATTTTATTCATCCGAATGAAAAACAAGTGTTAATATTTTAAACAATTAATCACTCGTATTTATCTCACTCACATGTGTCATTCATCTAGATGAATGGAACATGAAATGGAATACTAATTTGGAACAGGAGAAAATATGTTCCTCGATGATGAGGGGGGGGAAAAGAAGGATCCATCAAAATTACTTCTCCGAAATCATTAAAATTTCAATTATTTTTTACTTTTTATGAAGTTTTTGTTAAAAATGGCATTTAACAAAATGTCCTGTACATTTAATCTTTGTTTATGAAGTGTTTCCATTTTGTTTTTTTTGAGTATTGTTCACTTCACAACTCAACATAGAAATTTCAAGCACTATATATAGTTTGTTTAAATTGTTTGTGCTTTTTTTTTCGCCGAAAAGTACCATGGTATGTAGAAGCAAATTAGATTTTATTAATTCATTAACTAGGGTTGTTAAGGGCACAAATTCTACAAAAGTTCATGATCAACATTTTTAAGGCAGGGTCCTCATAAAAAGTTTCAAGATTAATTACTTAGTAAAGTTTGTTTTGTTCTGATTGTTTGTTTTTTCATATTAGCAAGAATTTCCCGATTATAACATACAAATCTTTGTCCATGCATCATGAAGTTTTGTCCGCACGATTGAAGATATTAATTTCAAGGATCATGTAAATAAAAATATTAATTTTTTTTAACCATTAACTAATTAGTTTGTGTAGAACCTCAATCTCCATATTAATTACAAGGGTTCGCATAAGTCAAAATGCATATATTATATATATATATATATATATATATATAGTGGATGTTAGTTGTGTAAGTGGTATATATTAGTTTGTGACAGCTAGCATCTTAACTAAAAACATGTATATAAATTCCTTTTACTAATAAAATCCAAATATGTATGTATAATATACACATTCCAAATTCACACACACAAACATATAGTACCTTAGAATTGATTGAGATCAAGACATGTCTCTGTAGAACTATTTGCATAGAAAAGGTATAGACCAGAGTACAAGATGATAAAGAAGGCCAAGAACAAACCTTTTCTTAGAAACCTGATATTATGATATAATATATTGAAATATGGCACCAACACAGTAATATAGTTGACTAATTAAGTAAGGGGAAATGTTATTTGTTGTTTGCAACATTTGTTACTTGCAATCGACAATTTTGTGCTAAGGCCTGAGAGCTTTCTTTTGTGTGATTGTTAGTATTAATAAAATACGAAGTTTCTGGAAAACTTCAACATTTCTTGAAATATATATTAAGTAGTTGACTGTTGTATATTGTATATTTGTATCAGAATTAAGAGATTAATTAAGATCTATATCTGGTTGTGTCCTATCCAAGAGGTGCGTTCTTGTTTGCATGTTCTATGAATATTGATTAATTTCCATTTTGTTATCTGGTTAGCCCTGTTTCTCTTGGCTAAAATGGCGGAGACAGGGGGATATTGGGCTCCGGCCCCTCATAGCATTAGTTAAGAATTTTTTTATACAAAAATGTTAGTGTATATTTTTTTCTGAATTTTCGGTTCTCACTCACCCTACTTTCATGTGATGGCTCTGTCATTACTCGGTTGGACATAGAACAAGGCGAACTATTGAGAGATACAGACAATTATGTTCGGATGAACATGGAAGTGATGTTGATAGGCAGGGAAGCCAGGTTAATTTTCTTAATATCACTTGTATATATGTTAATTGTGTTGTGCATGCAAATATATATTACATGTAGTTTGGTCACAATGTACAGTATCTCTCTGTCTCTTGGTTACATTTATTACCTGTGTTGGTTTCATATCCATTTATAGGTTCTTTAATACATTTTGTTCCTCCAAAACAATTTTCTCTTTATATTGTAGAATATCATAATTAATAAGCATTACACTTCAAAACATATTTCAAAATAAAATTAAACATACTCCACAATTAGCATTCCCCTTTACATTTGTTTTATCAAAACATCTTTTCTCAAAATATTTTCTTAAAAACACTCAAGAAAAAAAAAATACACATGCATGTCTTGATGCAAATTAATATACAATAGAATATTCTAGTCATATTAAAGTGAAAAAGTACACTTTTTTAATATATCTCTAATAAAACATAGAGCAAAGGTAGAAAACTTAGATTTTATGCAAATCAATTAATTATACATGTATTGGAAGATGCATAACAATTAATATATAGTATACATGTCTAGTTTTCTCAAATTGGCTAATTACAAATGCAGTCTATTTACCATGTGATAGCCAAGTTAAGAGACAAGTATGAATCCCTTCATCTTTCACAAAGGTTAGTGTGATCTTAACTTCTTGATCAGTTAAATCTATCTTTACATGCATTATTTAATTAATTGCATCCACCTTTAAGTATGAATTTGGAATATTTCTACTGCATCATATTCTGTTTTTTTTTTTTTTTAATCTTGTCTCAAATATTGTTTTTAAGTCATTTACTTGGAGAAGATCTAGAACCACTGAATTTGAAGAAATTACAAAATCTTGAGAAGCAAGTGGAAAGAACCCTATCAAAGACAAGGAAATGGAAGGTACCTGGTAAATTTATAGTATGATTGCCTTTACCAGCTAGCCTTGAGTAATTTTTTACTAAAAAAAACATTTTTTGAGTAATTCTTCACTCAATTTATGGAAAGGCTTGTGTCCTTTTTTCCCACTTTATGGTAATATTCATGCTAAAGCATGTTTGAGCATTTGATATATGGATATATGACAAGCATCTCAATTGAGTGTTCTAAGTTGTCACTTTAAATTTTGATCCATTATCTTTTAAGAATTTGGATATTTACTCTGATTTTTGACCAAAATGTATAAATTTTACCAAATTGCTAACTAGAGAGTGAGACGCTGATGTGTCGGAAAATTTTAGGGATTTTGTTGATTTAGTGCAATAATTGACATGTCAAAATCACCACGATTGGGAGTAAAATATTGGTATTACGATGTTTAGGTGGCAATTTTTTTCAAAATTTTTGATATGTTTGTACCTCACCCATCATAGTCAGTAATTTTTGCTAAAGTTATACAATTTCGGTCAATATCGAATAAATGTCCAAATATTTAAAAGATATTGGACCAAAATTTAAAGTTAATTACTCGAGATGATTAAATCTCAATATAATCCAAGCTGTTAGAGGAATAAAAATATTATTTCCCATTTAAACATTTGTCAAGTTGAAATAAGCGCATTATATTGCAGTTTCTTACTTTAACATAAAGACACATTAGTCCATATCATTATTTTAAATTGTGCATTTTCTCTGTTTCAATATCATTTGTACATGTTAATGTCATTTTATACATTTAGCATGTAAAAATAATATTTGAAGTAGGAGATGAAACACTGTTCAGAATAAATAATGATGATTGACACACACTATACATAGCCTCCCATTTCTAGATTTTCATTATATGAACACTTTTATGCAGACAACGAAGACGGTGGAAAAAATCAAAGCTTTGCGCAAAAAGGTAAGGCAATTTTCAAACCCTTTTCTCTTAAATGTAGGAAATTGGGAGAAAAATTTTAGTGCAGTAAATAGGATACTTGAAAATTGATCTTCGTCTTAATTTCTCTTTAATAAAATTATCTTTAAGCAGCATATGCTAATATATGTCAAAAGTAATTGAAAAAGAAAATGAAATGAACATATTATGTCAAAAAATTACACATTATTTCTAGTACACCCCCAAATTTGGCAAACCAGGTTATTTTCCACCAAATCTGGGGAAACTAGAAACCTGGTCCAGTTTACCCCCGAACCATAACCCAATTCAAACCTGAAAATTTTGTTTAGGTAATATATTACTCCCTCCAACTCACTGCTACTTCAAACTAAATTCGATATGAAATTTAAATAAATATTGAAAAATATTTTGTAAGAAAATTTTATGTTATTATCCTCAAAATAATGAATGGGTAGCTCACATTCAAATAAGATGATATATCCGAATAAAAAGTTATATACAAGATTAATTTGTAAAATCAAAACATGAGTTATGAACTATAGGATAGGAAGTGTAAACTCTCTTTCAAGGGAATTTTTTTTATAGAATTTTTATAATCTTTATAATTATATTGGTGGACAGGAAAAACCTCAATCCAACCAAACCACCTTGGGTGTCTAACCCGCCAAAAAAAAAACCTAAAAAACTTAACTTGTCATATTCATATTTCGTCTATAATCTAAATATTATTCATTAATATAGTTACTAACTAAATAGTTTGACAATCAATAATATTAGAATAAGAAATCTATGGTGCATAATATTAAATAAAATATATATTACCAAAAAATTACAAAATTCTTTAAAATTAATTAATTATCACATTCATATCGTATTTTTCTTTTCCATCTCCTACCTTTTTAACCCGTCAATAATTTCTAAATATTACCATCTCCTACCTTTTTTACCCGTCAATAATTTCTAAATATGTTTTTCATGATGTCTTTCTAATACCTGTACTATTTTCATTTATCTAGGTATAAAATACACAAAGATAAAGGTAACTAAGAATTAAAATCACAACAAACAAATATATTATTTTCTTTATTTTTCAACTCAACCCAATCTTCCCGACTCACTCCAACCCACAACTCATTTTGACTCGCTTCCAAATTAGTTGCTAAAATTACAATTCACCCACCATTTTTGCATGGCGTGTTGAGCCAGGCCAATGAGCTAGCCCATTTTGGCAACATCTACTTTTCATCCAACTGGCTCAAAGATCGTGATTTAAATAATAAATATAAATATAGAATAAGAAAATGGAATCGAATCGGCCCATAGCGTTTTAATTGGTGGACTCACTAAAACTTTTGTGCCAATGCTATGTTTTCGGAAAGCGGCCTTGAAGAGAAAAACAAACGGCTTAAAGAGCGAGGTTATTCTCTAAAAGGGTAAATTGCAATTTTAGACATGTAACTACAAGAATGTGGCAAAACTAGTCCTCAAATCACCTTATATACCTGAAATAATTTTGGTTTAGTCCTCAATTTACGGAAAGTTTCAAGTTATTATCCGAAAAATCTCACTTGAGTTGCATATACACGCTAAAAATTGAAGATTTTCTAATCCATGGGCAAAATTAAGATCTTGGCTTATGTAGTTTCGGGTTAAGTGTTGGAGAAAACCCCAATTTGCACCCAAATATTTGGCCAGAAATCCTAATATTCAGTTAGAAATTCGAAAATCCCCAAAGTTGCATTTGGATAGGATTTGCGGGAAAGATTTGAAGTCTATTGTATTCAAACAAACAAACAAACTTAATGGATTTGTTATTACAAATTTGAAATTCACAACTTCAAATTTATCCGTCCAAATGAGACCCAAGTGTTTGCGTTCACATGTAACTCACATGAGATTTTTGAACAATTTTGAAATTTTTGGTGAACTGAAAACTAAATTTAATGATACAAGGCAAGTGAAATTTAAAAGGACTAATTTTACCGCAATTTATAGTTATAGGATTAATTTTCCAACTTACCCTTTTCTAAAAACTAGGAGTTGTTATTTTACTTTACTACCTTTTTGTTTTTCCTTTTTCTTTTGGGTTTCGTTCGTACGAGTTTGAAAAGGGTTTTTATATTTGAGTGCCAGCTGGAGGAAGAAATGCTTCGTCAAGATCAACCAACATCGTCAGATTCTGGTCCTGGGCCGGGTACGTCATTTTCAATTTTTATTTTTTTGTGATAAGTAACGTTTAGCTGGTTTGCCTGGCACAATAAAAAATTACAATGTTAGTATAGAATATTAAAGTAGTAATTTCATAAGGATTGTTAGTTTATTATAACTATAATTTTATAGAGACAAAATTGTGTCTAGATTGGTACTACTAATAATTAATTTTAGGGATAATTACAAAAAGTACCCCGAGGTTTGACCTAATTACAAAAAAACCCAGCTAACTTTCAAAATTACAAAAAGTACCTGTAAGGTTTGATTCAGTGTTAAAATTAAGGAGTATATTGCAATGATTTTATAAATATGAAGGAGGATTTTGAAATCTTTTTGCTTATGAAGAGGTTAAATGATAGACAAAATAAAACCTCAGGGGTATATTTTGTAATTTCAAAAAATAGTTGGGTTTTTTTGTAATTAGGTCAAACCGCAAGGGTACTTTTTGTAATTAACCCTTAATTTTATAGAGACAAAAATTAGGATTAATACTAATTTATGTATTTTGCACTTTTAATACCACCATATTGGAGTTCCTTTGTGATGTCAAATTTAAAAGGAATAACCTTCTGGCATGCACAGGTACTCACAGTTGAGGTGCTGCGCATGAGAAGCAAACGAAGATGGGTCAGCTGTGGGCTGTGGCCTATGGGACCAAAGAGAAATATATATATCAAATAATTTATCAGACATTTGGAGAACAATTAATATTCTAGGAACAAAAAAAGACCGCACAGAATGTTGTTCATCTGATAATGTTTTCACTTATGTCTTTATTTGTGTTCAACATTTTCAGGATGATAAACTTTATAATAATAAATCCTCAATCTGGTATACATTCTGCAAGAGGTTTCATTATCTTCATGTTGAATGAAAACTAACGTTATGTTTGACTTAAGATAATGAGGAAAAATGTTTTTGTATTTTTGACACACCAGCAACTTAATCCGTGCTTTGTTTTTCTAAAGTTTCACGTTTTCAATTTGTTGGGCACAGCGGAGGCGTGTTGTGGTCCGAGATTTGATTTATTTGGAATATCCGACAAATCACACCAACAAGATGATGGCAAAAATAAAATGACACCGACAGAAAATAAAATGCACACAATAATTTTACGTGGTTCGGCAAAACCCGCCTACGTCCACGAGAGTTTCCGTTCTTTACTAATAAAGAATTTCCCGGTACAAGAAAAATACACCCCTTGAGTTTTATGGACCAAACTCAAAAATATAAGACTCGTCACAACCACTTTATTAGCTATCAAAGAACACTCTCCCCAACCCCCTTTGTATTGTCCCAAGAGAAAAACCCCGAGTGTTTCCCGCACTTATCACAATTTGTCTCACACAAATTGATCACCCCAAATGCTTACACTCTATTTTCTCTCTTGATTCCTCTCTTTGTTGGTGTGTTCATTCTCTTCCTCCTCAAGCCTTTTTATAGGCAAATTTGAGAGTAATTTGTTGAAGGATAATGCGGGCCAAATTCAATTTGGCTTCTTCACAACAATTGAAAAAATGGCAGCCCCCAATATTGACCAAATGTGTTTGGTGGGGAAATTTGCACTAACAATCTCCACCTCCACCACCAAACACTTTTATCCGCAAACCAAAACATCAAACACCATTGGCCTTTAGTTATCTGCACATGCCGAATCAGTAAGGTCCTAACTCGACCTGATTCAATCGGCCAATACACACGTGCAGTCCAGTCAACACCACTAGTTGACTGCTGAGAGGGACGACCCCAAACCATCCTCTCGCCAACAGATTTCCCTCACACCCGTCTCCTTCCCGGAAGCCTTCCCGCGCTACCACTTCCAGTATTCCTTTTGGTCACCAGACGATACAAATTCCGATACTTCTCTCTCACCCTTAGGACCCTTCCGCCATGTGTGACTTTCAAGACTCCACCTCCAGCTGAATATCGCAGCTGTTGGAATCAACTTGGCACCAGGAAATTAGATTCACCCGCATCTTTGGGACATAGGCCACACCACCCAAAGTACGGCCCACTCCATCACCCATTTTGATTTTTACCACTCCAATCCCATGATTCTACAAATAGAACCATCACCAGAGAACAAAATTCCTACCCTCTGCAATTGAAGTAAATCAAAATAATTTCTCCTGGAGTACACATGCATTATGCATCCCGAATCTAAAATCCATCAATCTCGAGAAGAAGTATCAATCCTTGTGGAGACTGTGAGATATCTCCATCTTCCGCAGCTATCACCGCATCACAACCGCCACCATCACCGGCATCATCCTTCTTTCTCCAAGGACAATTCCTTTTAATGTGACCCTCCTCGTGATAACGATAGCATACAACACCCTTTCCCTGGTCCTTGAATCGACTGCGATTCTGATCCACCACTGATCCCTCCCGTTCTGGACCGATTCATTTCCCGAGCAACCAAAGCATATCCATGTCCCTCCTCCGGTTTGCCCTTTTTTATGGGACAACAACGATACTTTTATATATGCTCCAAGTCCAGATGTGTCTTTTCCGTACATCAACGCGTCGTCACCATATCATATGAATGCGGGATAGAGGCAAGAAGTAAAAGGGCTTTATCTTCTTCCTCAACCTTTACACCAACTTTCCCGATTGATCCGATTTGCCCACTGTGCACCTTTCATATCTGTCAATTTTTCCTCATTTCCCTTCAACGCCATTGCGGTCCCGTTGAACTAGGAGATCTTCACCCTTTATTGCCAAGGAGTGAAATTCCTTTGCTTGTCAAATTGTTGCACCTTGAATGGATTTGTCGTTGCTACGATGTCCACCGAAAAATTCAAATCTCAATTTTCTACCTTGCCCGAGTTACCAAGTATCTCTGATACCACTAGTTGGGCACAGTGGAGGTGTGTTGTGGTCCAAGATTTGATTTATTCGGAATATCCGACAAATCACACCAACAAGATGATGGCAAAAATAAAATGACACCGACAGAAAATAAAATGCACACAATAATTTTACGTGGTTCGGCAAAACCCGCCTACGTCCACGAGTTTAGTTCTTTACTAATAAAAATTTCTCATGGTACAAGAAAAATACACCCCTTGAGTTTTATGGACCAAACCCAAAAATATAAGACTCGTACAACCACTTTATTAGCTATCAAAGAACACTCTCCCCAACCCCTTTGTATTGTCCCAAGAGAAAAATACCCCGAGTGTTTCCCCGCACTTATCACAATTTGTCTCACACAAATTGATCACCCCAAATGCTTACACTCTATTTTCTCTCTTGATTCCTCTCTTTGTTGGTGTGTTCATTCTCTTCCTCCCTCAAGCCTTTTTATAGGCAAATTTGAGAGTAATTTGTTGAAGGATAATGCAGGCCAAATTCAATTTGGCTTCTTCAGCCAACAATTGAAAAAATGGCAGCCCCTCCAATATTGACCAAATGTGTTTGGTGGGGGGCTGCACCTAACACAATTTTGTTCTTCTCACAAAATTCAAAGTTCAAACATAATAATATATGTTTTTGTCTCGATTATGTAAGAATATGGGAGATAGATGATAGACCCTCAACGCCAAGGTTCTAACTCTACCACAAAAGCTAGCTTATGAGTGGATGTTTGGCCTCAACTTTAAGTACCTATGATCGGCCACAGGTAGCCCTAATTTCTCATTTGGATAGTTTCACTCCGGACCTTATCAAGCACCAGATAGCCCTTTTTCCCTTGGACGGCTTCACTCTGGACTCTTCGCAACACCAGGTAGCCCTTTCCCGCTACACACCAGATCTCAATGAAAGCACCAATTATAAGCCCTCAAGACCAAGACCTTAACTCCACCACAAAGTTAGGTGATGAGTAGAGGTTTGACCCTAATTTTAAGTATTAAGCCACAACTGTTTGTGTTGGGAAAGAGTGCCAAAATAAATGACACCGGCACAGCGTAAATAGTAAAATCTTTTCCCACTTAGCTGGATTAAAAATGGGAACCAAACCAATAATACCACATAATAGTATAAGACGATAAAAATAGGACACAAGAATTTTTACGTGGAAACCTAATTTGGGAAAAACCACGAGACCGTAATCCAGATAAATCCTCCACTAAATGTATAGTAGGCTTACAATATTTCTCCCTAAAAATAGGGGATACACAAAATATCTCAAGTTACTTAACTTGGAATACCCAAGAAAATAGGAATGCTATTTTGGGTGAGAATGAAAAATTACTACTAATTTTTCTCTCTTTTTCTTCACTCAAAACACACACTTATAGGATTCACTCTACTCTATATTTTCTCTCTTCTTTAAGCAATTGTTAATTGTTTAAATGTTTGGTGTGTTTGTTCATCTCCCGGATGTTGCCTATTTATAGGCAAAATGGATTAGCAAAATGACAAATGCCAAGCAAGAGTTTGTATCCAAATTTGCCACATTTTCTTTCCTTCATACTTTTCGGTGCCTAACAATTTGTTCCCCATTTTTGACTTGGCCACCACATGGGGTGGACTAACAATTCTCCCCCTCCACCTCATGTGGGAAATCAACCAAACCTGCTTTGCTTCTGCAAGCTTCAATCTTATCTCTTGGTAAAGACTTTGTCAGCATATCTGCGCCATTTTCATCAGTGTGAACTTTATCAAGTTGCATCAACTTTTCATGAAGCACGTCCCGAATCCAATGGTACCTCACATCAATGTGTTTTGACCTTGAGTGGAAAGAAGAATTCTTACTCAAGTGGATTGCGCTTACGATCCGCCACGATGGGCGTGTCTTTTCTGCTTCAAGTCTAATTCCTATAGAAACTTCTTCAACCACAACATCTCCTTGCAAGCTTACGTTACCGCTATATACTCAGCTTCAGTTGTGGATAATGCCACGCATTTTTGAGGTTTCGATTGCCAAGAGATAGCTCCCCCTGCAAATCTTATCAGGTATTCGGATGTGGACTTCCTGGAATCAACATCACCAGCTATATCTGCATCTGTGAATCCGTCTAGTACAGTTTGGTCATCACCAAATCTTAGACAATATTTAGAAGTACCTCTCAAGTACCGAAATATCCATTTCACTACAGACCAGTTATTTTTCCCTGGATTAGAGAGAAAACGGCTAACAACACCAACTGCATGAGCAATATCAGGTCTAGTACATACCATAGCATACATCAAACGCCAACTATGAAGCATATGGTACCTTTTGCATTTTTGTTTTATCTTCCTCACTTGTGGAACATTGCGCCGTGCTTAGCTTGAAGTGGCCCGCAAGTGGAGTACTGACTGGTTTTGACTTGTTCATGTTGAATCTCTCATGAACTTTCTCGATGTACTTTTCTTGAGATAGCGGAGCTTCCTCGCTTGCCTGTCTCTTGAGATTTTCATCCCAAGGATTTGCTTAGCTTCTGGTCCTAAGTCTTTCATTGCAAAAGACTTGCCAAGTTCTTTCTTGACTTCTCAATCTTGCCGGCATCATGACCTACAATCAGCAATTCATTTAAAAAAATAACAATATGATAAAATCATTATCACCGAACTTCTTGAAGAATACACAGTGATCGAAGTTGGTCCTGTTGTAGTCATGGTCGGTCATGAAGGAGTCAAACTTCTTGTACCATTGTCTTGGAGCTTGTTTTAAGTCGTACAAGCTCTTCTTCAACTTGCATGCTAAATTCTCCTTACCTTTGACTTTGAACCCTTCCGGTTGCTCCATATAGATTTCTTCATTCAAATATCCATGAAGAAATGCAGTCTTCACATCAAGTTGTTCAATCTCCAGGTCCAAGCTGGCAGTTATCCCAAGAACAACTCTGATTGAGGACATCTTCACCACTAGTGAGGAAATTTCTTCGAAATCAACACCCTTTTTCTGACTGAAACCCTTCACAACCAGCCTAGCTTTGTACCTTGGTTGTAAGCTATGCTCTTGATCTTCAACCTTTAAACCCATTTATTTTTCGTGAGTCGCTTACCTTTTGGTAGCTTTACCAGTCATAGGTATGATTCTCCCGCAAAGAGCTCATCTCTTCTTTCATGGCCTCCGTCCACATATCCTTCCTCGATCATGTGATATGGCCTCTGCAAAACTATGTGGTTCTCCCCGTCGATGAGCATTACATACTCATGTGGGCTATATCACGGTAGAAGGTTGTCTTTGCCTGGTGGACCTTCTAGCGCGTCTTCCTCTCGGTGGTGGAATCCGGAGGGACATCACCGGTTGTATCGTGATGTTGATCTTGCACACCTCCCCCATGATTCTGATTCTAGGAGAAGAAACTGGATCTACGTCATCAAGAATATATTGGTTTGAATCATATTTCTCAATCTTTAACATCTTCAATTGTCGATCCTCAAGGAATACAACATCCCCGCTTCGATAACTTTCTTCTTGATTGGGTCCCATAACTTTGTGGCCGAATTCTTCATGGCCATAGCCCAAGAAGATGCATGACTTGGTCTTGTCATCAAGCTTGGATCGTTCATCTTTTGGAGTGTGCACAAACGCCCTGCAGCCAAACACTCTCAAGTGTTTGTAGGAAACATTTTTTCCAGTCCAAACTCTATCTGGAATGTCGCCACCCAGTGGAGCTGATGGAGAAAGGTTGATAAGATCAACTACTTGATCCTCATTGCTTCACCCCAAAAGGATTTGGGCGGATTGGAATGTGACAGCATACATGTGACTCGTTCACAAATTGTCTTGTTCATTCTTCTGCTACGCCATTATGTTGAGGAGTTTTTGGAACACTCTTCTCAAGCTTGGTTCCATGATCCCTGAAATGTTGTTCAAATGGACCCTGGTATTCACCGCCATTGTCAGCACGAACACGCTTCAGTTTCTTTCCTGTTTCTCTTTCAACACTTGCTTGAAAAGTCTTAAAGATACCCAGAACTTGATCTTTAGATTTCAAAGCAAAGCACCGACTTTTCTTGAGAAATCATCAATAAATGTGAAAAAAATATTGCACCACCAAGACTTATATCTTTCATGTAGCACAAATCAGTATGCATCAAATCTAAAGGATGAGATTTTCTTGAAGGTGAAAAACTCTTGAAAGCAACTCTGTGTTGTTTTCCAATTAAACAATCAACACAAGTTTGTAGGGCCATCTTGCGGTTACCTCTCCGGGAGAAGTTTCTTTCTGTCGAACTTCCAAACCCTTCGACTTAGATGTCCTGACCTTTTATGCCATAGCTCAATGGAGGAACTTTTATCAATGGCATTCACCTCTCCATTGGATAATCTGGCTTGCATTAGATACAGAGAATTCTGCTTCCGTCCCTTAGCGACAATGAGAGAGCCTTTGGTGAGCTTCCATTTTCCTTCACCAAAGTGATTGTCATAGCCAGTATCGTCAAGCTTGCCAGTGGAAATAATATTTAGCCGAATGTCAGGAATATGTCTGACATCCTTGAGCACGAGCCTGCTTCATGTATCAGTGTTCAATATAATGATACCTATGCCAACGACCTCCGTCACACCATGGTTGGCCATTCTGACTTTGCCAAAGCTACCACCAGTGTATATGTGAACATATCACGATGAGGTGTGATATGATATGAAGCTCCTGAATCAATAATCGATCAAATGTTGGCGTGCGAATCGATCGAGCATCATCACAAATGATGACAACATCACCATCAACTGCAGCGGCAGTAGTGTCTTTGTCATCGATCTTGTTTTCATTATTTCCATTCGTTTGATCTCTTTTCTTCTTTCTACAATCTCTCTCGTAGTTATTTGGACCATCACAATAATGACATTTGAAGTCCTTCTTGGATTTGGACCTCCCCCTGGATTTGTCTCTTTTATTTTGAGAACCTCTAAACTTGCTCATTCCCCGTTTGTCATTTTCAGCTACTAAAGCTTTTGGCTCAGAAGAATATTCTAACTCCTTTCTTCTGGACTCTTCATTAAGAAGACAATCTTTGACCATCTGCATAGTCAGTTCACCATTTGGGGCTGAGTTACTGACTGACACCACAAACGTGTCCCAACTGTCAGGTAACGAGCTGAGCAACAATAAAGCAATCACTTCATCATCAAGGGATATTTTCATAGTGGTAGATTGATTTATCAGACCCTGGTACGCATTTAAGTGTTAAAATCATGTTCGCACCTTCCGTATATCCGAATTCGAACAATTTTTCGATAATAGAAGCTTTGTTCAAGGCATTTTTCCTCTCAAACATAGTTTCAATATTTTTCCACGAACATCGGCCTTTTCCTCATTAGCAAAATGATGGAAAATGCTATGCTCAAGGAAACGCCGGATATATCATACAGTTTTTCTGTGTAGGATTTTCCACTCGTCATCGGTTGTATCTTTTGGTTTGGCAGTATCACATTTCAATGGCAAATAAAGATCTTTGCGATGAGAGAAGATCCAATGAGACTTGGTTTCCAAATATTGTAGTTGGATCCGTTGAGTTTGAACATCCCACCAACAGATGTCGATTCTCCATTTTTAATCCGCAACAACGTGGCTCGATACCACTTGTTGGGAAAGAGTGCCAAAATAAATGACACCGACAACAGTGGAAATAGTAAAATCTTTTCCCACCTAGCTGGATTAAAAATGGGAACCAAACCAATAATAGTATAAGACGATAAAAATAGGACACAAGAATTTTTACGTGGAAACCCAATTTGGGAAAAACCACGAGACCGTAGTCCAGATAAATCCTCCACTAAATGTATAGTAGGCTTACAATATTTCTCCCTAAAAATAGGGGATATACAAAATATCTCAAGTTACTTAACTTGGAATACCCAAGAAAATAGGAATGCTATTTTGGGTGAGAATGAAAAATTACTACTAATTTTTCTCCCTTTTTCTTCACTCAAAACACACACTTAAAGGAATCACTCTACTCTCTATTTTCTCTCTTCTCTAAGCAATTGTTAATTGCTTGAATGTTTGGTGTGTTTGTTCATCTCCCGGATGTTGCCTATTATAGGCAAAATGGATTAGCAAAATGACAAATGCCAAACAAGAGTTTGTATCCAAATTTGCCACCTTTTCTTTCCTTCAAACTTTTCGGTGCCTAACAATTTGTTCCCCATTTTTGACTTGGCCACCACATGGGGTGGACTAACAGTTTGTGGATCTGATATTGGATCGTATCAATGAATGGAAATTAAAAGTTATTGAATGGAAATTAAAAGTTATTTTAAGTGCGCTAACTAGGAATCTATTCAACTGTCTATCCAAAAATATACTGCAAATGCAAGTAGAATTTTCATGATTTCCTTGGCTTTTGTCTGATGAACATTTGGATGCTTTGAGTGCTTCAATTGTGTTCAAGTGAGAATGTTGCCCCAATTTGTTTAATATCTTTGAGTTTTTTTGTCTCGATTCCCAATTTTCACCTTATATTTTTTTAGGAAAATTTTCACCTTATATTTAGTCAATGCAATTGAGTGAATTGTAATACATACAAGTCTAAATTAAAATCTTGGATTGAAGAAGGACCAATTTTGTCACCCTCCTTAGTTCTGGAGGACTAATAATGCAATTTTGCCTAAATGAAAATTATGAGAATGTTGCTTTGTCAATAGCTTTTTAAATGTGGAGGAAATAAAACGCTCTTAACATTCGAGAAGGTAAACAATTAAACATACAAACAATGGAAAAGCGTGATACTTTGAGGATTTTCCTAAACTACACAAAAAAATATTATTCTCATGAGAAAGAACATAGTTTGAGTCATTGAGTGCTTGATCGTTGAGATTTGTTTCAATTGACGCAAACCCGAACCCGTATCCGAACCCGAACGCGGCCTGCCCCGAGTCTCCATTTTCAGTGAGTCAATTGTCGAATTTCATTTCACTAGTTCATTAATGTTGAAATCCATGGTAAATGATAATTTGGTGTAAATGAAGATGCCATTTTTTTGGCATCGGGTTCGGATAATTAACGAAGACCAGCTTCAATTGAGGAATTACGTTAACTTTCTGTTGGAAATAATACAACAATTGTTACAACGGGAAATGCCTTCAACAATGGTCTTACAAAAAATAGAAACAAAAATTACAACTTGAAGCAAAATCTAACTATTACACGTCTTGAATGAACTCCAACTTCATGAGCATGAATCTGACAAAACTTGAAAAAACAAAAGCCGAGTCGAGTAGAACTCTATCTGCAAGACAAATATGTCCCGGCTAGTGCTCACGGTTTGACGTAATATCCCCAAAGATAAAACGGCTTTACCTCCTTTGTGTGCAGTAGCACCCCTGACACAAAGGCACCTTTCGAACTAGGAGGAGCGAGAACTTGCTTGCTTAACTCAGAAAATGCAGAAAAGGAAGATGTGACGACAGATGTGACGACATTCGGGATAACATCCTCTGGACAGAATAACATTCTGCAGAATATTTTCTGACTCTCTCTCTTCCTCCCTATTTCCCATGATTTCCTTCCATCTCATCTCTACGAATCTGAATGCAAGCTAAGCATAAAAGACTGCAATTCCCAACACATGGAGGAGATTTAATGATAGAAAATGGGCAATTAACCAAATGTAACTTCCAAGAGTTACAAATCACATTATGACCACTATCTTGGGAGTTACAAACTCCAAGAGACTTACATGAACCTGGACACCTCCAATGTCCAGATACATCAGGTCCAACACTCACTTGAATTTGGGCCAAGCCCATTTTCGAGTGACAAACTAACGGAACCTGGACCTGAGCCCAAAAAGTCGGGCCGACCCATGGCCTATTGTGATCATACACTTGTGTTATAGTATATCCAACCAATAACACCTTCTAGTATTTTTATACTAGGATAAACTATGCCCATTCGCGTGGCCAACTTCGTGTATTAATTTCTCACTCATTACCCAAAATTTGGTTTTGAGAAATACAAAATACTACGAACATCTACTCGAAAGGTAGATTAACAATTCACAATTTAATTCCTCCAGAATTAAATTCTTAGCCACCGAAAATTTGGTCAAAGTCGGACGACACCCACTTTATCAAAACCAAATTTCCAACAATCCCCCACATGAGTGGAAATTAATGCATGCATGAATACGAACCACATGAAACCCGATCCTCAAGAGACAATCTTTGCATCCGGGAAAGGTAGCTTATGGCTTTGAACCTTCCGTAGTTAATACTATCGGATATACTGGCGGCCTAGTGGACATAATACCTTGAACTATTCCTCTATGGTGTATACCGAGACAATAGCATTAACACAGTAAGGTCTCAACCCCTCCTGTTCTCACGTTTGTGTCCGTTTACGGCCATGGACACCACTTTAGATTTCATAAGTGTTACTTTGAAGCGCCCTCACTTCTCACTTATATAGGTGATCTCTATCAGAGTATCTGCCATACTCAACCTCAACGAGGTGTAGGAATCATTAAAAGTCAAATGACTTATCTGTTAGGAATTTTATTGTTTAGATTTTGATGAATGCCATGTAAAACTTAGAATAGAAAGTTGGCACCCCAATTAACTGCTGTAAAATGTATTGTAACAATTAGAGTGGCCAAAATTGAGTTAAGTCGGCTACGCCCCAACATGCAAGAAGACAAGCGAAGGCTTGAAGGAAAACTCTGTTTGAGAGGCAGTGAGTCTGACAAAAAGAAAACGACGAACTCGGCGAAGAAGCGGCGAGATGCGGTGAGTGGAACATCAGTCAAGTCAACTCAAGAGAAGCCAAGTCTCAAGGTGAAGTGTGAAAGAGTCATCCAATGATTGGAAGGCGACTCTAAGTCACCTGGGAAAGCAAGGAAATGCGGTCAAGTCGAGATAAGCTGTAAAAGAACCGTTGCCGAAACCAAGAGATTTACTTAAACAAGTAATATCTCCATACCACCTTTCTTGGAGTGCTCGGTCCCGAGAAGCGTGCAAAAAGAATGAACCAATGGGAAGTACTACACCGTGTCGAGAACTCGAAAAGGTGATAAAACAATTCATACGAGGAAATGGCAATTCCAAGAAGCTGCAAGCCAACGACGCAAAGTGACTTTAAAAATGAGCCTATCTCTTCAACGGGCAAATTTTTGAAAGTTCACTATAAAAGGCTGGAATTTGTTTGAGAAATACATATGAATGACACACATGTGAAGATATACAAGCTTATCAAAAATCTGAAATATTCTCAATCCTCAAACTACATTTCAAGTACATCAATCCAACACTTACCTTTGTGAAGGAAAGAGAACTTCAACCAGTTGAAGAGAAACCTTTGAAAACAAGGGGTCTACATTCCGGGAAGGATTGTAGAAAGGTTCAAGGTGAACCAAGTCTTAAGCTCTTGGAGGGCTTCGTGATCAAATCAAAGTGCTTAAGCAAGTGGTAGTAGTAAGCGGTGCCCTGTGAAGAAAGGCGAGTCGTGCGAGAAGCCGGTGAGTGATCAAGGAGTCTCAGGTGAGTCCCAAAGGATCAAGTCGATCATTTGTGTGATCAAGACTTGTATGTCTGGACTGTTACCACTTTGTAAACTGATCATTACTTAGTGGATTCCTCCCGGGGAGTTGGAGAAGAGAGGAGTAGAAGAATTACCCCATCTTGAACCTCTATAAAAACTTTCTTTGTGTCATTTACATTTCGGCATTTAAATTTACTGCACTTTTAATTGCTCATATCTGTGATAAATTTGCTATCCATTTGATAATTTATAAGTACTAAATCAAGTTGTAAAAACTTGCTTAATCAAGCTTAAGGGTGTTAAGTCTTCCTTTGAAAACAAAACCACAGTTGAGTCAAATTATAGCCAACGGTTGAGTTACTCTAATGACTCAAATTTGAGTGCATTGAGAGATTAACTCTCTTGAGTGACTAATTCGATCCCATCAAGGACACAATGGTGTGTAGAACTCGTAGATTTAAAAGGACTAAATCGAAAATTTGGTAAGGTTTATTCAACCCCCATTCTAAACCTTACACTTACACCCTTGGGACTACAAGTGGTATCGGGCGGTTGGTTCATTGAACCCTCCGCATTTGTTCTTGAACTAGATCTCCAAACTTTTCAAAAGTCTGCTTTAGTACTTAAACTTTCAAAACTCTTTTCTATCATTAAAAGTTATTATCATGGAAGCAAATCTAACACGCATTCCTATGTTCACTATTGAAGAATTTGATGATTGGAAAATTCGTATGCGGAGCTCATCTATCGGCATTACATGATGAGATGTGGATAGTGATAGAAGATGGGCCTCTGCAAATATTAAAGGTGAACACACATTGTACCAAGAGTTGCGGTGAAGGGGAAGAAGATCGGCACGGACGATCATGGTTGAAAAACCAAAGCTGAGTGGACAAATGATGACGAAAAAGATACAACCACGGACAATGTAGCCAAGGACATTCTTTACAAAACCTTGGACAAAGCCATGTTCAATAAAGTGAAATCTTGCAAAACGGCTAAGGAAATGCAGGACAAACCGACATTGATTTGCGAAGGCTCGGAAGCAAATCAAAGAAAACAAACTATCGGTGGTTTGTACAAAAATTTGAGAACTTTAAAATGACCTCGGGAGAAAACCTGGATCAAGCTGGATGCTCGGTTTCTGAAAATCACAAATGAGCTGTCTACACTTGGAAAGGAATATACGAAGAAGAAATGTGTATGAAGATCTAAAAAGTCTTCCAATTGAATGGGAAATGAAGGTCATGGCATTGAGACACTCCATGGACCTATCAAAGACATCGATCATGAGTTATTCTCGGACCTCAAAGCCTACGAGTTTGGTGAGAAGGAAAGACCAGGAAGAGGCAATTTGTACCCAAAGCAATTTGCTCTAATGTCAAAGATGGAAGGAGAGTTTGAAGTCAAAGAAGCAATTGACCCGGAAGAAATAGCCCGATGGTTAAAAGATTTAACAAGTTCTTTAACAAGAACTACAAGAGAGAAAGGGTGAATCCTCCCGAGAAGACACTCGGCTCCCTCCAAATCAAGGATGATAGGCCAACCAAGAGAGCAGATCATCAACAAGTTGAGTATCAAAGAGTGACAACTCGAGAATAGAAAGAGTGATCAAAAGGCTGAATATCTATGTTGGAATTGTAGACAACAGCAGTCACTATGCCATTATTTGCTCATATCATATCTGTAGTCAACAAATGAAAGCGAAGAAGAAGAAAGAAAGGTCTTGAGAGAAAAGAAGACAAGAGAAGAAAAAAAAAGGCAATGATGGCTGCGAGAAGGCTGGCGAGGCGACCCAAGTCGAAGGCAATGACTCGAGAGAAGCGATGGCGACTACTCAAGTGACTTCGAAGAAGAAGAAGCCTTGATCGCAATGGCCAAAGAACAAGATCAAAAGATGAGGTACAATCTAACTCAACAAGCTCGGACACTAGTGATAGTGGTTGTGACACACACTTCACCATCACCCTGATCTTTATGATTCATTAGGCAAAATGATGAAAGATTTTGAGCACATTAAAACCTCACACACTGTTGAATGAGGAAAAGCGACCTACTTTCAAAAGTCAAAACTCAAAAGTGACTAAGGAGGTTTGAGTCTCTAAGTCAAATAGGCGATGAGAATAAAAGTTTAAAAATTTGAAAATGCTAAATTAATAAGCGAAATTGCTGCTATAGAAAAGAGGGAGAATGACCTCAAAAATGTTATTGCCTCATTCACTAAGGCATCTAAATCATTGGACGATCTTATTATGAGTCAAAGAGAATGTGGAGACAAGGCAGGCTTAGGATTTAATTCCTTTGTGCCATGTCAAACCTCAAGTAATTTTGGAAAAAGGATCTTCAAGTCATGAAGAGTCCGAAAAACCCAAAACTCTAAATGTTGCACACACTTTCAATCAAAGCACAATCTAAGCAAAGCGGCCTTGGTTACAAAGGAAAAGGAAAACGGACCGATTGAGAGTCTTTGAAAGGGCAAATTGAGAAGAGATTGTAGGAGTCCTCGTGACTCCAAGCAAAAATACTCGTAAAGAAGAAGCGGGGCTACCAAAAATTCGAGAAAACCCGTAAAAGAAATACATATGATGGGAATGGTAGAAAATATCAAGCCAGTATTTGGAATAATGTGAACTATCGGCTAGACTTATGGAATACAAGCCCAAATGGCAAAGGCCTGAAACTCAACAAAGGCCATTCCAAAAGCATAAGAGCTTTCATCGGCACACATATGCACCTGGCACTACACTCAAAGACACCACAATTACCCAGAAGGCGATTGCTAAAACATACATGAGGCATATAGACAAAAGAGCAGATGTATGAACTGGGAATTCCCAAGCAATTTGCGAGGATTAATTATGATTATGGCAGATAGATGGCAACATCTTAGAGTCAAATCATTTGGCTATAGGTTGGTTGGATCATCTTACAATTCTAACCCCTCGGGACCCAACAAGTATGGGTACCTAAAACTTAATTTCCTTGATTGCGGGTTCAAGGAGCAGTGAGTGCGAGGAACTGGTACATGGATAGTGGTTTATTCCGGACATATGACGAAAATAAGAGAAATCTGTCAAAATTCAAGGAAGTCAAAGGAGCGAAAGTCATATTTGGAGGAAATGAAGCTCCTGGTGAAATAAGAGGCATTGGATCCATCAAGAGGAATGGATTAGAAATCACGGATGTTGCATATGTTGAAGGACTAAACTTCAATTTACTAAGCATCGATCAACTCGTGACAAGGGCTACAATGTTGGATTGAACATGGGCATATGCCAAATCAAAGACATAGAATCAAATGAAGTGAATGCTTGAGGATGTAGGCAGAGAAAAATATGTATGTAGTAGATTGGTCAAGCTGCTACACCCAGCACTTTTACTCTCTTGCAAAAGCACAAATTGAATCAAGTTGGTTGTGGCACAAAAGGTGAGTCATCTGAATTTCAAAGCGATCAACAAACCTTGCGAAGAAGTCATCTTGTGGAAGGACTTCCGGACTCGATATCTGAAGGGGAGTATATGTGACGCATGTCGAAGGGAAAACAAATCAAATCGTCGTTCAAAGAAAAAGACATGCCCATCCTCAACTAGAATATTGCATCTGCTTCATATGGATCTATTTGGCCCATTGGATCCGGCCGAGCATAAGTGGAAAGAAATACACCTTGGTGGTAGTAGATGACTACTCAAGATATACATGGACAATATTCATGTGCAAGAAGAAAGAAACTCTACAAGAACTACCACGGTGATGAAGAGGATTCAAAATGAGAAGAGTCAAACCATTATCAAAATAAGATCGAGACGGAAGGAAGCGAGTTTGTCAATGGAATAATAACTTCGATGTTGTATTGAGAATGGTATTGGTCATGAACTATCGGCGTGACAAGGACTCCGCGTGAGAATGGAGTTGCGAAAGAAGAAATAGAACCCTCAAAAAGCGGCAAGGACCATGTTAGGTTAAGCGGGGTTACAAAAAGATTTTGGGCTGAAGCAATCAACACGACTTGCTACACCCAAAAGCGGATGTATGATAAATGAGCGGTGACAAAGACTCCTATGAGATCTGGTTTGGAAGAAAACCAAATGTTGCATATTTCGGGATATTTGGATGTAAATGCTTCATCCACAACAATGGCAAAGACAACCTAAAGGCTTTTGATGCTAAAGGCGATGAGGGTATCTTCTTAGGATACTCGGTGAAAGCAAAGCTCTGAGAATACTCAACAAAAGAACTATGGTTCTGAGAAGAATCCATTCATGTAGTATTCGATGAGCGAAATGTAAATGGAGAAGACATTGAAGAGTCGGTGATAAGTTGAATCATCGACCTTCTGAAAGAGTCACTATCTTTGGTGAAGCGGGGATTATCAATTGAGAAGAAGATGAGATAGGCTGAATCTCAAAAGCGGTGGAAAATCTGCGGTAAGTGATCACGAGAGAGGCGACCCGCGACAACACGGCAAGTCGGCCGAATCCGGCTAACTTACTTCAACTTTGGCGTAAGATGGCTAAAGACCATCCACGAGAACTTGTCATTGGAGATATAAGAGAAGGTGTCAAGACAAGATCGAGAACCAACAAAAGCAATGTTCACATGCTTCATCTATAAATAGAGCCCAAAGATGTGTCACAAGCATTGGGCGACACACATTGGATTCAAGCTATGCAAGAAGAAGCTGAATCGGTTTGAGAGAAATAAAGTATGGGAATTAGTACAAAGACCCATACATCAAAATGTTATTGGAACCAAATGGGTATTGAAAATAAGATGAGCGAGGAAGGTTACGTGGTAAGAAACAAAGCAAGATTGGTAGCCAAAGGATATTGCCAAGAAGAAGGAATAGATTTTGATGAAACATTTGCTCTGTAGCAAGATTGGAAGCTATAAGGATGTTTCTTGCCTATGCAACCCACAAGAATTTCATTGTATATCAAATGGATGTAAAGAGTGCATTCTGAATGGTTTATTGGAAGAAGAAGTGTATGTTGAACAACCTCCGAGGATTTGAGCGAGAAGACTCTTGGAGACAAGGGTATACAAACTCAAGAAAGCCTGTGCAGTTGAAACGGGCACCCGAGCATGGTATGATACCTGTCACAATTCTAGCGAAAATGGATTCACAAAAGGAAAAGTAGATAGAACACTTTTGAGAATTCAAGACAAGAAGAGTATCTTTGCTTGTTCAAATATATGTTGATGACATCATCTTTGGATCCACTAACAAAGAGTTGTGTGAAAAATTCTCAAACACTCAATGCGAGTAAATTTGAAATGAGCATGATGGGAGAGGCGACATTCTTCCTTGGACTTCAAGTGAAGCAATGAAGGATGGAACCTTCATAAGTCAAACAAAATACACGAGAGATTTAATGAAGAAATTTGGTATGGAGGAGAAGTCTACGTAAAAATACCAATGAACACATCGATCAAAATGGACATGGATCACGGATGGCAAGCACTTTAGATCAAACAAGATCTGAGCACTTATTGGATCATTGCTCTATCTCACGGCTAAGCGGGCGGACATCACCTTTCTTTGTAGGAGTATGTGCAAGATTTCAATCTGCTCCAAAAGAAATCATATGACGCGGCTAAGAGAATATTGAGATCTTGAAAGGAAGCGAAAGTAGGCTATGGTATCGAAGGAAGGTGGATTCAAACTAATTGGCTATTGAGACTCGACTATGTTGGATCACGAGTGGGCGGGAAAAGCACTTGAGGCACATGTCAAATGCTTGAAAGCAGACTAATTTCTGGTTTAGCAAAGCAAAACTCAATAGCCACCTCTGGTGAGGCGAAATACATAGGCTGCGGGCGGTGTTGTTGTGCCCAAGTCTATGGATGAGGCAATGGTGAGAGACTATGAAGTTGAAGAAAAAGAAATTCCAATCATGTGTGATAACACAAGTGCAATGCAATCACTCAAAATCTGTGTTGCACTCAAGAACAAAACATATAGATGTCGGATATCATTTCATAAGAGATCATGTTGAAAAGAAGGACATTATCTTGGAATATATCTCAAGCCCGACAAACAACTAGTGACATCTTCACAAAACCATTATGTGAGTCAAGATTTGAAGAACTCAAACATGAATTGGGGCTAATTGAGCTAAGGTGAGACACGGAAGAATCAAAGAAAAGAAATGGAACGGAAAGAAGGTGAAAAAGAGTGAAAACAAAAATCGGCTCGATGCAAATCAGTATCGGAAAGTCGGCTATACCAAGTCGGTGATAGTGAATCACTAAGAGAAATGTGAGAAGCGAGTTTAATCGGCTAAGAGATAAGTTGAATAACTTATGAGCAAAGTGACAAAAAACGCGATCGTTTTGACTTAAGCGGGAACATTTTAAGAGACACGTCGGCATAATGATGATGTGTCGGACATAAAAGTGCACACACGAAGCTATGATTGGATATAAATCTTGCCGCGTTAAATCGAGACATGAAGCGCTCAATATCGTCGCAATCAAAGCCGTTGATTTCGATCACGATTCAAAAAACGTCTGCACGTCCTTTCATAAACCATATTTAAACCATTTTAAATCAGTTTCTCTCTCACACTTCTAAAAACTATTCAATCTCTTTCTCTCAAAAGCGAAAGGCAAATACTCTCGAAACCTATCAACCTTCAAATCAATTTAAATTTTTCTTGAAATTATTAGAAAATGGCACCAACGTATGACTTTACCAAGTTGGGAAAACAAATCCACACCCGGTTCGGCCAGTGGATTTCGACGGAATGGTGAAGCGGTCCGAAGCGACACCACAGTGAAGAAAATCGCGGAGAAGTTGGAAAGCGTCGGAGGCCCGAAAAACCGTTTATAACATTGGAATATCCCATGACCTATGTGGAGGAGTCGCACAATTCTCGTGAATCTTTGAGATTCACGATGAAGGAATCAAGTCATCATTCACGGGGAAGCGGTGACTATCACGCGAGGATTTGGTGAATATTGCTCACTACCCGAAGGAGCAAGCGAGATTAAGGAAGGCGATGTAAACTTGGTGACGCATGGAAAAAAATAGCCAAGTCCGACCTTGCTGATAAAATTATATACACAGCAAACAAAAGGCTGATGAAGGAGGATTATCACAAATTGTTGGACATAGTTGCCAAATGTATCGACATCAAATTTGGCGGCTTTGACCAACTATCAAAAACAAAAGCTGATTGTGATGGCTGCAATCATCGAGGAAAAGAAGATAAAGCTGGGCTGAGTTTATCTACGGCCGAGACTCTGCGAGCGTGGGGAACAAGTCCTTCAAAGAAGATGGGTCATTTGGAGGATCACTGGGATATGGCCTAGTGATTGGCCGACTATTGGAGGTGAAAGGAGTCCCTCTCGGACATGGGAAAGCATTCCATGTTAACAAGAGGATGTTGAGCTAACCTCTCAGTGCTCGGAAGCGAGCTTACGCCAAGAGGCGACACGGTGAGGGGGAATCGGTGACCCCGAAGACCACAGTTCCTCTCTCAACTAAGAAGAAAGCGCCCCTGCGGTGCAGCTGCCAAGAAATCTCTTGCCCTGCGAAAAAAACCAAACATGCTCCTGCCCTGCCGTGAGTCACCTGCCCGCCCGGCCATGTCACACTGCCCTGCGGCGATCGAGAAGGACTCCCAAATACCTTCTCCGATCGTCAAAAGAGGAAGAAGCGACAAGCTGGGCGGCCACTCGCCGAGAAACAAACACAAGCACCGGCCCTTGCCGCCCAAGACTCGAGGGCGCCTCTGAACCAGGGCAAATTCCCTGGTACAACCAGGAGGCGAAGAAGACTCGTCAGCGGTCGAGCAGGAGAAACCAGGTGAGTCGATTACTCGGCTAGCACAAATACTGGGAGACTACTTTGGAGAAGTAGAGTCTCCGGATGTAGTTGATGAAACATCCAAATCTGCTGAAGCGTCGTGAGCAACCCGAAGACACAATGTAGCTCACACACTGCTTGAAACTTCGAAAGAACCAGCCCAGTGATAGTGATGTAATGATCCTATCTCCACCTTACCCGGACATCCAAAATCGTCTGCGTGAGTGGAGAAAATGGAAGTTGAGCAAGTCGAGGAAACAGTTCAACGGCTGAATTCATAGAAGAAGAAGAAGAAGCTGCTAAATTTCCTTGGACTATCTATTGTGCTCCCAAGACTTGATGAGACAAGCTGCTTAGACATCACCGCAAATCTACAAGAGACGGGGAGAGAGCAAAGCAAGGTGAAGAAGGCTGAAGCACGTGAGAAGGCAAGTATCGCCCTATCTCGGCACCCGAGAACACTTCCATCCTCTCGCTTGATGTCTTCTCTGCGAAAGTGACGAGGAACGAGAGAATCTGCTGCCCGCGAGAAGAGCTGCAGATCACGGCAAGCATTGCATGAATCAAGAATCCTTCACGAGCAAAAGGCTGATGGAGGGACCGGAGAGTCCTCAAAACACGGTGAAATCGATCGATGGGAGTGGTTCGGCAAATAACATGATGTTCTTTTCTACCACTTCCCGACTCACTCGGAAGAAGGCGATAAGGAAATGGCGATGAAAGCTGGGCTAGTGGGGACCCCAGTCGAGCCAACCCCTGTTGAAGGTGTCTACCACCCTGCCCCAACGGCTGAACCATCAATTGCAACAGCCGGGAGTGCGGAGACAGTGACCCACTCCAAGTCACTCGGTGGTGCGCCGGGTGAGAGGAAACTCCTCCCTGCGGCAAGGTCGGAGGATCTTTGCAGATGACTCCACAAAAGAAGCAAGGAGGCGAAGAAGAGAAATTACAATCACAAGAAGAACAACAAGTTGCCATCAACGAAGCTCGAGACGATTGAGAAGCTGTCTCGGTGAGTGCCAAGCTACTCGAAGGCTAATGACGGCTGCTTGATGCGATCGAGGCACGAGGAAGGAACGACCACAGGAGTTAACACTGCTGGCGATGAAAGTGCAATCCATGGGGTTGAGACTCCAATGGATGCCAGCTGTAGAAGACCACTAAGGCAGTGACACTTTGTCGAAAGGGAGGACCAAGCCTTGCGGCCGATGAGAACTGCTGGAGGAAATGAAGGCCCACGGGAGGTTGAGACTTCCCCGGGGTAAAGAAGGGAAGCCAAGTAGAGAACATCCCTCCTGCAATCATTGACCCATCGAGAAGGAGATCGGTACTTCATGATTCCCAGGACAACACGATGTCACTTTTCTCGATCGGAAGGCGAAGAAGAAGAAGGCGAGTCAACCCCATGACAAATCGAAGGAGACTTCAGTGCGGATGTTCCAGGCACGAGCAAATCGATCCCAAGACTACTCGTCAAACTTTTAACTTTGATGATGAGCCACCACTAGAAATCTCATCATCGTCCGATAACTGATTTCTTGATAAGGCCGAGGACAAGTCGATTGAAATGGAAAAATCAGTTTGAGACCAACGAAGGCTGTAAGGCAATGTTGAGACTCGGCAAGCGGGTCTCTTCACAACCAAACCAGGTGAACCGAAAACCATTTGCTCAGGCTCCTCACGCTACGGTGGATCGATTCCCAAAAAGAACTTCACGCGCACGCTTATCATCGAACAAATCCCGGTTGGCGGTGATGAATCTTTTGTGGAATCTTTCCCTTTCTCACTTTGGAGATACGAGAACTCCACGAAGAGTCGAGAAAATGAGCAAGCACGCTATCACGGACCACCTCCTGTTTTTTCACTCGGGCACCATTGTTCGGCCGATTTTGATTTATTTGACTGCATGGCCATCACCGCAACGAGACGAATCAGGTGAAGTTAGAAAGTGTTCAAGGCACTCTTTCTTTGAAATTGAGCGAATGGAGAGGCATCGAACCTCTTTGGACATGCGCTGGACAACGAGAGATGCCAACCTTACACTGACTTGACTTGAGGGCATCACGGTCGGGATAAAGGGAATGGTGGCAGCAAAGCGACAATCAATGCGTGTGGAGCAATTGAGATCTTGAACCTTATTCAACAAGGCTGCTAGTGTGGAGAGGCAAAAATGTTGATGCGAAAACGAAGGCTGAGGAACACATTGAACATATGCATGAAGCTCACCTGCCGAGATCAAGGCTGCTGCGTGAAGCGAAATGCAAATGATATACGGCGTTTGGAAGAACACATGACAAGAAAATTCAGCCTTCTCATGGTGAGATGAAGCGATTTGAGAATCCAACGCTACTCGATGCGAATTTCATGCGGCATACAACGCAAAGAGACTTGAAGCAAAAATTCAACCATCGAAGACTAAAACTTCATGCTTGCGACATGTTCGCAGGGTTCTCTATCCTTTGATGATGCCAAAAAGGGGAAGAGGAATACCTTAAAGCGACAAAATCTGAAGTGAAAAGAAAGGAAAGCGGTGACAAGGAGCAATGAGAAGGAAAATCATCGGTGAGGAAATTTTGAAAGCGAAGAAAGGAAAATCTGTGAGGGGAAGGATCAAAGATATGACCTTGATGATTGCACAAACCCCTCAGCGGGTCTGTCACGGTGACATTATAAGCGACAAACTCCCGTGACTCTGCCACTCTCAACACTCTGCTTTGTATCTATGGGTGAGAAGAAAAAAAGCAATTGAAGCGGGGATGAAGGAGGTGGAAGGAAGAATGGATGCCAGGGTGATGAACATCTTGAAAGAACACGGAGGCATTCCGGTTAGTGAACACGTATGCCATTTGGATATCGGGGCGAGCGATCGGTTGGCGAATTCAAAACGCTCGAATCGAAGGATATTTTGCAAATATGTCCATGGCTCAAGCTTGGGACTGTCTTGGGAAAAGGGTCTCACATTATGTGAAGAAGGCGACAGGGCAATGACAGCCGTGATCGCTCTGCTGGTCACTCTCTTTGGGCACTCAGTTTGGAAAAGAAAAAGGCCCGATCAATATACGCCCGAGGTAGAGGAAGAAGCGGCGATGGAGGAAGAAGCTTGGACTGGCCTCTGCCAGAATATTGAATCGTAGATCCGGGAAAGAAATGAGGGATCTCTTTGGTGAAACTTGACCAAGTGGCGAACTGCTGCGAGTGGCTAAAACCAACGGCCCGAGTATGTAAAGAGAATAGAAGAAGAAAACAAAAGACAAACTCGGCTATGGCGGGAGAGACGGAAAGAATAAGAAAAGATGAAGGCTGAAAAAAGCATATGAGAAGAAAAAGAAGGCGGTGATGACGAGAAGAGGAGAAGAAGAAAGAAGATCTTTGATCAAGATGAAAGAAGGAGAGCAATGAAGGAGATGAAGTGTTCTTTGTCAACCCTTCGTGTATTTTATATGTAAATACATACAATGTAAGTCTTACGTAATAAAGCTATAAATTCTCTATTTTTTGTGAAGACAATTACATACTACGATACACCTTGTAAACATTGTGTTAAGTACAAGAATGATATGATCAATAAAAAGATTGATTAAAGCATACATTCTATGTCAAAACACTATCTGTATGTATCTTTGTTATTTGCATCTTTGTATAATTTAAGTTTTGGCATCATCAAAAAGGGGAAATTGTTAGGAATTTTATTGTTTAGATTTTGATGAATGCCATATAAAACTTAGAATAGAAAGTTGGCACCCCAATTCTTCTTTGTAAAATGTATTGTAACAATTAGAGTGGCCAAAGTGAGTTAAATCGGCTACGCCCAACATGAAGAAGACAATGAAGGCTTGAAGGAAAACTTCTGTGAGAGGCAGTGAGTCTGACAAGAAAAGCGACGAAACTCGTGAAGAAGCGGTGAGTGGAACATCGGTCAAGTCAACTCAAGAAAAGCGAAGTCTCAAGTGAAGTGACGGAAGAGTCATCCATGATTGGAAGGCGACTCTAAGTCACACAGGGAAAGCAAGGAAATGCGGTCAAGTCGAGATAAGCGTAAAAGAACCGTTTGCCGAAAACGAAGAGATTTACTTAAACAAGTAATATCTCCATACCACCTTTCTTGAAGTGCTCGATCCCGGAAGCGTGCAAAAGGAATGAACGATGGGAAGTACTACCCGTGTCGAACTACGAAAAGGTGATAAAACAATTCATACGAGGAAATGGCAATTCCAAGAAGCGCAAATAACGATAAAGTGACTTTAAAAATGAGCCTATCTCTTGTGGGCAAATTTTTGAAAGTTCACTATAAAAGGTGAGGAATTTGTTTGAGAAATACATATGAATGACACACATGTGAAGATATACAAGCTTATCAAAAATCGAAATATTCTCAATCCTCAAGCCTACATTTCAAGTACATCAATCCAACACTTACTTGTGAAGGAAAGAGAACTTCAACCGATTGAAGAGGAAACCTTTGAAAACAAAGGGGTCTACATTCCGGAAGGATTGTAGAAAGGTTCAAGGCTGAACCAAGTCTTAAGCTCTTGGAGGGCTTCGTGATCAAATCAAAGTGCTTAAGCAAGTGAGTTGTAGTAGCAAGGCGGCGGCTGTGAAGAAGGCTGAGTCGTCGAGAAGCCAGGTGAGTGATCAAGGAGTCTCAGGAGTCCCAAAGGATCAAGTCGGTTTGTTGTGATCAAGACTTGTATCGGATTACCACTTTGTAAACGATCATTACTTAGTGGATTCCTCCGGGGAGTTGGAGAAGAGAGAGGAGTAGAAGAATTACCCCATCTTGAACCTCTATAAAAACTTTCTTTGTGTCATTTACATTTCAGCATTTAAATTTACGCACTTTTAATTGCTCATATCTGTGATAAATTTGCTATCCATTTGATAATTTATAAGTACTAAATCAAAAATTTGTAAAAACTTGCTTAATCAAGCTTAAGGGTGTTAAGTCTTCCGCTGAAAACAAAACCACGGTTGAGTCAAATTATAGCCAACGGTTGAGTTACTCTATCAACAACTCAGTGAGTGTTGAGAGATTAACTCTCTTGAGTGACTAATTCGACAAATCAAGGACACAGCTGTGTGTAGAACTCTGTAGATTTAAAAGGACTAAATCGAAAATTTGGTAAGGTTTATTCAACCCCCCTTCTAAACCTTACACTTACACCCCTTGGGACTACATTATCCTCACCACAACTTGTGTTCAACACTTGGCATTGCTCTCTAGGGATGGGTTGAAATATTGTTTCCAAGTGTTACAACTTAACCTTAGCTTAGTTTTCCCATTGAACCAAGTTCTTGGGATCTCCAGTCATCATGGTTGGGTTACCACTATGATGGTTATTTTTACTTTGTGGACTTTTAAGCCCATTTTCTCTAGCAATTTACACAATTGATCTCGATTCGATCCTTTCGTCAAAGGATCGCCAAATTGTCTTTTGACTTTACGTAGTCAATTGACATCACACCACTTGAGATCAATTGTCTAAAGGTATTTTGTCTCAAGCGAATATGTCAGACTTACCGTTATACATATTGCTATGTGCCCTTCCTATAGCCGCTGGCTATCATAGTGAATCGTCACCGAAGGCACAGAACCTCCAACATGGAATATCTTCCAAAAGTTTCGAAGCCACTCTGGCTTCTTCACCACTTTATCCAAAGCTATAAACTCGATTCCATGGTGGGCCAGAGCTATACACGTTTGTTTATTGGACTTCCACGATACCGCACCACCTCGATGGTGAATATGTATCCACTAGTGGAATAAGAATCTTTCGAATCCGAAAATCCAACTAGCATCGCTATACCCTTCAAATGCAATGGGATATCTCGAGTAGTATAGCCCATACTCCAAGGTATACTTCAAGTACTTTAACACCTTGGTTAACGCTTTCCAATGCTCGTGGCTTGGATTGCTCGTGAACCTACTCAACATATTTACGAGGTAGGCCAAGTCCGGGCGTGTACAATTTGTAATGTGCATCGATGCCTATAATACGTGAGTATTCCATCCGAGCCAGTTCGACTTCATTAGCAACGGTTACACTTAAATCAATGGGTGTCTTTGATGGTAATCAAAACGCATTGAATTTCTTGAGCACTTTCTCCACATAGTGGGATTGTGACAAGATAATTCCATCGAGTTCTCTGGCGATTTTTATCCCCACAATCACATCGGCCGGTCCCGTATCCTTCATGTCAAAGTTTCTCTTTAACATTAACTTTTTCGTATCCATGATAACATCATGACTACGCCCATGATTAACAAATCGTCTACGCAAGTGAGACGGAGAGCAGTGAAGCGATCTGGCCATTTTTTTTTTAAAAAAAAAAATTAGTGAGGAACTTTTTTAAAAAAAAATTAGTTATAATTTGTATTAATTTTTCTTGGATTTTCTATCCGCCCACCCCATTTTCGTGTATCGGCCCACCCCGTAAAGCGTCCCAGCTCATTTGCGTCACGTATAGACATACTATGACAAATGCTTCCGATGTCCCTTTGACATATACACATTTATCACATTCGTTGATTTTATACCCGTTTGACAACATCGTGTTATCAAACTTAAGATGCCATTGTTTTGGAGCTTGTTTCAGTCCATACAAGGATCTTATCAACTTGCACACCTTCTTTTCTTGACCGGGTGCAACAAACCCTTCAGGTTGTTCCATATAGATTTCAGCATCTATCTCTCCATTCAGAAACGCCGTTTTGACATCCATCTGATGAATCTCTAGATTGTGCAAAGCAGCAATCACGAGAAGCACCCAAATAGACGCAATCCTCGTTACCGGAGAATAAGTGTCAAAGAAGTCATACCCTTCTTTTTGTTTAAAGCCTTTGGCTACAAGCCGTGCTTTATACTTATCAATAGTTCCATCTGCTTTATACTTCTTCTTTAGGATCCACTTACATCCTAAAGGCTTATGACCAGCAGGGAGATCAACCAACTCCCACGTATGGTTTTGCAGAATGGACTCGATTTCACTATTGATTGCTTCTTGCCGGCGGAGCATCGGACTACTTAGAGCCTCCTTAATCGAGTTCGGCTCACCTTCTAACATCAATGTTAGAAAGTCAGGTCCAAAGGACTTAACCACCTTTGGCCTCTTACTCCGTCTTAGTTCTTCACCACTCGGTGTTGAACTAACTGTTCTGTCAAATGTGACAGCAGATGTCGTTCCAGATGTTATAACATCCGAAGCAGCACCTTCAGCAACATCTGCAGTAACATCTGCAGCTGTTCCAGATGTGATAACACCAGAAGTCACATCTCCAGCAACATCTGAATACAGTCTTTTCTTTAGACTTCCATTTATCCTTTCTTTACAAGGATAAATATTCTCAAAGAATATAGCATTTCTTGACTCAATTATGGTACCAACTGTCATTTCCGGATTTTCTGACTTATGTACCATAAAACAATATGCACTACTGTTAAGTGCATAACCAATAAAAACACAATTGACCGTTTTAGGGCCAATTTTCACTTGCTTTGGTTCAGGTATTGCAACCTTAGCCAAATACCCCCACACTTTAAGGTATTTATAAGAAGTCTTACGATTTTTCCACAATTCGTAAGGAGTCTTATCTTTCCCTTTAAGTGGGATTTTATTCAATATGTGGTTCGCCGTTAACACAGCCTTCCCCCACATATTCTGTGTATTTTTATACAACACCGGATTACGCCAGAACTTACACAGCTCATGGTCTTTTCATTAGCATTAGAATGCTTTCCGTTGTTCTATTACTATTAGAACCTCGTTCCAACAATATTGTTAGAACCTCGTTTAAACAAATTTGAACCTTGTTCGCAATTCTGTTCAAACTATTTTACCGAGAGTGTGACCTTAGATGTGGTCACATCTTCGGCAACATTTCAGACCGCACTTGGTTGCGAACCGCCTTGGTGTCACATCACCCTTGGCATCACCTCAAACCACACTTGGTATTGTGTTTGCCTCTGATGTAACAGCATTTTTGGCAACACCTTCCGCAATTGTGGTTCAACGTCTGCCTTAGATGTTACCACATCTCGGATTACATTTTTAAATCACATCTAAATGCAAATCGTAGCTCGAAAGCCAAGATTGTGACGAAAAGTGTGGTCATACCCCACAATTCTTTGGATCCGTTAGAATTCTTAAAAAGTATTCCAACACACTTTTCTCAAGTCTCTAGCAAGACTTTCATGGATTTAGCTTCAGGCCCTCGATTGCTTTCTTCAATTTCCAATCGAACAATCAGGCCACTAATCCAAATTCCTTCCAGTTATACATTTAGGAATTCATGAAAATTTTCCAACCTAGTAACAACATCTTAACGATGTAAACCATTTGGAATTTTTCATTTAAACGACATCCCTTCAGCACGAATATCATGCGGGATCAGTTGAAACTTTTAGACTAGTTTCAACACATTTTTGGATTCTTGGAACCATCCATTTCTCAATCCAAAAATCAGAAATAACGAACCTCTGGGAAATCACATCCTCATTTTGTATTTCTTTTCAACATATGAACATTTTGGAAAACATCCTCAGTTCATATCAACCACACAATACATATAGTAAAGTGTACAACTAAGTCTTTTAAAGACAAAGTTACGGCATAGGATATCACCATCCTAGCTCCATGCTTCAAACGCAACGCGTTTTTAGCAACAACAACAATTCCAGCAACCACTGGAAGGTCTTCTGTCAGATTCATCTCCAAGCTAAGGTTTTGTTTCTCCTCGCCATCGTGAGGTACGATATTTGTCTTGCGATTGTTGAAAATAATACAACAATTGTTACAACGGGAAATGCCTTCAACAATGGCCTTACAAAAAATAGAAACAAAAATTACAACTTGAAGCAAAATCTAACTATTACACGTCTTGAATGAACTCCAACTTCATGAGCATGAATCTGACAAAACTTGAAAAAACAAAAGCCGATTCGAGTAGAACTCTATCCGCAAGACAAATACGTCCCGGCTAGTACTCACGGTTTGACGTAATGTCCCCAAATATAAAACGGCTTTACCTCCTTTGTGTGCAGTAGCACCCCTGACACAAAGGCACCTTTCGAACTAGGAGGAGCGAGAACTTGCTTGCTTGACTCAGAAAATGCAGAAAAGGAAGATGCAGCGAGAGATGTGACGACGGATGTGACGACATTCGGGATAACATCCTGCGGGCCGAATAACATGCTCGAGAATATTTTCTAACTCTCTCTTCCTCCCTATTTCCCATGATTTCCTTCCATCTCATCTCTACGAATCAATGCAAGCTAAGCATATAAAGGCGCAATTCCCAACACATTGAGGAGATTTAATGATAGAAAATGGGCAATTAACCAAATGTAACTTCCAAGAGTTACAAATCACATTATGACCACTATCTTGGGAGTTACAAACTCCAAGAGACTTACATGAACCTGGACACCTCCAATGTCCAGATACATCAGGCCCAACACTCACTTGAATTTGGGCCAAGCCCATTTTCGAGTGACAAACTAACGGAACCTGGACCCGAGCCCAAAAAGTCGGGCCGACCCATGGCCTATTGTGATCATACACTTGTGTTATAGTATATCCAACCAATAACACCTTCTAGTATTTTTATACTAGGATAAACTATGCCCATTCGCGTGGCCAACTTCGTGTATTAATTTCTCACTCATTACCCAAAATTTGGTTTTGAGAAATACAAAATACTACGAACATCTACTCGAAAGGTAGATTAACAATTCACAATTTAATTCCTCCAGAATTAAATTCTTAGCCACCGAAAATTTGGTCAAAGTCGGGACGACACCCACTTTATCAAAACCAAATTTCCAACACTTTCATGCCCTACTTTCAAGTATTTCCCTTTATGTTTGCTTCTAATATGATTCATTTTAGTTGAATATTTTCTTTATCGGGTTTTTTTGAGTTTTTACTTCATTAAAAACTTAGTGGTTTCTCAGTTTTAATTATGCTGCAACTTAGCATTTAAAAGCGGTTTTGTAGTTCATGGAGTATTTCTTATTTCATCATGTTTGGTGGCTAATGCAACTGTTGATCATTTAGTTATCCTTTCGCCTTGCCTTTGTCACTGAGAAAAGTTTTTAATTGTTGTCACCCGTAATTATTTGCTAATTAGATGGGGAAAAAAAATTGGAAACTGCTGGCTCCCAAGTGATTTAAGACCTTCTCAAGGACTTGGGTAAAATTTGTTGTATGATTTATAGATAATTCTTACCACATCTGATCAACAATCTAGAATAAGATTTATTATGCCAGCAGACTTAGTGCTAGGATGTATAGCGATAAATCTTTGCTTGCCGTTCTTGCTGTTCATTTGAGTAATCAGTAATTTATTGTTGACAAACCGAGGAAAACTCTATATAGGAGAAGGATGCAACAAAATCAGAACCTATCTGTTCTCTGCATAAATACAGAAATCCGTCTAGTTTTATTAACAATGTAGGTTATGATGAATTTGGAGGACCAAGACGTACGAGAACAACCAAAAGTAATGGTGACTTCATTGGTTGCTTGGACCCCTCCAGAAGTTCTATGTTATGGATGACAATGCGGTGCAAAATTTGAACTAATCTTCTACTGCTGATTGGAAATACAATGTGAGAGAGGATAGTAACAGATTTTGCTACCTAATTATGCATGAATCGATTCTCCTCTG
This sequence comes from Rehmannia glutinosa, assembly GCA_016081115.2. Classification (NCBI taxonomy): domain Eukaryota; kingdom Viridiplantae; phylum Streptophyta; class Magnoliopsida; order Lamiales; family Orobanchaceae; genus Rehmannia; species Rehmannia glutinosa. Next base: position 145,541 of record JABTTQ020002067.1, on the reverse strand, counting down.
CTCCCCTATGTTATCTATAATAACCTCCCTAGCTGCTATTTAGACGAAGAAAGTTCATTTGTTTCTCTCTGTGGTAAATTGCCTGCATAACCTTCAAAGAGAACTAATGAATCGTTCTATTAATAATTTGCAAAAAGTATTAGACATATTGCATATCCACTTCATAATCATGTTATTAAATCATTGTTCTTTACATGTTTATGATTTCTCACTGACATGAATGAGGTTAACATGTTCAGTAAAAAGACCAGTTGCTCTAACTAATTTCTTTATCTATTGACAATAGTCAGCAACTGTCAATCTGTCTTATATTACGAAAATTGATTATGTTTATGAATTGAAGTTTCAAACTGAGACACTCGCTGATAGAATAGCTTCTGAACAGGATAGAGTAGCTGATTGAAACATTCATGCATGTTGATCCTTTATTACTTTGTTTGAGCCGAATTATGATGTATAATTGTTAGGTATCTATCTGCCTATAATAGATCGATACACTTAGTACCGAAACACAAAATTACAGACTCGATCGCCTATTAATACAAATATACTCTAGACTCTTGTAGGAAATTAAAATACAACTCAATACAGAAATACAAGAAAAATATAACACAATGAATATAGAGGGTAACAACCCAAAACCGAATATTGAAATTATTCGGCTCAGGACCAGTATTCCCTAAATCACTGTAGTCACCAAAGAATCAACCAGAGAGCCACAAGACAAAGACCCCACAAAGGCCACGCCACATAAAGCCCTCAGAAAACCCAACAAAGATCTTCCAGTCGAACAACCCCAGAAAACCCTAGAAAAGTACCCTCAACCCACAAACCCTATCTCACGAAGAAAACAACAGAGTTTGTCCACAGAGTAGGTGAACTAACAAGAGAACACTCGGATCTCACGAAACACCCACAAATCACACGAAATATCACGAGAGGGTGAGATTTCTAGAGAGAGAAAAACCCGAGAGCAATGGAGAGTTCGAGAGAGTAGAGAGAGAAGTAGAAGATCAGATAATGAATTAGGGTTTGGGTTAGGGCACCTTTTAAAGGGTTAACCAATGGCTGGGATGAGGAAGCAAGATCGGACAGACGAGATCAGAAGATAGGATCCGCGGACATAATATTCGGATCCCGCAATCCGAACCAAAAACCCGAAAGACAAAGGATCGGGTCACACATTGGGCTTTGCATAAAAATGGGCTGCACTTGTGGGCCTTAGATCATTAATAAATGGACAAAACAAATGGGCCAATAATATTAACAATCTCCACCTTTGGCTCATTATGATTCATAAGACATACAAGGGAATTATAATCATCATCATCGCTTTTGCCTTCGAACAAAGCCGAGAAAGGACTTGAGTTCTGAAGCACTTAAGCTAAATCGTAACTTATCAAGGACCTCAACAAGCACACAACAAGTCAAGTTCCCCATTGATTTAACATAAGCACGAAGCAAATATTAATTCAACGTTTTGGATTCAACAAACACACAAGAATCGTTAAACCCAACATAAGGGCAACTAACCGGGTAATCAATCACCGATGTCAAAATTTAGAATTTTCAAACAAGTTTTGAACTTTGATAAGGGTAGACACTTAGTACCCATACCCATATCACCGGATTAAACTCGGATGCCACTTTTTCAAGATTAACCAAACCTTTTGAAACAATATCTCTTATAAAATGAAAACGAACATCAATGTGTTTGGTTCTATCATGAAAACTCGGTTTTTGCAAAGTTGAATACCGTTGAGAGTCGAAAAGACAACAACTTTTTGTTTTAGAAAACCAATTTCGAAACAAGACCTTTAAGCCACAAAGCTTCTTTTAAAGCTCATTAACAACAACATATTCGACTCTTTTGTAGACGGGCCACAATATGTTGTAGTTGGGATTTCCAACTAATACATGAGCCCAAAGTGTAAAAACATAAGAAGTTGTTGATTTTTTGTTGTCTTTATCATTAGCATAATTAGAATCAACATATCCTTTCAAAATTATGTCAAGATCACATTTAGAAAAACACAAACTATAATCGAGAAGAATGCCTCGGATATCTTAATAACCATTTAACAAAGATTCCAATGCACCATACCAGGATTGGACATGTATCTACTCAAACAAAAACAACATAGGTTATATCGGGCCTAGTGCTCACCATTAAGTACATCACGCATCCAATAGCATTAGCATAAGGAATGTTTTGCATAGCACATATTTCAGTTCGATCTTAGGAGACTGTTCCTTACTAACAGAAAATGAGAGGCAAGAGAGGCACATTCACGTTTAGCATTTGACATAGAAAATTTTTGTAAAATCTTTTCTATATAAGAGGATCGATGCAAATAAATGACAGATTTAGACTCTGTCCCTATCAATGTTCATTCCCAAAATCTTCTTAGCATCACCCAAGTATTTCATATCAAATTTAGCACTTAGACAATTTCTAACATGATCAATGGATTTAATGCAAGAGTCCGAAGAAGTAACATATCATCAACATACGACGGGAACACGGGAGTTTCAGGATCAAGTTTAAAGTAAAGGCAATGATCAAATTGGCTTCTACAAAACTTGAACTCAAGCATACATTGATCAAACTTTTTATTCCATTGTCTTGGAGACTTTTTTTAGACCATACGAGAGATTTTTGGAGTAAAATGCAGACATAGTTAGGCTTGGATTTGTCCTCAAAACCCTCGAGGTTGTTTCATAAAATTTTTTCATCCAAGTCACCATGAAGGAAAGCGGTTTTAACATCCAACTGTTTCAATTCCCGGTCAAATTGAGCAACAAGAGCAAGCATAATTCTCACAAGAACAAATTTAACAACAGTGCAAAAATTTACGTAATCAATCCCTTCCTTCCGAGTAAAACCTTTAGCAACTAATCTAGCTTTAAACCTAACACCTTGATTCTTGTTTAATCTTGTAAAGCCATTTACAATCAACTATAGAACATTAGGGGTTTAGGAACAAGAATCCATGTGTTATTAACATGCAAAGAAGTCATTTCTTCATGCATAACACTTAGCCATTTAGTGGATTCAGCGAGTTCATAGCTTGAGAAGGTTTTAGGCTCGAGAACCATCAATAGATTCAAACACGAAAAACACATAAGATGTCATGTGAAAATCAGCAAATTTGTTTGGGACTCTAACATGTCTCCTAGTTACATCCCTAGTTAACACATAATCATTCAATTCATCATGATTATCAGCAACAGGTTCATTTTCAGTGTTAACATCAGGAAATTCATTATGCATGTCATGCACATTATCATGCTGAGTATCATCTTCAATATGCACATCATTATCATTCATATTGACAAGCAAAGCATCATTGATATGAGAATCAGCAGGAACAACAATATTAGGAGACACATTAGATAGCTCCACCTCATTTGGAGTATTATCAAATTTCAGAAACAGTTTGAGGAGAAGGATGCACAAAACAAGGGAATTCAAGTTCATTGAATAACACATCCCTACTAATTATTGTTTTAAAACCAGGTTCTCCTCTATTCCAAAGTCTATAGCCTTTAACCCCTTCAGGGTAGCCAAGAAAAACACATTTTATAGACCTTGGATCTAATTTGTCATTCTTTTGATGTACAAATGCAGAACACCCAAAGATTTTCAAATTAGAGAAATCAACTGCTTTCCCAGTCCACACCTCTTCAGGGTATTTCCCTTCCAAGGGGACTGAGGGGGACCTATTGATTAAATAGGTAGCTGTTACAACAGCTTCTCCCCAAAACCTTTTAGAAAGTCCAGAGGTAGCAAGCATGCTCCTCACTCTTTCTAGTAGTGTTCTATTCATCCTTTCAAAGAACACCATTTTCTTTGAGGTGAATAGGGCACGACTTGTGCCTTTTTATACCAAATTCATCACATAGATTGTCCATTAATTGATTACAAAATTCCAGGCCATTGTCGATTCTTAAAACTTTAATCCTTTTGCGTTTGGTTTTCAATAAGAGTTTTCCAAGTTTTAAACTTATCAAAAACATCAGATTTGTTCTTCATTAAAAACACCCAAACTTTCCTGGAATAATCATCAATTATGGACAGGAAATATCTATTTCCTCCATGAGTAGGCACAGAAGAGGGACCCCAAACATCAGCATGCAAGTATTCAAGCAAATCAGTACTAGCTGATTGTTTAGGATTAGTAGGAGAGGGGAACTTGACTCTTTGATGTTTACCATACACACATGATTCACGAGAAAGACAAAGCATCAAGTTTGTTTTTACCAAAACAGCCACTTATTCGAAGAATGTCAAGACCTCTAGAGCTAATGTGACCAAGTCTTTTATGCCACAAATCGGTCAAATCATTAGACACATGATTAGCAACAACATTCACAGAATTTGGCACATAAGAATCATGTTTAGCATGTAAGACATAAAGATTTCTGTTCTTTTCAGCTTTTGCAATAATCATAGAACCCCTCATGAGTTTCATAACACCCTTCCCCCATCTTCCCTCATAGCCATCATGTTCAAGCATAGCACATGATATCAAATTATTGGATAAATCAGGAACATGTCTAACATCATTGAGTGTCAAAACATAACCAAAGATGATATCAAGTTTCAAACACACAAGTACCAACACCAATCACTTGACACTTTTTATTATTAGCCATGGAAACAGATCCATTTTTCATTAAGCATAAGTATTAAACAGATGTTTAAAAGGTGTCATATGGAATGTGCATGCCAGAGTCAATTAGCCATTCATAATCACTGAAAGCATTTGAAGGCACATAATTCACAGAGTCGGTCGCGCTCATGCACCATAAACACATCACCCATATGATCATTAGAAGTAGTCAAGTTCACAGAGTCATTGGTTTGGTTTTTATTGTTCTGTTATTGTTTTGGTTATTGTTCGGTTATTCCTGGGTTTATTGCACTCTTTGATGTAATGACCATGCTCACCACAATTATAGCATTTCTGTTATTCCTAGGTCAGAATTAGACTTACCTCTGCTTTTTGCTTCTCTTTCTACGATTTATTGTTATTGTTATTCCCATTTTTCATGTTAAAGGTCTACCCCGACATGCATAACCTTCCGACCCTGTTCATTCCCCTTTGATATTTTCGATCTAATTCCTTACTCTTAAGGCCATTAATCACGATCAAGGTAATAGAGTCTCTGCCATACTTAATGGCGATTTCACATCACATAAGAATCGGGAATGGCATTTAGCAACACAATAGGGGTATAATCATCAATGTTTTTATCACCGATCAGACTTTATATCTTGAATCGGTTTTGTAAAAACATCAAGATTTTCATCCATATCCTTTGTCAAGTCAAGTTTAAATCTAAAAAACTTTTCAAGTAAGAACAGTTTGGAAGGTAATGAGGTTTCATGAAGAGTTCTTCCAACTTGTTCCACAATTCCTTGGCAATTGACAACTTGCCAACTTTTCTTAACACGAGAATCGAAAAGATTTAGGATAATGGATGAATAAGCAAACTCATCAAGTTCACTTTAATCTCAAAGATATCTTTATCAAGATATTTTTGTTCAACAAACTTTAAAACATTTTTGTTGAATCGTAATGCCCTTCATCTTTTGTTGCCAAATAAAAAAATCAGTTTTTCCATTGAAGGGTTCCAAGTGATAACCAGAAACACCAGTCATTATCACGGATATAATCAAAAAATATATATCACACGGATAAGACACGGGTAATTCACAGTACACGAGAAAGTACACCAAGAAATCACAAGAATGAATGAATCGGCGAAAGAATGTAGGTGGACCACACAGAGTCCAAGTAAATGCAACAACAAAATGAACAGCAGACAATACAGGACCACACAGAGTCCAACAGAGATCAACAAGGGACCACACAGAGTCCAAAAGAAAGCAGTAAAAGGACCACACAGAGTCCAGTAAAAATAATAAATCCCTAGGGTGGATCCCCCTCGCACCTCAGGATTCCACTGCGCTCGTGGCACAGGGTCAAGAGGCTTAATGCTTAGGGTTTCCCTAAAACTACTACTGGCTGAAAAATAAATGAGAGAGAAAGGGAGAAGAGATGAGCTTACAACCAGGAGCAAGTCCTGGGTATCAAACCAATCACAGAGATCACCAGGAGCCAAGAATCACCATGATTCAGCAAGAACCAGAAGCACCAACCCACCACGAGACAGATAGGTGCTCTGATACCACTGTTAGGTATCTATCTGCCTATAATAGATCGATACACTTAGTACCGAAACACAAAATTACAGACTCGATCGCCTATTAATACAAATATACTCTAGACTCTTGTAGGAAATTAAAATACAACTCAATACAGAAATACAAGAAAAATATAACACAATGAATATAGAGGGTAACAACCCAAAACCGAATATTGAAATTATTCGGCTCAGGACCAGTATTCCCTAAACCACTGTAGTCACCAAAGAATCAACCAGAGAGCCACAAGACAGCACCCACAAAGGCCACGCCACATAAAGCCCTTAGAAAACCCAACAAAGATCTTCCAGTCGAACAACCCCAGAAAACCCTAGAAAAGTACCCTCAACCCACAAACCCTATCTCACGAAGAAAACAACAGAGTTTGTCCACAGAGTAGGTGAACTAACAAGAGAACACTCGGATCTCACAAAACACCCACAAATCACACGAAATATCACGAGAGGGTGAGATTTCTAGAGAGAGAGAGAAAAAACCCAGAGCAATGGAGAGTTCGAGAGAGTAGAGAGAGAAGTAGAAGATCAGATAATGAATTAGGGTTTGGGTTAGGGCACCTTTTAAAGGGTTAACCAACGGCTGGGATGAGGAAGCAAGATCGGACGGACGAGATCAGAAGATAGGATCCGCGGACATAATATTCGGATCCCGCAATCCGAACCAGCAACCCGAAAGACAAAGGACTGGGTCACACATTGGGCCTGTTGCATAAATGGGCTGCACTTGTGGGCCTTAGATCATTAATAAATGGACAAAACAAATGGGCCAATAATATTAACAATAATGCTTTAATTTTTTGCCAAAATATAGTGACTGCACTTGTGTTTGAGATTTCTTTTTCCCCCTGTTCTTCTAAATGGTCTCAAAATCATATATACTTTCATTAGTATTTCTGATTAATTTTCTGATCAATAGGCATGGGAAGCGGGCTGCGAAAGCTTTTCAGACTAGGAAGCAATAAAACAGAGGCTTTCTGAAGACTTAAATAATCTGATAGATATAATTTTTCACTGACACTTAATTTATTTTTATTTTTTGGTTTTGTATATCTATTAATAATCCCATACAGGTTCGGAGAAGTAGTAGTAATGCCCAGTTCTCTAGACTGGAGGAATTGAAAAGCCAACTGGAATTCTGAACTCAAAATATGTTTCTTCTGTAAGATTCCTATCAACCTTCATCTAGGCATTTGGCCTAAATGCACAAATGGAGAAATAGTGAGAAGCCATTCTTGGGTATTATATGACTTTGTTACTTATTCTCCTAACTCAATGTTTCCACATTCAAATATATTGCATTCACAAACTGAGTATATCTTTTCATCATCATAAAATATTCCGAGAGCAAACATTATTTTAACAAATTTGATTATGATTATGAGATTTCATCAACAAATTTCTCTCACACTATAATCAAGAATTTTAAGACTTGAAGTATAATACAGTAGCATGCACATTGATTACTGGTGCATCCACTTCTGTATTGAAATTTGCTGATAATAGATAGTGGCTCTCTCAGTTCGTGGAGTAGCAGTCGGGTAAATTTGACCTACACTCGTACGAACCATTACATGCCTTGAGATACTATGACTTAAGTTATTACCGTGTTTAAGATGGGAATCAAAGACCAGCACTGCCTGGTATACTGCAGTTCCAAGTACATTGGAACCAGCCAGTGGAACAGCCGGAAATATACTTAGAGAAAAAAATACTGGTTGCTCTCCCGTTAAGGCCAAAACCAACACCTTCTATTGATGCGGATGGAAGATGGAGTAAGAAAAATATTATTCATGGGACCCCTAGCTAGAGGGGTGAATAGTGCACGACATAACTTTGTCACAACTGGGATTCGAACCTCCAATACTCTGTTGTTTAGGGATGCTCATTCGGTTAAATCGAATCGAAATTTCGATTCGGTTTTCGGTTCGGACTGCAATTTCAGTTTCGGTTCGGTTTGATGGTTAACAAAACTGTGAACACTCTTAGGTTCACCCTCCACCCTCCTGCTTACCGCTGCATTATCTTCATAACACAACATGTTAAAGTTTATCAAATATCAGTAATAAAAAGAAATTTGTTATTTCAATTCGTAGTTTCTTTTGATTTCATGAGAATCATATACTTTGCCAGTGTATGCAACATTAACGAACTTTATTTTTAAGGCTTGGTATTATCTTAGGTTGCATTTGGATGGGAGAATTTGAATTTGAGGGAAAATTTAGGGCGAAGGATTTCAAATGAATTCAAAGAGTATGGATTTGAAATCCACCACGTTGACTTCATAAATAGCACAAAATGGAGTCTAAGGATTTGAAATCCGTTTTAGAATGATCTTATCCAAACGAGCTGAATGAATTTGTTATTATGGATTTGAAATTCATGGCTTCAAATTCGTCGATCCAATTGTAGCGTCAAATCATTCACTTGCATGAATCTGTTTGATATTATGAAAGAGAGGGTTCTCCTGGAAAATTTCAAGATTAAAACTGTGAAGTTTACATTTTTCTTCCTTTTCCCGCAATGTGATTGTACAGAATATATGAAAGACAATTGCAGATTTATTATGTATACTTGTGTATAATTATATATACGCATACTTGTATACAGACGTTTCTCAAAGCACTTGACTGAACGACGTCGCATGCTTAAAACTGTCATCAACAGCAATAGCCATCACAATCTGCTGACATTTTTCTGGCCATCTAAATTAATTGGGAGCTGATTTTTGTACCATTAGTTTTAGATTTTATTATCCACTGAATCACTCTGCAGGTGTTAGATGGCATAATAAAAAAGACATCTACTAGCCTGCTTACGAATTGAATAGCTTCTGTGAATCACATGGTTTCTTATTCTTGTTTACAAATTCTTTTATCTATCTATGTTGATTTATCAAGACTTAAATTCTGGCAGTACGTACTTTTCACATATATATGATTTCATGATACTGTTTTTTTGTCTTATCTTATCTCTAGCTGTTTTCTTCTCATTTTGAGTAAAGGGCTTTCGTCAATTAATTTCCACCTGCCAAAAACTTATTGAAATGTTTTGCCAATTAAAGCATGCCTAGCAAAATATTCAATGTGAATATGATAGAACCTTCAGTGTTGCATGCTTGTTAATGCTATAAATCTTCAATCTGCCCAAAGAATGGAAACTGCCAAAACCAGGTATATTTGGGATTCAAATTATTTCCACTATTTATATCACCAACTTCTTTCAGAAAAAGAAGAAAAAAATGGTTTTTGGCCCAAGAAAAAGGCTATAATAGAGTATCATTTAATTTTGGGTAGTTCATGTGAGACCATTTTTCTCGGATATGATATTTTCTCATCATCAATGTCGACCTATCGTCGTCAATTCATAATATTTGGTCAAACATTATACCACCATGTGCCCGAAATGGGGCCATTCTCATTTTCATTTACTTAATGCTCTCACTTGAGGGCATTTTTAACAGAATATTACGTTTTTTTTTTCGAGCTACACAAATGAATCGAAAAAAAAATGACTTAATATTTTAGACAAAAACGCCATGCCCCTCACCGTTTTTAACTAAAATCGTCACCTGCAAAGCCGTTTTTATTAAAAAAAATTTAAATTTTTTTTTCGAATTAAAAACGGCCATAACATGACCGTTTTTAGTAAAGTTTCTTTTTTTAAAAAAAATCCTAACTAAAAACGGCCATCACATGGCCGTTTTTATTTTTTTTGTTTTTTCTAAAGATTATTTCTAATTAAAAACGTTTTTTTATTAAAATTTGTATTGTTAAAAATGATTAGTCCTTTAATTACATAATCATTTGATATATTAGCATATAATAATACTAAAATCCTATTACACTATATTATTAGATACATAATTAATATATATACTAAATAATTATTATATATAATAAATAATTAAATAATTTTATAAATATATTTGTTATATTTATAAATTATTTGTTATTTTCAATGTTTATATAATATTCATTGTTTTAAAAATCTCCCTAACTTCGATTAGTTCTCGCTTAGGCACTAGACTCCCCTTATTCGAATAGTTTTTTTCCACAAAATATAAGTGACATATTTGGCTTATTACCATTATTATATATTATAGTATAAAATAATAATATATATTATTATCAGTGTTCTAAAAAGCGCTAAATGCTAGTTGTGTAAGCGCTAATCAGAAGAAAACCTAGGCATATCAGGAGAGTCTAGCGCCTAGGCGAGGACTAATAGGAGTTAGGCAGAGATTTTAAAACAATGAATATTATATAAACATTGAAAATAACAAATAATTTATAAATATATTTATAAAATTATTAAATTATTTATTATATATAATGATTATTTAGTATATATTAATTATGTATCTAATAATATACTATAATAGGATTTTAGTATTATTACATGCTAATATATCAAATGATTATGTAATTAAAGGACTAATCATTTTTAACAATACAAATTTTAATAAAAAAAACGTTTTTAATTAGAAATAATCTTTAAAAAAAACAAAAAAAAATAAAAACGGCCATGTGATGGCCGTTTTTAGTTAGAATTTTTTCTTTAAAAAAAAAAAACTTAACTAAAAACTAGGGGTGACCACGGTGCGGTTTGGGCGGCTTTTTCAATATTCTCAAACCGAATTGCCAAGTGCGGTTCGGCCAAGAGTCTGATTTTAAGTCGCGGTTTTTTAGAATAAAACAAACATGCGGTTTTCAACGGTTCCGGACGGTTTTGCGGTTTTAACGTATTGTACGTGAATATTATGCGGAACAAACAAAATGAGCAAAAAAAACTTATCAATTCGATAACTAAAAAGTTAATGATATGTTGTTGTCTAAATTGAATATTATAACAACTACAATAACATATAATAGTTGAATCTAATAGATATAGAGAGTGTTTGCAATTACTAAAAAAATATTTCTTACATTTTTGCTTAAAAAATCACTTTTTTGTGTTTGCAAGTATCAACTTCTGCTTCATTTAATCATAACCTAAAAGTATGGAGAGAGATATTTTAGATTTGTGCTTCTACTCCTAGTTTAAATTTTATAAACAAATTATAAGCACCTCTACAACTTTTTCACCTAACTTAACTTATGATTCTTAACTTTTGATTTTATTTTCAAACTCTATCAACTTCTGATTCACAACTACTCTTACTTTTGTTACAATAAATTATTTTTTTCTAAAAGCATAAGTTTTTGCAAACTCTCCGATAACTTCAATATGTCAATCTCCATATCACAAATTTCCCAAAATAAATCTCATTATACAATTTACATCCATAACAAGAAATGAAGGCTTTGATGTATTAAATTATTAAGTAAATTAACTAATATACCCACAATAAACAAATGAAAATAATTAATATAACAATTCATAATTATACACAAATATACTATAGATTGAGAGAAATGTAATAATATATATTGAATATATATACGTATATATAGTATTCTACTTGCGGTGCAATTGGTGCGGTTTGAGACTTGAAATTGTAATTGCACCATCTTTTGCGGTGCGGTCTTGATTAAAAATTTTAATCGCGGCTTTTTCAATAAATAAGCATTTGCGGTGTGGTGCAGTTTGATTCGGTCGGTTTTAGCGGTTTTCGGTTTTTGTTGATCACCCCTACTAAAAACGGTCATGTTATGGCCGTTTTTAATTCGAAAAAGATTAAAAAAAAAACTTTAATAAAAACGGCTCTGCTGGTGACGATTTTAGTTAAAAACGGTGAGGGGCATGGCGTTTTTGCCTAAAATATTAAGCCATTTTTTTTCGATTCATTTGTGTAACTCGAAAAAAAAAAGGTAATATTCTGTTAAAAGTGTTTGATTTATTAAGTATAACAAAACTAAGACTAAAATAAAATTTGAAGTTTGGCTTAAACTAGACTCAGTCAATTACTAAAGAATAAAATATGGCTAAAAGCAACCTAGACTTTATATGGAAATATTCTTTCAAGTTGAAAATTCTAGTTTGATTCTATTTGATTCGTTTATATCCATAGAAGTAATTAAGCAAATTCGTTGAATCGACAATTTAAACAATTGTCAAACTCACATAAGTTTTTAGTTGCAAGGTAGCTAGCAACTACAGTATAACTACTGAGAAATTAGATTATTAGGTTAACGGTCGTCTATCAAATTTAACTCCGTATTGCTCTACGCCCCACTCATATGCACAATATAAAATAAAAAATTGTCGAGACCCTCGGGTGTAGCTTGACTGGCAAAGAAGTGGGACAAAAATTAAACTTAAGGTCATCAACGTTGATTTGAACTGTGGGCAGGGGCGGCTAAGTAAATTGTGGGAGACTAAATCAATAAAAAAAAATTATTTAGTAATAAAAATTAATATTTTAAAATAATATGCACATATAAATAATTGAGTTTTCAAACGCTGGATTCTGGGGTAAAAAAATCTTATTTCCTTCTAGGGTAGGATCTTGGTGATAGTCGATTGATCCAACCTGAATTCTGGACAATCCAGATACATCCCGTGGTTTACGTGGTAGCGAGGCTAGCTAGCAACAATGAGTTGTCGTAATTGCTAGATGCAGATGTTCTATTCCATTCTCCTATTCCACAATGACATATGTCATTCTTCTAGTCTTGTGGAGTAGAAAGTGGAATCTGAGAATGGACATGAAATTTGGTCCCAAAATTGCTAGCCCATACAGAGAACTTCCAAAAAAAGAAAAACAGTAGAATTAATCAAGCCGATTTTGAGTGAAAGTGAGCTAAAAAAATAAATAAATAAGCTACGGTATTGTGGGTACCAAAAGGATAAGTTAATACTGTATTCGAGATAATTATGTATTTATTTAATTAACAGGGAATCAATGATATATGCGACATGGGATGGGTGGTGGGTATTAGTGAAGATTCACAGTCACTGTCTGCAACCTCCAAAAGCCCATGCAAATATTTCTCCTCCTACTCGACACGTACTCAGTTTTTCTGTAATAATATATAATAATACATTGTTTTCCTATTCTTAATTCTCCGATATGTTTATTCAATATATTCCTCATCTCTTGTTCTTCTTCTTCTGCTCTGACACTATATTATATTTATATTCTTGGTTTTTTTTTTAATTAAAAAAAAACTATACATAATTAATACAGTGACTGCAGTTGTGTCTGCTGTGGCCTTATCAGCAATTTCAAACTGGGGGGTGACTTTTGATTTTTCCCTCTTTTATATGCAGATTCCAAATCAGATATGTTCAACGGCTCTCAAATGAGGGCTCATGTTATCTTATGCTAAAACTTTTTAATTACTTCAATTTATTAGTAAGCCCAGTCACGACTTTATTAGTATCTTACTTATTTATTGCATTTATCTTGAATCGTATGAATATTCTGTCAGATTATGCCCTGCTTTGAAATTATATCATGTTCAGTGGTTTCATATTAGGCAGTGTTTTTTACTTAACGACTATATATCTTTATTTAGATTATACCATTAGTTTACTTGCGGATCATGTAATGTTTAAATTAGACAATACTTTTTTTTTTTTGCCTCAATCGATATATGAATTTTAACCATATACTGTCGTTATTTTGTATATGATTACATAGATCTTCAATCTGATATTGACAATCAGATTATGCTAAGTTCGTATTACGGATTATATGACTTCAGCCATTGATACGATCTCACATCGAATCGATAAGCAATAATAAATTGGTACTTAAAGTTGGGGTCATACCTTCACTCGTTAGCTAGGTTTTGTCGTAAAGTAGGGTCTTAGCCATTTGAATTACACCATTATTTTTTGAAGGGGTAATATATATATATATATATATATATATATAAAGTCTTATACTCTTTTAATTTTACGTAAAAAAAAGGATTATACTAATCTTTACATACAATGACTAAAAGAAATATTTAAATGATAAATGAAAAGGGCATCCTAATATTGGATTTCTCAACGCCAAGATAAATTTCAAAAAATAAAATAAAATAAAGGCAAAATTATTTTTTCAGTCCTTTAAGTGGACCTCTTCAGAGATTTGGTCATTACTTATTTCGATTTTAATATTTTGTCCCTTAAGTAAGCTTTTTTGGGACTTTTAATCCAGTCACCGCCTATAACAGGTAATGGTGACCGGCGTAAATTCTAAAAGAAGCCAAAAGTAATTTTTTTGTCCTCAAGGCCAAAAACGTCATATAATGATAATGCCAAAATAAACCATATTTTAATTCCAAAAAAGAATTTTTGTTGTACTTTATTTGTATGTATACAAGTCTGTATAATAAAGATTTCTGTAATTTTGCCGATTGTTTCACAATAACTTTTGATAAATATTCATAATATACTCTTACATATTAAATACCAAATTTTTTCCATCTCGTATTTAACTAACTAGGGTAATAAATATAATTTTACTTAATATTCTATTTTTCTAATTTTCATAAATTTTGAATGTAATTTTATTTAATATTCTATTTTTCTAATTTTTATTATAATTGTAAATTAATTTGATTTTATTTAATAGTTAAATTAAATATATTTTTCTATATATTATACTAATGATTGAAACTGAATTTAACTTTTAATTTTCAGAAAAAGAAATTATATGTATAAATGGATTGAATCTCTGATTTTTTTTTCATTTAAAGGACTAAATTCAAAATTTGATACAAAAAAAAAACGAGGACTTAATCTCCTAATTAGTCCGCTTAGGAGTAATTTTTTTTCTTTCACATTTTTTAAAATTTATACATCAGTTGGCCGGTCACTTTTACCTGCTATAGGCGGTGACAGGACTAAAAGTCCGAAAAAATCTCACTTAAGGGATGAAATGTCAAAATTGAAATAAATGGTAGGTCAACATAGAGGACTAAAAAAATTGCCTAAAATAAATGACCTCAACTTTGATATTATTTACCATGAGTTAATTACATGAAAATCTAGAAGGGAAAAAAAAAGATCAAAACAGATAAAAAAAAAAAAAAAAAAAAGATAGCCTAATTGGTCAAGCAAACCATAACAACCACCCCCCCCCACCAAAAAAAAGTTTACACGAAAAGATAGAGAACGAAAAGGCAAAAATACCCATGTGTACCCCTCTATTGCCACACCAATTTCACTATATACAAGTCTAGGAGGACTCCTCTCTCCACGTGAGGTCCCATTAAACAGCCATCGGCATCTGATCACGTGACATCCGTCAGTCTCTGTCTGTTACTCCGCCGCACCGCCACCCATCGTCGCCACCGCTTCACGCACTAACCACTCCAAGATTTCACCTTCAATCTCACACACTACGCTCTCCTCCTCCGTAAAACCCCCATTCAATTGCGATTTACGTAAATCTTTAACGATTAACGAATCAATGTCTTCGAGAACCAAACAGTTGGCCGCCGGAAAACTGTCTATTTTCTTGCACAACTCGTCAACCAACAAATAATTACGGTCATCCTCACAAATGGGGGAAATCCAGGGCTTCAAATTGAAGTGGGGTCTTAAAATTTCATCCAAAAGTTCGTCGACTAGCTGAAAAATCAGCTTCCTGTTGCACCGGCGGCTTAAAATGGTGTTGCGGCCTCCGCTGCCGCCGGCGGAGTTAGTGATGGTTGGGTGGAAGAGTTCCAGGTGGTGAAAAATTGAGGGGTCGATGGGGTGCGAACGATTTTGCCATTTCACTAAGGTAAATGGGTTGATTTTATCGATGATGCCAGCGCGTTTGAGGATTCTTTGGATGTAAACGCCGTACTCCGCCGAAGCGCCGCCTGGGAGAGCGGTGGCGCAACCGTTAGTGATGTCTTGGGGGACGTTTTTCGGGTGTAGCTGCAGCTGCTTGTACGAATGGCTCGGTTTACTAGATAACTGTGTGCTCCTTTTCGATGAAAGAGCATCTGATACCTGCCACCAAAAAACAATATATAATTTTTAAAAGTGGAAAAAGTGTATATTAAAGTATTATTTTGCCACATTTAATTAAACATAACTTTTTTAGGAGAACAAATTTTGAAATGAATTTTTAGATGAAAAATTCCCACAGCCATAGTTTTGGATTTTTCAGCATATATACCCACATATAACTTTACCAATCTTCTCTCAAAAAAAAATAACTTTACCAATCTATTTTCTTGTACACCATAAACAATTATTAATGCTACCTCTTCGTTCAATTAAAAATGGAGTTCTCAAATGCCGCAGAGCAAGGAATCCTAACATGATTTTTCAATATAATTGCAAAACAAAGCATAAAGCCACTAATAAACTATCAAAAAAAAAAGGAAAAGTCTAAATATGCTTAAATTTCTTGAATTAAAAAAACTAAATACCTGTTTTTGAGGTAATTTTGTGGGAGGAGGAGAAGGATCTTTCTTGACTTGCAAAAGGGTATGGCCACTCACATTGAGAATATCACTTAACAATGGAGTTCTCTTGGACTTCTTTTCTGTCAAGTTTGCTTTACTTAACAATGGCTCCTCTTTCTTGTTCCTAATCGCATGATCAGAAGCTTGATGTGGTAATTTCTTGAGACGCGAAGAACCACATTTTCCACTACTCCCAAATTTTTTGCTATCCTTCTGCTGTTGTTTTTGTTCTTGCAATATTGGACTAATTTCTCCATCAGCCTTAGGCTTCAATGGATTTACAATCCCCTGAGGCCGATGGTTTTCAGAAGATAATGAAACTCTTGGACTTTTACTGCCTGAGCTAATAATTGGTTTGTTCTTGCTACTGAACCTTGGCGAACATTGCTTGCCATCAGGGCTAATTTCTCCTTCAAATCTCGACAAATTCTTGGGATTTTTCTTTGTGGGCTTGAGTAGAATAAGATTTTCATCCCTTCTGCGGTGCTCTCTGTTTTTGCTCGTGTTGGTAATGTCAAGCCCAACTCTTCTGCTCACACTGTCTTTAACCTGTTTGACAAAATGCCTAGCATAACTCCCTGGACTTATGTTCTCTTCATTTACGTTCTCTTTGTTTATTTGGAGAGAGTGTCTGTGATATTCAACGTCCGATCTTCGGGCCGATGAGATTCGTGGTGTTTCCGGCAATGACCGACTCGAATCATCGTCGAAAAAGCTTCTGCTTGATTTTCTTTGGTGCAATCGGGATTTTATTTTTGGGTTGGGGCTTGAAGAGGAAATTGAAGGGGAGTTACATTCTGGGAGTAAATCAAGGCCCATGAGGCGAGCTACTAGAGTTGGGGTCTTTGTTCCTGGGGAGTTAATGCTGCTGTTTTCTGAAGAAATATTATCAAAATCTGATCTTGATTTTGAATTTGAGGCCCTTGGTGATGATAATTTGGTACGGCTTGTTTTGATTTGAATCCCCACCTGAACACATTTTTCCCAAAATCATAAGTACTAATTGGAAAAGGAAATGTTTATTGTAATAGTAGTAGTAATATTTTTACTCACTGGGAAATTTAAATTTTCTTCTTGTTTTATGGCTAATGACACTGGCTCCTGTAACTCCAAGCTGTTTCTTGGTGCCTCTACACCTGCATGAAGGGTAAAAAAATTGAAATTCAATAATCAATTACACAAATTAAATCCAAATATATATGTGTTAATTTGTGTTTGAAAAATGATACCTTTAGATGTAGTAGTAGCTTCTTCTTGAAGGAAAGGATTTATGTTAGAATGGAAATTATCAGAGGGGTTGTGCTGATGATTCAAATTAGGAGACTGAAAATTATGCAAATCAAATAACTGAAAAACAGCACACATGCAACCAGCTGACGTGGCTGCCTCTTTCATTTCTTCAGACATGATTTTTCCTCTCCTCCGGGAGGACCTACCGGCGCCACCACCGCCGCCGCCAACCCAATACAGCCACTCTTTACCCATACTCTGTTTCGAACTTAAAAAAAGCCTTAGAAGAAATATATATATCAGGGTGAAAATGACACAACTGGTACTTAATTCTCAACAAGATAAAAGCCTGAAAAATTAGGAGCTTCAGAATAAAAGTTCAAGTTTGTGAATGAAAAGTTGAAGTTTTTTTCTCGCACACACACGCACACAGTGAGTCTGTGATTCTGTGTTGTATGAAACAGTTTATATTATCACTCACTCCCAAGCATTAGCAGAGCAGTGCACTGTGCACCAGAGAACCTATTCTGTGTATTGCTCTTGGGAATATAAAGGATGACGAAATGATCACGCTCTTTTTATATAGCAATGTGTGCCGGCCATCAGTTTTATATATTTAAGGAGGTTTATTGGGGATCTACAATATTATTGTAATGCTACACCTTATTCATCTTATTTACGGTTATTTTTTCTTTTCATTTCAAATCATGATTGTTGGTAACTTAATTATTCTCTGTACATGACAATTTTATTTTATTCCCATCTCATTTCAAGAGAGATACCCCAATTTGAACCTACAATAATACATCTAGAAATGTTTTTTTGATGCCTTTTTCTTGAAATTTTGAAAGATGACAGGAGAAGGGAAAACAACCCATCTGTGCTGACCCTATTAGCAAAATCGCGGTGGTTATGGAATTCGACAATACAATGATTATTTTTTTGTAGTAGTAGCATTATAAATCACAAGAACTTAAAGAATTGGGTATTAGAGGAAAAAAAATACCAAAAAAGTGGGATTAACCACAAGCTTGTAGTTTAAGTGGTATCGTTCACCTTTTGTAAGTGTGTTGACCAGGGTTCGAACCTGATATCTTTCAGTTTCTTTGAAATTTATTCTTTCCCCTCCAACCAGTACTCTCAACTTATTAAAAAAAATACCAAAGTGGGATTAGTAAATGAATTTTGGTGGCCTATAATATAGAATTTCAGGCGTCCTTCAGATTAGTTACAATCTTTGGTCCGAATCAATCTAACCATCGGTTCTCATTCCTTAAGATCCAGTCGCGATCTGGTGGTCCAGATCGTTCCCCTTGTGAAGGTCCACAACCATTATCATATATATGCACTTCTGCCAATTAGATGGTTCTGTCCACTACTCGTGCCCCCTTAGCACCAGCGGTCAATTGCAGTCTTTCGGTCACCCATCATCAGTAGTTGTGTGCATTGTGTACCAACACGTCCATTCAGCACCCAATCGCTTGGTGTCACACCATGTGGGTGCCAATTGTACGAATCTGATATATCACTACTACATCGAACTACCTTGCCACATCACCAAATTTAAGATTCATCGGCACGAGATCAACCACTTAGGAAGATCCACAATCCTTATCATGAACCTCTGTTAATTGGACAATTACACAAACTGATTCACTACCACATCGAACTACCTTGCCACATCACCAAATTTAAGATTCATCGACACGAGATCAACCACTTAAGAAGGTCCACAATCTTATCATTAACCTCTGTTAATTGGAAAATTACACAAACTGATTCGTGTCATGCCCGTGGACGTTGGTTGAACAAATCTATCATGCCACTGCCTCATTGATTTACCTTACCACGTCACCATATTTAAGGCTTCTCAATAATTGCATCGCAAATTTAAGGCTCCTCAGCTCCCTATTTATATATTACTTTCCAGAAAAAATAAATTTCGCCCTCCTATTGTTCGTTTTCTGGCTCCGTCTCTGAATATGTGTATTAGTAGTATTGCAACAATCGATATTTTAGGGCGTACCCGTTGCAACAATATTGTTATATCGAAGGCAATGAAGGTTAAAACCCAGATAGGGAATTAGAGAATGTCTCGTCATTAACCACGCTCATAGTCTTGCCAATCTATTGGAAAACAAAACAAAAATAACATGAATGGTTATGCACTTATGCTACACGGATTCCCGACAATGGTAGTCCTATATGATAATGGACGAATTCACTCCTATCATATGGGCCATCCTTTTATTTGTAATTTATCCCTCAAAATAAAACCATGTTATCATCTTCCAATAGAAGCTGGACAACCATCTTAGTTGAATATAAGCACAAGTTGTTGTGAATACACAGTGTTCTTGATCAATGGGAACAAACTTATGAAGATTTTTCATAACCATGGGAAAAAAAAAGTGTAGCTAATTGACCCAATCAATAAATTATATGAATCAGCCACAAATATTATGATTTTTAAAAGCGAAGTTAAAAACCTGAGACATAAAAAAAAAAAATCAAACTGCCTTATATATATTTTAAATGGTTGAATAATCAAAAAATTAATTAGAAACATGGTTTTAAAGCTCTGATAGTTCAGAATCAGACCATTATCAATTAAATACTCACACATGATTAAACAATATTTAAATTTTTCCGAACTCCTATAATTCATAACTGAACGTTAAAATTTCATGTTACGAGGTATGTCCCCATCCATCCCCAGCTTCAAAAATCTCAGTAGTTTAGTATTGTGGCCATTTCTTTTGTGTCCCTTGCTACATGGTATGGGGCGTTTGTCTTAATGCACCTAATAATAGTCCCCAGAGCCACTAGCAATTAGAATTTCTCAGGGACCACTATTTATTTGTTTTTATTCGAATTTTGACATCATTGTGTTTTTTTTTCTGTTAAAAAAATAAATAAATAAAGATCTTTTGGTTTTGGGCATGATTGGGTTTGATGATTGTATTTGTACATACTCCGTATATGGTACTGCAGCCCTGATTTGGATAGCATGAAACGGTGTAAGATTGGAAACGTAGACAAAAAAAGGTATTTATTTCCCTTAGCGAAATTTAGCACTTTTTTTTGTTTTGGGTAATTTTGTCCGAACGGCTGATTTTCAAATTGTACCAGGCACAAATTGATGAAAGCAACATTTATTTGACATCAGAAATTGAGATTCAATTTTGAGGGAAATTATTTTCAAATGAAAGATTTTAAAAAGAAAGCTAGGGAAAATGAAAAATGATTTTGAGATTTTTTTCTCGCGATCACTCCGTCGAGATCCGATAGAAGTCAAAAGTCTTATCCTTCCTAGGAGATGAAAATCTTATGTGGTGGGAATCTTAAATATAACACAAAAAACGTTAGACAAGCCCTGAAGTTGTCCCAAAGAGACTGCTCCGACGCTCAAGTCAGCACAATGAACGAGAGAAAATCCAGAGCATTAACGAAAGAACTGAATGTAAATTATGCGATTGACTTACAAATAAGATGAATGTGCATTTATATACCTGGGTAACGGGCCTCGTCGGCCGCATAGGAGAGCGGGCGCGTGGGTCGGATCCAGGCCTTGTGGGTCGGGTAGTTTTATCTCAGTAGCCCAATAATTAATGAATAATATTGGGTTAATGAGATAAAATAATAATTATAAAAAGACCTTTTGGCCCACAACACTTTGTATGTTGTTTCATTTAATTAATAACAATTACACTAATTTCTATCATTTATTGTGAAAGCTTACACAGATCGAATGCTTGTAACGTTGTTCGTCTTTTTATTGCACTGATCAATTACCACATTAGTAAACCAATAAGTGATAAATTGACGAAGTACAAATAATAGTTCTAATTGAATGCTTGTATTGAGAATATCGAAAAATGCATCAAGTGTAAAATGATACGAAATACATAACAAAAATCAAAATATTTGTTATTGTTTCCTATAGATTTATGTTCATATATGTGATAAAGTGCAAGCAGTAATAGTTTTTTTTTTTTTCTGGAACAAATAGTTTTTTTTTTTAGAAAACAGTAATAGTATTTTCTAATGATCATAGATTTTGGGCCTATTTTAACGCCTTTATTTATTGGGCCCAAATTATTATAATACTAATCAGGCTGATATCTTTCTTTTTTTTTTTTTGATTGAGAAAAGCTGATATCTTGCTATTCAATACATATATGACACTTTCCTCAAAAAAAAAAAAATACATATATGACACTGAATTTCAAACTGATGATTAACAAATATCAAAAGTCAACACTTATCTATTGCATTTATTAGGGCGTCGATCATATAATCCTATTTAGTGCCATCATGCAATTGCCAAGATTCAAAAAATGTGTTGCTGGATGAACTAAAACATTATAATTAAGGTTTCTAAAGTCAATTTGAGAATCCCACGGTCTGAATCATTTAAAGAACACACACACACACACATTAGAATATTTCACTTAAAAAAATTAAATAAATAATGAGGGTAAAATCGTATATTTTCTTTTTTACACTAAATTATTCATTTAATTCATTTTAGTTATTTATTAGCCTGTAAAAATCATTAATTGGGCTAAATCAACCATGCATAAAGGCCAACAAGGCCCTGATTATTACACCAAATTCACACGGTGTAGTTTATTCCGTAGATCCACACTGTGTTTAATTTCTCCCCCTGTTATGGATTATTCTCCTATACTTCGCCAACTTAAGCATCGTGGTCGGGCGTAGATAGGGGGGCGAGGGGGCCCAAGACACCCCAAATTTTTTTTGTCCCGTTTTTTTTCAGTGGAAAAAAATTAAAAAAATTATATGTGTTTTTTTAAAGAGAAAAAATAATTGAGCTAGGGGGAAAATGAGGGGAAAAAATTTTGGGCTAGGGGTAGCCAGCCGGGCTGGCTACGCCCCTGATCGTGGTGGCTCCCCATACAATCCTCAATGCCCTTCTAATATTGTTTGTGTGTTGTGGACTGATTCCCGACACGTGAATCGGATTTTAGACCGGAGTTAGATACTTTAGATCGAATTTTCCTTCAACATCATCAATATATAAAAAACTTATAATTACTAAAATCAATTTCGAACTAGACCTCATTGGCCGATAATCTTAAATTTAGAAATATATATATATATATATATATATATATATAGAGAGAGAGAGATTGGTTCAAATGAGACCAGCCTCTTCAGGTTAGTCCATAAGACCACATATAGACCATTGATTTGATATTTTAATGGCTGAGATCTATTTAGTTATTTTTGGGTTATTAAGGGTATGATTGTATTTTCACTATTTTTTCGATTTTTTTAGAGATAAAGTTAATTGCTAATTAATAGGAAAATAGGATCTTTCCTTTATGGGTTTCCCGTTTTTTAGGGAGAAATAACCATACATTTTCAGTTGTGTCTTTTCAAAACTGATCCTTTTGGCTTCCCTCCACTCTATGATTTTTGACAAGAAAAAACACTCTCTCTTTCTTCCTTCCCCAAAATAATCTCTCTCTTTCTTCACGTCTTGCACCAGCGCCCAAACCCTACCCTCTCTCTTTCTTCCTTCCCCTAAATAATCCATATCTTCTTCCCCCGAAGCGAATCGTGCCAAAGCCAACCCCAACATTTTTTTCTCCCCCAAATAATCCCTCACTTCCAATCGAGTAGCGCTCAAAACAAATTGTTGGTAGGCGGTTGTGTTTGCGAAGAAGAACCAGAGAAGTGCCATTGTAGAGCCCGTTCACTGCGTGTGCAAAGGTGAGTCTCTTTTCTCTTTATTTGCCCAAACAGTCAAATTTAAGTTTGTTTTTGTATCATCAAGTAATTTTTGGTGGGTTTAGAGTACGATTTTTTACCATTCAGGCATGTATTAAGAAAATAAATGTAAGGGCATGTTTGGTATGCAAGTGCATGTAAATGTATGTTTGTATAGTTAGTGCGTAATTGTATAGTTTTATGTTGATTTGTTTATTTAGTTCAAGAGACATAATAAGGCATACAAGTTGGTCGATTAATCTGTTTATTTTCATCCAGTGGATTTTATATGTATAATTAGCTCAATCTTATTTTTATATTTATTGTGAAATGATTATGCATACTTAGTAATATTTAGTGAATTTGTACAATTAGGAAGGTTAAATCATTTAACTGTTTTTGGGTTACTCTGTAATGTTTTAATGTTTATGTATGTTTATCAATATTTAATTGTATAGTTAGTTAGATGCACATGTTTACTTTTAATGTTTTCACATTTGTCACTGTTTTGTACATATACATGTATAGTTAGTATACTAGAGTTGTTTTTTTTTAATTGTTTGTATCTATCGTGGCAGGTTCGCGCCTTTTCTCGATCTTGACAAGCAAAGGTTGCGTGCGGATGGGTCAAGAGATTGGGTAGCTCACTCCAACCAAATTTCAATGACGTGGAGAGATGCACGAAACAAGGTCGATCGGAATATTTGCAACGCGGCATATGGAAACGTATATGGGTGGAGGTATGAGGCCGGACACCTGTCAGTGCGTAAGGCGATGCAAATCTCATGTGTACCTTCCGTTCAAGTGCGTTGGCGCTATTTTCTTAGACGACATGAACGAGTTAAGGGGAAGAATTTGGTGAGTGCAAGAAACATTGAATTTGTGAGAAGCCGATGTAGAAGTTGGTTTTATTTGTGAATAGTGGAATACTCTAGTTTTTTTTTTTTGTTAATATCTAGTAACTAATAGTGGTTGTTTTAAATGGTGTTGGATCTGTTTTGTTTTGGAATGACATTGGTTCTGTTTTGTTTTGGTTGTTTTAAATGACATTGGATCTGTTTTATTTTGGAATGTTGGTAATTGAAACTTTGGTACAATTTATTAAGTTGTTTTGCTTATTGTGTTTGTGTCATCTCATTTTTTTATCTTGTATGGTGTTGTTAATACCTGGATGCAGAAAATTGTATAGATAGTTGTATCGAATTGTATATTTAATATGTTTCATTTGCTTACTTCTGGATTATTTTGGGTTGTATATTTTGTTGTATAAATCAGGTTAATATAATTGCTTGATTAGTTAAGAGGATTTGTATTTTTTATGCGGTGGAATTGATTTCTGGATGGTATGGGCTATTAACTATTCTAGTTCAGTGGATTTGTATAGTTCAGTGACATGTATAAATAGACATATCGGATTGTATATGTAATGTGTAGCATTTGTTTATTTTTATTAATTGAATGTATTAATCGTTGTATAAGTAGATTAATATATATGTTTAATTAGTTATCTTGAATTGTTTATTTTGTACGGTGGATTTGTATACTTAGTTAAATGGGTGGTTTTTACGATTTTAGTTCGATTGAATTGTTTATCGAGTTGCTTTATGTACTTGTATAAATAGATACATAGAATTGTATATTTAATGTAGTGCATCGTCTATTTTATAGTAGTTGAATTGTATATATGTTGGATAAGGAGATTAAGGTATTTTGTATAAATATTAAGGTACTTATTGCGTATACAGTGCAGTTGTTTACGTAGTAAAACAATTCTGTTTGCTTAGTGTTTTTACTTGCATATTTAGATGAATGTTATTGTATATGCAATAAATGTCTAGAGAGAAAAAATAACTTTAAAGATAAATCAACAAATCACTCAATGTATCCAAAAAAAAAAGTTTTCATACCAAATAAACTGACAGAATTGTTTTTTTTTGCAAAAAATAGAAACATTGCACTAGGGCGTGTCGTCGCGTTTTGG
Organism: Rehmannia glutinosa; assembly: GCA_016081115.2. Lineage (NCBI taxonomy): Eukaryota > Viridiplantae > Streptophyta > Magnoliopsida > Lamiales > Orobanchaceae > Rehmannia > Rehmannia glutinosa. The sequence continues at coordinate 120,020 of JABTTQ020002067.1, read as the reverse complement.
ACACGTTAAGGCATTTATGCGTTAAACCTCACCACATGTTCCACATTTTCTTTTGAGCTTTGTACTTGCTTTAATGGCTTTCTCTTTGGCTCAATTCTACTTCCGATTCATCATCCGCTTTGTATATCTAGGTTTCCAATGTAGCGAAATGCATTCCCACTTGCGGAATCTTTTCGTGTTCCATCTCTGTATCCATATTTTGTTGATCCCGACGAGATTTCGAGCCGTTGTCCTACGTTGTTTTTTGACATCACAAAGGATATTAGTCAATAATACAAAATATGTAAATTATATATACGATTTTATGATATCATTCATACATTTTTAATAGTCTATACAAGCACGTTTTGATTTATAAGTATACAAACTTATTAATTTATTATGACATGACAAATCCTACTTGAACAACTTACGGATGTACATATACAATCTGTTGTCTTATATATATACAACTGATAAATAAATATATACACGTTGTAATTGTTGATCAAACATGCAACGAATTTGGTAACTAATGTCCTATAAGCGAGATAAGGCGTAAGTATGCATATACATAATGCTATATACACAAGACTTATATTCTAAACGGAAAATTATCTCAGTACTAAACATACAAATTCTTGATTGAGATGCAACCTTCATACAATTGGGTAATATGCAAACATATAAAACTATATATATATAATATTGACAAAGTAAGTAAACAAGATTCACACACTAAATATACAAAGCAACAATAATACGTAACTATATTTTTTTCATACAAAGCAATAATTTAGACTTATACCCTACATTCGCAAATTATCCGTTATAAACATACAAACTACTAATTGAGATTCAATATTCATACAATTGGGTAGTATGCGGACATATAAAGACTATATATACAATGTTGACATACTAAATAGACAAATTCATACACTAAACATACAATGCAACAAGAATACATGTATCTATTTTTGCATACAAAGCAAAATTATTCACTTATATTCTAAACGGGCAAATTATATGTTCGAACATTCAAACTATTAATTCAAATTTGCAACCTACATACAAGTGGGTAACATGCAAAGACATAAAAATAGATATACAATAGTGACACACTATTTATACAAAGATTAACATATTAAACATACAAAGCAACAATAATAGAAGTGCATATAGTTTAGCCATCGATTGCGGTTTCACAAGCGTATGAATATTATAACTTCTATCTCTCGAGAAATTACCCGGAGGACATTCCCGATTGCGTTGTAATCAACACATTTTTCCATTGTATAATTTTATCCAATCAAACGGATGATGATTCATTGCCGATTGTTAGATATCCGTCGAGTATACTATTTACGTGGATGAATTGCGGGACGAGTTTGGGTGACAATGGTGATTGCGGAGATTTTGATAATGGCGTTGTAGTGTTGGCGTTGAGAAGGAGACGATAGTTTTGATCGTATATGGTTATCTGCGTGATTTATGGGAACGTGATCAATAACGATCACGTTCCTATAATGTAGGAGGAGGTTACAATTAATAATTTTCGGATTCCAATTTTACCCTTACTATTGTATAGTTACTTTCGTAAACTTTGTATAGATTGTAACGAATCTTGGCCATTGGTTTCTTATTTGGATGGTGCAGATTCGGTCTTATGACTAACCCAAGAGAGTGATGCCACATCATCTCTCCCCTATATATATATTATATATAATATATTCATGCAAATCATATGCAGTTTAAAAAAACAAGCTGAATGGATATATATTTGCTAATCAGTTTTGTTTTCCGCCACGCTCCAAGCTGTGTATTCAACTTTCGGTCTATGAATTATATGAAAACGACCCATGAAAAGCATACAATTATTAAAACATGTACACATACAAATTGTAAAGTCCAAATCTCACGGAGCTCTATGTCAGTCCTATGATCCTATCTTCATGGTCCTTTTTACACACAATAGGATGCATGATCGATCATACGTGGTGAGACCCCAATATCCAATCAATTTCAATTCAATTCATTTTGTACTGATTGTGAAGTTTGAATTTTTTTTTTGTTTTTCGCTATTCTTATTATTTTGATATACAATTTTGAAGTTAAATTTTGGGTCTATTTTATAATTTGATCTACTGGAATATAGCATGTTCCTTCTTGCATGATTTTGGGGCATGAATAATACTATTAAAAAGGTCAGGTCAGTATGAAATTCACAAGTTCATCTTATAATAATTACATCAAACTTGCGATTAGGTTTAATTCAATTCAAATATGGAGCATATTAAAACTTAGATTAATTTCAGTTTGTGATAGAGTTATATTCAAAGTTAAATTCACCATATATTTTAATTAGAATTATTGTTAATTGAATACTTTGTAGATTAATAGTAATTAAGTAACTTCACCATTCATTCAACTCATTAATTTTATGTCGAAATAATTAGAGCATGATTTATTTTTTTGCCCAAACAAAAGAATATGTATATAAGGTCATCCATGAACACATAAGGTTTTATATTCTAATTCCAAATTGTATATAAGTGTATTAATGATGTAACATATGTACATTTTCTATGTAGTTAAAATACTTGAAATACGATATGAACATAGTAAGAATAGAGTATTCAGTGATCCACGAACAAAAGTAATACTACTTATATCAATTATTAACTTAATATTGAGTTGACTCAAAAAGAAAATTAATATTGAGGAAAGTGGAAAAGAAAAGCCAGCACTATGAATACATGTCATTTGTTTATATTTGGAAGAAGCAAGTGCTACATAAGAAACAAAGTTTGAATTTTTATTGTAATAAAATAGTGATTTAAATTTTTATTGTTACTAGCTGGCATTATAAATTTGCTATTTCTCTCTTCTTCATTCATTTTTCTTTCAGTCTGAAGATAGTTATGTATAAATTAGTAGCTATATATGTGCCTAGCCTTGGGCAGCTGGGTGGGTTCTAAATAGGGCTAGGCAATTAAAGTCCTTGAACTAAAATCCTAAAATTTGTTATTGATATTTTTGAAAAGTTGGAGACATCAATTAAATGTATATATTTGGGCTCCTTGTCAAAAAATAATCCTTAGACCAAAACAAAAGGTTGAGAAAATTGTCAAAGATAGGTAACCTATGATACTATATGAATTTGCCTAAATATATACAGCCAAAATTATTGGATCTTCTCAAAAAGAAAAAAAAAAGATCTTCTCAAAAAAGAAAAAAATATTGGAATTCAACTGCCCAATGCCAACTGCCAAGTTAATAAGGTTCGGTTGGTTGTCGACTTGGACTTTGAGTAACAATTGGGTTGGGCCTCCCTTAAGCCAGTTCATACCAAACTTTAACAATTGGGTTGGGCCTCTCTTAAGCCAGTAATAATTGAGTGTTTCTTGAATGTAATCTTGAATCGTGGTCACATCAAAAATGGATCTAAGGCCAGTAAAATGTTCAAGTCTTATGTGACAAATGGATCCAAGTCCAGTAAAATGGAGGTTCTCAAATAAGATTCTTGTGCTCCAACATTACTATTTTTCAAAACTGTGTATATTTTTATTTTTTTAATTTAAATATCAAAAAGTTTTTTTTTGTAATTATCTCTTATAAGAAAATTAAACCCACCCAACCTCACAACCTGGCTACCACTATTTAAAATGGCAAAGCAAGACTATCTTTTTCTACATTTGAGGCCTTGAAATTATGTTGGGGAAACAATATTTCTCTGGTACAGTAGAATCCTAGTACAATTTTCAAATACAGACATATTCCACTGATACTGCACTTATTTATTACCACAGGGATCTAGAACAAAAATTAGTGTTCTTTTTTTTTTTTTTTTTTTTTTTTTTTGGGTAGGAAAGTTGACAATGATATCAAGAGCCATTTCTTGTTGTTGGTGGGCCAATAAATAATTCAGTCACCACCTCCGAGCTCTGTGTACTTTGGCTGCAACTCCCAATTTCTCTCTGTTTTTCGAGTGCTTGCCTTTGCTTCATCTGCAAATGTCATTTTTTTAAAACAGTAATTTCAAGATTCAAAGACATCAAGATTGTATATGTTTGAACATACTAATGAACAAATTAATGGGCTTCTTTCGATTAATAGATTTAAAGCTAAGAATTTCAAATCCGTAAACAAGTTCATTGAGTTTGTTTGCGTAATTTTATGATGTATACAATGGATTTCAAATTTTTGAGCCTCTGTTATGAATTTTGTTTTTGAGTCAATGCGTTGGATTTCAAATCAAATTTTGTAAGGAATCATTTGAAATCATAATTCTAAATTCTCTTCTCAAATCCAAATCTGTCAATTTATAGGGGACCGAAAATAGGAGTTCTAAGATTTAAAAAGAGATTATCCAAACAAGTTTAAGTTGTATTAGGATGGAAAAATTTGGATTTGAGGAGAAACTAAAAAGGATTTGAATAACTCCATGTAAGATAAATTTGAAATGAACTATGACTCAATAAATTAGCTAAAAAAGAGCTAAGGGTGAAATCCAATGAATTATATAAGATATAATTTTAATGAATTTGTTATTATAAATTTGAAATTCTTAACTTCAATCCTCTATCCAAATGCAAATGAATTTGGTATTAAGAAATTCTTAATTTCAAATCCATCAATCGGGATAAAGAATCAACCTTGTATTTTTTTTTCTACTCTTACAAAATTCTAATTCCCTCGTATTTCTATTCAGATCAAGTAACAAAGGCCAAAACTAGATTGAAAGATGAAAAATATGAGTATACGTAAAAGTGTAGTGGAATTCTCCTAAATAACACATGAGCATTACATTGTCCAGAATACCAATAGAGAATCATAATATATATGAGATATCACTTATGACCCTAAATGACAGATGAACATGTAATGAGTTAAAACACCCCAAGAAGGTCAAATAACATATGAAAATGAAAATGTTTAAACATATCTATATATAAGAAAATATATAGATAAACATGCACCATGTGGGTAATTTTTATTTTATTTGGAACGAAATGTTACAACTATAAATGTATAATTTGAAAAAGTGATATTTTATTATTATTACTATTATTCACATTAAAAGCAATTACTTAGATCAAGGTTCAACATATTATATAAATTCGTGAAGAAAGCCAGAAAGGGATGATTAAAACTTTTACCTTTTGAGACAGTCTTTCATTTTCTTCTAACAGAAACTTCTCCTGAAATTGTGAAAGAATATCAAGCCACCGAAATTTACGAAACAATACAAATTAAATCGAACTTGAACCAGTATGTAATTTGATCACACCTTTGCTTGTAGTTTTTCTATTTCCTCCTTGAATAGTTGAGCCTGGAAAAATAAGCAAGAATACATATTAGATTTTAATTCAGTTTCAACTAACATCTTTGCCAAAAAAAAAAAAAATTATAGTTAATCGACATCAAATTCAACATTTCAACTAAAATTAGGAGAATTACAAAATCAACCCCTAAGATTTGGGGTAGTTAAAAAAAAACCTAAGGTTTTGAAAATTACTATAATACCCTCGATATTTTGTATTATAATTTACCTACTTCATAAGCAAATATATTTCAAACACTCCATTTACATTGGTAATATAAATATTGCTATCATCCCCTTACAATTACGGCAGAATGAAAATTCATTTTTTTTTTTTTTGTAATTTTAAGGTTTCTCTGGATTTTTCCGTATTTATCTCAAAACCCTATTTACCTCAAACCTTAGGGGTAGTATATATAATTATCCCTAAATTATGTAATTATCCCTAAATTATACTACAAAATTTACTTTTACTTTTCTTTTGGGGGTTATATATTATACATCTTAAGACTACACCTGCAACATTGTAATCATCTTTTTCAGAGAGAAATAATTTGGAGAAATAAAAATTGTATATGGGTTCCTTTTTCTCAAAAACCAAAGACCTAATTATATAACTACCTTTCTCGATCTTATGTTCCTAAGGCTTTTCTCCAGTTGGTTGTCAATTTCGTGAAGTTCTTCCATCGAACACGTACCAAGATTATGCCCTAAAAGCTTCCTGATACACATACACCCAAAATATATTTCATAAGTACTTTTAGTTCCACAAGTTCAAAAAGAAAAGTAAAAAACTAAGAAAAGAACCTGTGGGAATTCTCTAGTAGCTCTATATTCTTTGCCAAGAATGATGCTTCATGCTTTAAATGCTGCAAGAAGAAGCATATATACATTAAAGACTGTCAGAAAGTGGGGAAGAAAAATGAGATTGTTTAATTAGAAATATGAAGTAAAATCAAAAACATTCTCATTAGGCCACTGGACTCTATATACCATAGCTCAAATTATTTTTGATAGATCATTAATCAAAAACAATTTCAGCAGTTTCAAAAACAATAGATGATTTTAGGAAAATACATATCTATATCTTCTACATTGTACTTGCAAATTTTAACTTCAACCAGGTAATTAACTGAATCCTTAAAAAGCTTGTGAATTTGTGTTTCAGAATAACAACAGAAAGAGAATTTCAATACATAGAAATTGTATCTTTCTATTTACTTTTTAATTTATCTTAGACCTTCTATGTACTACAATCACTTCTACTAAGACAATTGTTAAATACTAGGTCCATTTGCATTAAGTGGAACTACCATTGTACTAAATGGTTGTGTTTAACTATAGTTTTTCTAAATTTGGAGAAAAGAAACTAAGATGGTGTTTGGTGGAGCTTATAAGGTTATGCAAAAATGTTTTAAGAGCTTATAAAATGTTAGATCTTATTTTGAAATAAGTTGTTGAAGTGTTTGGCTAAGATAAGATGGTGGAGCTTATACGATGTTAGTAATGACAACTTTGTAATTAAAATAGTAAACACATTAAAAGAGGTTGTAAAATAAGATCTTATTTGAAAATAAGTTGGGATCCTCAACATTTTTTAGAAACCGTTTATAAGTTCTTAACATCTATTTAGGAGCTTTAAGATATTTTATAAGAAAAATTTCCAAGTTTTCTTAAACTCTCAAACATATTATAAGATATTTTGAAGAGTTTATAAGCTAAACCAAACACCCTCTAATTCCTAAAACCTAGGATCTCTTTACTAAAATTCAAGGAGTTAATTAATAATTTCTAAGAACCACTTTCATCATACAAATATGTGATAAATGATATTAACTTATATAAATTAAAATATATTGATAGAAAGCATATGTTCATAATAATTATAAATTACTCGAACTTTTGTCATTCACTCATTCTCCTACCCAGATTTCTTATCATGAACAAACATCATAATGAAGTCATATTACCAGCAATCTGACACTAAAGATAAAAAGAAAATCCATTTACATTTCATACCCAACAAACATACATGGGCTTTATAAGCTTTAATTAGTCATTTTTACTATCATTATTGTAAGAGGTACATTATTAATAGGAACAAGTTTTTCTTTTTTGTGTTTTACAGTAGTACTATACTACTATGGCTATGAAACTCAACTTTTGATTCTTACAGGGGAAGTTATTTGAGATGCCATTCCCCTGATGTAAACTCTCATCTATGTGACTATATTCATGCCTGTCTGGCTACTAGAGTTCAAATAATGCTCTTCAATATTTGTTTCAATATTCATTCGAATGAAGAATCTTGGGAATTTCATGTTCTCATTCCAATTGTTGTTATGAAAATAATTGCAATTGTTCCATGGTAATAGTTGACAAATTGTATGTGTTGATCTAATATTGGAGTGTAGTTTCTATGCAATTTACAGCAGTTAAAAACTATCAATTTTATTTTTTTATGTCATGCTCAATGTCAAAACTTACTAACTTCTATAATTTTGCTATCCACTTGCAATTTGTAATTTTGTTATTTTGGATGTATATTAAGTAATACCTTATAAAAGAGTTAAAAAGTCATAACACGTGAACTCTTCCAACTATTGCTAAGTATACCTGTTTATTTTTCATGTATTCTTTTTTTTTCGCCAGATTATAGAATAACATTTCATTAATGAAAACTCAAAAGACAATTACAAATCCAAAATCCTCCTAGCTAGAAAGCCTCTAAGCAATAATTTTCAAACTTGCACGGAGAGATAATCCAGGAGTACAACCCATAAAGAAAACCCCAAAACAAAATAGGACACAAAAAGAGGAAAAATACATACTAAGGAGAAAAAATACAGAAATACAAAAAGGAATTGTTACAAAAAAAACTAAAACTCCATGAAATGGCTAACATTAAAATCCAGGATATGATTGAAAATTACCAAAAAAAAAAAAACTCTTTGAGGTTTGATTAAGTGTTAAGTGTAAGGGGATTATTGCAATATTTTTACAATAATAATTGGTGTTTGAAATATTTTTGCTTATGAAAGGAGAGGAGCGTGATCGGTGATGAAGCCGGGAATTTTGTGTAGGGGGCCCAATTAACATTAATATAAAAATAAAATGCGATACATCAACTCTAAAAATAATACTATAAATTAATAAATACTAATTTTGATTATATCAATGTATTACCTCAATTACATCTTAATATTCAAATATAAATAACATAGTACAGATTACATCAAAATATCATAACATTCATCTTCTATTCTCATATTTTGAAATCGTTGCATAATATCTTCATTGATAATATACATATTTTTCAAAGCATATGTTAGCAAACAATCATTCAATAACCTATCACCAATATTGAATTCTTTAGTGAGAATTTGATAATGAACATTAAATAATCCCAAAAAGAGATGAATAGAGGTACAAAAGGATAATGCCAAAATTCATATTCAATATTTGGTGGAGCAAAAAAATGCACAAAATTTTGGGAAAGGAGAAAAATGATCAAGACTCAAATATTTTTCAATTCACAAATGAGAAGGAACAACAAAAATGAAGGAATTGAAAGCTTTGTTCCATTTTTACCCATTTGCATTTTTAAGCTTAAAAGGTGAAATTACCAAATTACCCCTAATTTTTTCAAAATTTCGGGGGCCCATACCCTCTTGGCCCTAAGGTAACTTCATCCCGAGTGTGATACAACATCAAACCTCACGGAATTTTCAAAAACTTGTGATTGTTTTTAATTAACTCAAACCAAGGGTAGTTTTTGCAAATTCAAACTTCATAAAACTAAAGCAATTTTGAGTAAACTAAATACAAAAAATATTAAATAAAAAAATTGTTAACCTAAATTAATAAAGTACTAACTAATTAATTTAAATAAGATTCATTCTTTATGAAAAGATAGACTATTTTTTATAAACTTAATTGGTTATATACATACATATATATTATGCTTCTTTTTTTTTTTAATTAAGTATGATTCATATACCAAAAAATTGCATTGGTAAATTGAACAACCCATTTAGTTCTATTAAAATCTTGTAAACAACCTTCTTGTTATTTGAGCAAAGTTGTTAAATAGATTTCAACATTACCAAAAAAGAAAGATGTATTGTTTTCTCTTTCCTACTAAATATTACATATATCATTATATTTAAAATAAATATTACAATTAATTAAAGAAAAATATATATGTTTCACATTCAATACACACAAATATGCTTATTCATATTATCTGATAGAAGTACTTTGAATTTAAATAATCAAAATAATTTTCATGATTAATATTTTTGTATATTTGTTATACTCATTTATCACTAATGTATGTTTAAGATTTGAATTACTTAATTTACTAATTATTTTTTCTAAAAGAATATAGTTTAAAATACTTATTTTAATTATAAAAAAAACGTAGGTTTCAAAATTGATTTATAAATATATACCCCCTTCTATTCAAAATAAGTGTCGCTTTAGGAAAAATGCACATGTTAAGGATTGTGTTAAAATATCAATATAACCTTAATTAATCATATGCTTTCGAAAAAAACAAAATTTAGGTATTAGTGTCGGAAAATGATACATTTAAGGAGAATTCGGGAAAAATATTTTCTCACCAGCCTTGAAAATGTCAAAACGTTATTCTTTTTGAAAAAAAATTGTGTGCCAAAACGTCTATTAATTTGAATAGGAGGGAGTAAAATATACTAAAAACTATTTTTACTAAGGGTAATATAGTCCAAATATTAAACTTAAATTTAATTCATAGGTATGTATTACTTTGGCAAATTGAGGGTGTACATGTGACATTGGTTCAAGTTTAAGGGGTATTGTTGTATATTACCCTTATTGTTTTTTTGCCAATCACCACCTCAACTTTTGGGATTGTAAAAGTACCACCATCTGGCATCCTATCGGTGGAATATCCCACCAAGATTCCCATCAAGGCAAAGCTATCAAATTGCTTGAAGTTATACAAGTTATTGCACTTTGCCACTCAAACTTTGTTTAAAAGTCGGAGATTTTGCTGTGCATATGGTGTGTTTTGCAAATGTTATTACATTTCATGATTTTCTCAAATAAAATGTATGGCTTCAAGGAAGATAATGATAGTTTAAAAAAAAAGAAAGGGAAGACGTCCGAGTGATTTCAATGAATGTCAAGAGAGCTAATTTAATTTTCAACATTGAGCAAAAGAGCCATTTCACAAAAATGTTTTGGTTTTCCAACAGTCACTTATGCCAAGAGAGGGAATGTAATAATGGAAAGTTAAGAGGGTCTGCATATATTTAGACCAAACTTAATTCATTGTGATATCTGAACTAATTTACTAGGAAGTAATTAAGGCAAACCTGCATGTGTTGTTCAACTTCCATGCCTGAATTTCTTTCTTTTGTAAGTTCCATATATTTCTGTATTGTCTTCTGCATGCTGAAAATTTGCATAGACAAGGGCATAATTAGATTCAAAGTAGGTAATAACTAATAACAAAAATGAATGAAGTTGGCCCATGTAAAATGTTACATTTTGGTTCAATAACAGAAGCTGCAAAAAGCAAGACAAAATATATAACACTCAAATAAGGATTCAAGATCCTCAAGATCTAAGGCATCATTTGGATGGAAGGTTTTAAAGTCGAGGATTTTAAATCCATAATAACAAATTCATTTAACTTGTTTGGATATAACGTTCTTCAAATCCTTGGGCTCAATTTTGGTTTTTTTTTTTAGTCATTCGGTGTATTTCAAATCCATGTTAGAGGGAGTGATTTGAAAATATTTCCTCCAAATCCTCTCCTCAAATTCATATCATTTCATCCAAATGCAACCTAATTGAATGAACTAATGCATTTATTGCATGCAGGATTTTCAAAGTTATTCTATTTTTTTAGATATATATTATACTATATTTAATGGAAAACATCAAATTAAGTATTAATAGAACTAGTTGCATTTGGACGAGAGGATTCGGATTTTAAATCCTTAGACTACCATGTTGAGTTTTTTTCAGAGTCATTGTGTAGGATTTTCAAAGACTATACGATGTATGGATTTGAAATCCATTACAATGACTCCGAAAATAACTCAGGATCAGATTGATTAAGGATTTGAAGTTCATTGTATTCAAACAAACTCAATGCTTGTTATAATGGAAATAGACCAAGAAAAAGAAAAACAATAGAGCAAATAGCAGAACAATTGAAAAGAAGAAAACATTTTTAATTAAACTTTCAAGTTTCAGAAAATCAAGATTCTTATCCATGATGAAGGGCAGGTATCTATTCACTATAACTGCACTGGAGATAGTTAGTTCTCTGGGACACAAATAAGACAAATTAAGGAACATTGCTTAGACTGACATAAAAACTATGTTCCACAGTTGGGGTATATATCATGAGTGACAGTCAAATAGAATCATATCAAAATCAGTTTCACCTCAAAATTATTTTACTTGATCTATTGGCAGAAACAATGCAATAACTATACTGATACCACCAAATTAGTCAATAAATGCACAATTTCACCTAGAAAAGAGAAAAAGAGAAATAGGCCCAACTAGTGTTGCCAAATTGGCTAATTTACATTGATATATAGATTAAAAACAGGTTCATAATAATGCAGCATTCATAAATGTTTCCGAGGTTCTATTCTCTCCACCAACCCTTCATTAATTGAGCCCATTGGAACTGATATGACATTTTCTAAATCAGCCTTCTGGTAAAGTATTTAGTTCAAACAAAAAACCTCCTTTTCCCAAAATAAGAAAGTCCCTTTATGGTTTATATGGCGTAGTTTGCAGGCTATAGTGTCAAGCTCAAGAATTAACCCAATACGCATCTGAAGGTTTCGGGTAGTGACTGTGGGTTCACCCATTAAAAAAAAAAAAAAAAAAGAGGTCTCTTTGATCATGATCTGTAACCAAGAATATGGGGTTCTATAGCACATGAAATGAAGATCATTTCTTGAAAACAAATAAAATATTATCACTAAGTAATGAACATATCCACTTGGTTAACACTAATATGAAATGGTTCATGAAGTAACAGATCTTAATTTCATAATAAAAATATGGCATATAAGTAATAATCATGTGGGATTTTATATTATTACTCAGTACATATCTGTTTTTCTTCTTTCTATGGTTAAATATCAAATTGAAATGACAATACACTGGAAATATAATACAAGGCAAAAACTTATACGAGACGGTCTCATAGAAATTATCAATGAGACAGATCGTATATATAAATAAAATTTGAACCCAAAGCCAAACCCATGAAAAAGTCCCATGTTTTTGTGTTTTGTAGGATCTGTCTCATGACTTAAATTTATGAGACGGTCTCATATAAGACTCCTCATAATACGGAGGGGTAAAACAATAATCTGATAAATCAGATGATGGCTACACAAATTACACTTTTGTTGTTTCCTCAAACACCATGGTACACATTATGCACTATCAGTACAAGAGCAAGCAGAAAGCACCAAAAACAAGGTACAACACTCTTGAACAAAGTGAAACTTATACAATAATTAAGGTAAAATCCACTTTCTAAAAAATTGGTAATTTGGTTGAATATTTAGGAAAAAAATTATTTTGAATAATCATTTAATTGTTAAAAACCATAAAACATTGATAAAAAAAAAAAAAAAACTTACTTGGAGCTAGCGAATTCATAAAGTCTTCCCTTTTGAGAGAAAATGATCAAAGCTACTTCAGCATCACAGAGTACTGAAAGCTCATAAGCCTTCTTCAACAGCCCATTTCTACGCTTAGAAAACGTCACTTGCCGGCTCGATGCGTTTTCAATTCGCTTCATTTGGACCTTCCCTCTAACCATTTTTCCTCTGCATAATTTCAAAAACATGTGTTCAAAATAAATGATCAATCTTTTTTCAAAATATAAACCAATAATTAATTCCAATCTCACCAGAAAATTAGCAAGAATCCCTTCAACTCAAAAACTTGGGAGAAAAGTTAAAAATAAAAAAAAAATTAAAAGGAGAAATATAGAAAATGGCTTACTCAGAAACTTATACAGGCCAGAAAAAAAAACCCGGAACCCTATAAACCCTAGTACCAGAAAAATTCAGAGTGCTATACAACCTATGAGCCCTAGCTTTTTAAATGACTTCTTTTTTTTCAGAAAAAAAAGGAAGTTGATATCTAAATAGTCAAAAGCAAGATGAAGAAACCCATCAGAAAAATTTGAGCTGCAGATTAAATGTTAGGGTATCATTTTACTCCAAAAATGGAATAAAAGAAAGCATTTTTTTTTTTTTTTTTTTTTTTTCAGATTTTTCACTTGGACGGCAAAAATAGATGAGCATAAAAAAAAACAGGAAGGATCTTTCCTCAGAAATCTGATAGTAATTGGGGCAACAATCTCTTTATTTTCAGACCACAGAACCCAACATTTCCGTATTTATCATATTATCTGTTATTCTCATTGTCTTTCTCTATCAAGATACCCTCAAAAAGGAAATGCCCAATTAAAGGTAAACCCAAAATATGTAAAGCAAGAACAAAAAAAAAAAAAAAAAAAAGAGTTTTTTCTTTTTAAATAGTATCTCGTTTTAGCAAGTGATAAAAGGATATGCAGGAAAAAAGATGGGTTTTACTGCTATTTTAGAAAATCTTGAAAATCTCAGTTAACAAAAAAAGTAAAAGTTTTAGTAATAATTGGATGCAGTAAATATGTGGGGGTGCAAACGTCAACATCATCGTACTGTGACGTGATGGGTCGACGAATGGCGCGCTGACAACACATCCTACGTGTAAACGTTGTTCACGTCGACCAATGGGGTCCAAAGCTTTCAACGTGACCCACTTTCCTTGGCTCGACAGAATTATAGTACTGGTGCTTGTATTTATTTAAATTTTGATTTAAAAGTGGTTTTCTTTCTAGTACGATGAATTATTTTTACTTTTATCGTAGGAGTCTTAAATGGCCTGTTTGTTATTAAGTGTATCAAGTTTGAAATGTTTTGATGGAATTATTCGAGTATAGTTGTTGCCATGGAAATATTTTGGTGCTAATTTTTTATTTTTACGGATTTCTTAGAAATTATTAATCGACTTATATTATTGGTAATATACTAATATCGCATCGTGAAATGTAATTATAATATTTGAGCGACAAGCCCACGACAACTTTCGTTTAGAAATTTGTGATTTAGGCGCTAAAAAATAAGCCAGGCTTAAGAATTTATAGGTCCAATCTGGGGCCTATTAGGCCCGACGTAATGGGCCCAATGGTGCGGTGGCCCAACCGGCCGAGGTAAAATGCACTACACGTTAGTAGGTTGGGCGTGAAAATATTGGTCCACGAAATTTCGGTAAGATCGATTTTTCTTTGGCCCGGCCCGCCTGATTTCTAGCTCTACTTTTGTCATTGCTAATTATCTAAGGTGATGACAAAAGTTCCAACTGTGTCGTCGCTAATATGTCTATGAAATAACTCGTCAACTCTTTCCCTTCTTATTTCGTGAGTAAACAACGACTAGTCTTAACACAATAACACTATTAGTCTTTTTCTTTTAATTATTATTGTAGCACAATCCAAAATTATCTATATATTGTTCTTGCATTTTTTCGCCAGAATCGGCCCGAATCTGCCAACCGAGCCACATAGTCCACACGATCTAAATTTCTCTGCCTATTGTTTTTGCATTCTTTGGCCCAAATCGGCCTAAATATATTTTAAGGGCAGTGTGTTGCATTCTGTAATTTGTAATCTAATTGATATACTGTATTGGAAGTTCTTTTCCATTAACAGTGGAGCAACATGTTTCACTTGGTTGGTTAGCTAGGCTGGCCTATTTATGATCGAGTCTGATCATGGTCAGGGCCACTTTGGCTTACCTTAGTTTTCAATTGAAGCTCTTAATTTCCATTCAATATTGTTGAAGCACAAACTACTGTTACCGTTGCTGGTGGTTTTTATTTTCACGTCCAACCATATTAATATATGGAAATTAGACAGTAATGAAAACTGGTGGATGAAATTTATGCTGGTGCAAAATTGTGATGTCGGTTTCTTACGATTCGCGTGTTTTAAGGATATATATTACAATGTTCTGATATTGGATGAAGGCGTGAAATTAGAGCTACTTAATTAGTTGTAATAATGTGCTACCAACACTTATGGATTTGTTTATATAAGCGAATATAATGAGCTCCTGTAGTGCATTTAACATACCATACATGTTTCTCTTCAATTTTGTCGTATGTGTCGGCAATTGTGAAAAACGTTTATTAATCAATGCAAAGAAGCTTCTTTTTCTAGATTGATAAGATGGTAATGGATACTGTCATAGGGGTGTCGATCGTGTAGTGTTTCGTGTTCGTTTTATCACGTTTTTCATGTGCCCCATTACGGGCTAACCCGAACCCGACCTCGCTTTAATTATTCGTGTCAAGATACACGACCCGCTTATGACACGGATAACCCGACTTCGACACCTAAAAACCCGTATAATTTAAAACCTGTATAATTTAAACTTGACACGAAAAAAATAAAAAAATCAGAAAAAAATTTAAATTAGAAATAAAAAATACATTAAATATTAAAAATTATTAAAAGAATGCATTTAATAATTTTTCCATCATCATATAACCAACTAAAACATCACAAAATATTAAAATAATATATCACTATAAAATTAAATGGGTTACATAGGTCAATCGTGTCGACCACGCGGTCACCACACACCCGACCTATTTATTTTTCGTGTTATCCGTGTCCGACCGATTTTGACCCGAACTCTGTTAAGGGTTGTACATATACTTGCTAAATTCGTGTTAGGTTCGTGTCGGGTTATCTTGTCGTGTCACAAATTGACGCCCCTCAGAATACATATAACTTTGTGAAAGTGACTAATGGTTCACCAAATTTAATGCAATATGTCTACAATTATTTAACTTAGGAACTTGGTAACTAAATATGACAAATCCATCCATTTGTGGTATATATGCCACCAATTAGAGTGTGGCAATATGCAATAAGAAAGATTTTGTACCTTGTGCACACGGACGGACGAAGGAATTTATGCTTGGGGGGCAAAATCCGAGGGGACCAATGGCGTAGCCGAAAAATTTATGGGATGGGGCCGTCTGGCGACGGGGTAATCTGAGGATAAAAAAACTAATAGAAAAACCATATAAATTTTAACTAAAGAAAAATTTAAAAAAAAATTTACCTTATAATTTTTTTTTAAAAAAATGGGGGGGGAGCTAGGGCCCAGGTTGGCCCCCCTCCCCTCTCCGCTAACGCTGGGACGACCTTGGGGCGCGCGATGGTGCCCGCGCATGTGGGCCCCCAATTTTTTTATATGTATATACACAATGGCGTCGCCATAAATTATTACGGGTAGACCGATACACGAAATTGGGGTGGGCCAGATAAAAAAACTAAAAAAAATACACATAAATATTAACTATTTCTAAAAAAAAAATACCTTAATTTTTTTTAAAAATAGGGGTGGCAAGATACATATTTTTTTAATATATATATATATATATATATAATTTTTTGCTCTAGGCCCCTCGAAATCTTGGACCGGATCTGGCAAATTCAAATCTAATATAAATAAAAATAAAACATACAAGTTTTTATAACTAAATTACATGAAAATTGAGGGAGAGGGGGCAAAATATTTTGGTTTATATTTATATATACTATATAAATTTATTAAATAATATATTATAGGGGTTCAATCGCAAAAATGAGGGAGGCGATTGCCACCACCACCTCCCGTGTCCGTCCCTGCTTCTGCATACATATATATTTGTATGTGTGTGTTGTGTGTTCAATCAAATTATATAACATTTTCAAATGGCACAAGGACAAGTTTTATCATCTTTTATGTTAAATTCAAATGTTTGGGATCCTTTTTCAAGTGACACGGGTACAGTAAGGTTATGAATGGTCTTAATTAATTTTCATATATAGAATGTGGCAGCTTAATAATAAGGATCCAATCAAGCTAAGCGGTGTCAAAAATAGCTCGATTCGGTGGGTCGGGCTGACTGGCCCGAATATAGGATCGAACTAGGCTGTAATTTCACGAATGCGAAAGGAAACGGACCTATTTTGGCCCGAAAACTGGGATGGCCGGTGAGTCTAATTCGATTCACTTGTATTTTTAATGCATGGGTTGCAAAAGCAATAGCCCGAAGGAACTTGACCCGACCCAACCTGGCCCAATCGCCCTCTTTTCGGTCGATCAGGGGCTAGAGTCATCGTGACGTGATCGGTGGGCGTCTTGACCGTCGGGCCAAGGAGAAATCAGGCGGGTCGAATTTCTTGAACAGATTATTTTGGGAGCAGAACCTATGTATTATAAATACACTAAAATTCTTGGTTCGGGCCAAATAGCCGAATCTTTCAGACTTTCTACAAAATCGTAAATTCAGTCCTCTATTATCGGTCGGGTAGGCCCATTTTTGACAGCTGTAGTCTGGGCTATTTGACAGCTCCAAACTCATTAGTCTATTTGGTTCATAGATTTTATTGAGGCATGCGGCATATCACAAGGCTTTTCAATTAGTTTGTTTGATTGAGATGCTTAACTTCAATCCATAACTAATATTTTACAGTAACACGCCCCTTTTTCTTTTGAAATTAATACCTAAGTCAACCCTAACATGAGATGGGTATATGAATAAATGAGGGTTATTTTAGTCTTTATATACTTTTTGAAATAGCTGATAAATCCAAAAAAAGGAGCTCTTTAAGAGTGTAAGTCCACCCCAATATAAAATTGTTGGAAAAATCAATTTTGTTAAGCCGAAATTCTAAGTGTAGGAACTCGTTAATTTTGGAAACGAGTGGTGCAATTATTTTCACAAAATCATTTATGGGTGAGTGAAAATCGATCTTATGAAATGGTACACTTGGAAAGATATATTGTGGGAAATGTATCCAACTTATATGGAAGTTGGTTTGGTCAAATCCGGTGTTTGGTAAGTTGCTTGATTTTATCCGTTGAATAGGCAACTTTGACTCAAATCACCAATTTATGGTAACAAGATTGATTGCATCAAATCATTCCTAAACCGATTGAGGCCACAATTGGAAGGTTTGACTTGGCAAAAATCAATCTAAAATAGGAAGGATTTGATTGAGAATTGATGGACTTGATTGAGTCCAAAATCATTGGGGCTTTCCTTTGGAGGATTCCCTATGTTTTCCCTATATTGGAGCCCCCAGCCAGTGGTTTTTCGTACATCATTCATCACAAACACGAGAAAAATCCGTGCATTCAATTTCATAAGTCTGTCACTCAAAAATCTGCATTACACCGTAAGTGTTGCATAGAAGTGTGGCGTCACCTCGAGCCTCACTTATCTCAATTCGCGGGTAGAAGAATTTGTGGTGCTCCTATCCTTTACCAAAGTCGTTGTATCTTGGGAGACTCGTTGCTGCAACCTTGAGCATCGTGACAGGGCAACAAGAGTCTTAAAGAAAGAGTTCGCTCGTCTCGACTTGCTTTTCGCGCTTTCTTTTCGCTTTGTTTGTAATAGACGATTGTTAGTTCAAATTATCCCCGATGTATCCTTTGATTTGTTGTAATCCCAACAAAAATTTAATTAATTTTATCCCCTTTGATGAATTTTTGTAATTATAATTATAAAAATATCATTAGTTACATCATAAAAATTTCATTGTAAAATAAACACATTATAAAAGTTTCAGCGAAAATAAACATATTATAAAAGTTTCATTATTTTGTTTTATATCTTCAAACACTTCGACAACTTATTATTTAAAATAAGATATAAATTATTATAAACTCTAAAGCCGTCTTATAGAATCTAGAAAGTAATAATTAAGACTTTTAAAGATCGAACTTAAATCACCCTCTTAATTTTAAAACTTAAACAATATGAACTACGAGGAATTCACCCACATGATGAATTTGAAAGGGCATTGTTTCTTTAAATAATGCTAACTGTCAAATTACAAAACAATAACTAATTTTCTTCATAATACATATGTGTTAAAATATGGTACCACGTTAATATCAATTTCACCTCAAAAAAAAAGACTTCAAAGGGTCCGCAATGCCTAGGTGTGGCAGTTGGCATAATTAATGTAATCTATATTTTTTTGTTTAGACTTATGAAAAATTGGACCATGTACTATTATCAAGGTTGCAGAAATCATTGGCGCCAGGTCGGACACCTAGAATAGCCCAAGTTTTTCTTATTTTTTTCATTTTTTGTATTTTGGCTAATTTTTCCGATTTTTGGTCGATTTATTCCGACTAGACCGCCTAGGTTTTTAATTTTTTCCCGATTTTTTTTGCCGCTAGGCGGCGCCTAGGCCGATTTTTGCCCCATACAATTTTTTGGCCGATTTTACAACATTGACTATTATAAATCCAATCACACCTATACGTTGCCTTTTAGAGTTTTAGGGTTCGTGGGGCTTCGATCGATACTAAATATTATTTTTAACTATTAATTATATCTACAAATTAGTACAAAATTAGTTGCCAATAATCTAATCCTCTAATGAAAAAGCCATTTTATCCATGCCTACAAATTTGATGAAGTTTATTTATCTCGGATACATACCCAGCTTCGCAGGCAACAATCAGTGCATGGAATAGATAATAACGAACTAATGTTAGACCGTGAATAAATGTTGTACGGAAATACGTGATATTTAAAATAAAATAGAAACAGCTCAAATATAATTTAAAAATATATCTACAAAGATGATGAGTACTCTAGTGGCTTTTTTTTTTGGTTTTATTTGTGTCATAGCTTCAATAAGACACTACTCAATTTTTGTTATTATAAATTATATATATAATTATGCAAGGCGAGCCGAGGGCGGCGAATTAGTAGGGTGGGCGATCTGCCTGACACAAGTGGGTAGGATAGAAAATCCAAGAAAAAACAATACAAATTATAACTAAATTTTTTTTTAAAAAAAATTCTAACTAAAAAAAAAAAAAAAGAAAAGTTTGGGCCGGGCCCAGTTGGCCCAAATTTCTATCTACGCCTTGTAATTATGTCACCGCGAATTTTACTATTTATGGATGTTAACTTTTTTGAATAAATGCAAAATATTATTTAAAAAAATATAGTATAACGCTTATAAGCCAAGCGGTAGCTTTAAAAAAGGGGTCTCGTTAAAACCTATCAAAGTAAAACTCATTGGGAAAAACCTTTGATAGGAAAAAGAAATACCACATAAAAGAAACAACAAAATAACTTAAAATCTCAATCGAAATGATGGACGTTTATTTAGAGGATTTTCGAAGGGCGTTGGCTTGTGTTTGTGTTGCACGTGCTTGAGTATCCTTTTGATGGTATGATGTATCTGTGGAATATCGGCCCCGATCCTCCGACCACAATTGCCATAAGCGTTAATAACCACGACGAATCACTTGAGTGAATGACAATCGGGCTTGATTGAAGAGTCGCTTAACTTGATCTTTAAAGCTTCCAATTTATCTCGCATCATCTTGATCATCTTCATCCGCCATATCGACCAATATTTCCGGCAAAAGAACGACCATAACCTTGACCCCCGGAAGGATCATTGGAGCTAAGGACATAATCATTAAAAGGAATCTTTATTTGAAACTATTTTCATTCCACGTTGCAAATTAGCATGTTCATGTTCATCCAAATTTATTATGCGGTTGATAGGGAACCATGGCTCGTCGTGTTCCTATTATTATATTCAAGCCATAATCGATTCTCATTATCGATTTTTGCTCCAAATTCGTATTATCACATGTCACATCATCGGAATCAAAGACCTTAACATCAAAAGAATTCTTAGTGTGAATACGTGAAGAAAAAGATTCACCTCCTTAACATGACCTTGATGACCCGCATTTTCCATGGAGTCATCAACGGCGCTTTGCCCTCGTCTCCGCCGGACCGGGGGTAAACTTTACGGACCACGAACGACCGTTGCATAGAATTCGGACGTGCATGATGTCCTGGGGCGCCCCAGTCAAGAGAGCGTGTCTTTCGGTGGTTGAGTTCCTGCGGAGTAATACTGAAGAAACCGCCGAATGTCCCATTACCCCGCACTTTGAACAAAATTCGGTAATTTCTCATAAGAATCGACACAAAAGGAACACCGTCAACCTGTTACTACCATGATGTGCTCCTCCAACGGTTTTAAAGATCAATATCCACTAATACCCGAATGAAATGCCTTAGATAGCCGTCAGCGATCGTTGATCAATCAGACGGATTTCCAATTGCCGGGCGATCCCAAGATAGTATTAGGATCCCAAGACTCCAAATCCGAACTCGAAGATTCGAACCCAAACACTTGCCATCGACGTGTGTACCTTGCGGATTGAAATTCGGGACCTTTGGAAAGAGCTTAATAGTTCCGGATTGAGTGCCCAATTAATACGTGTTTGGGCTCGAGCTCTATCCCCGCGCATTCAAGAACTTGACACAAAAAATCCCTTACCAGGGGATTAGTTTCAATCGTTTTAATTCCCCATCGATGGCGTTTATCACGAAGATAGTCGCCCATGATTTGTTACCCTTTGCGCAAAATCACCCTTCCAATCAATGAATAAGAAAATTTGGCGGCGTTGTTGGTAAACGTTTTCATCAATCGTGAATCGAATAATAATCTCCCTTTCTAACGGTATAGAGATAGAATGGGATTTACCAAAGAACCACATGCGAAAATATTGTAAAATTACGTTGGGCCCGTCGCCAAATCCATATCGTGGTGAGTACACGAAACAATTTTAGCAAGAGAATGGCCAAATGGGATTGAGCATTATTATGAGCGAATGTCGCGGGTTCGATTCATAATCGGATGTCATTGGGAGAGATTCCAACAATCTGAGGAGCATCTTTGGAAATAGCTGCGGGCGGGGCTGTGGATGGGATTCCATGCGGATGGCGGCCAGACGGCCCGGGGTCATCACCCCCGTATAGCGAGAATACTTTGAGGAGGGGATCACTGTTGCGCAGTATTGGCTTTGAAGGAGATGATGGGACCACCGTTAACCACCTTAGGAGTGGACCACAAATGAAACCACCTTAGGAGGGGCGGGTTGCCGTGGGACCACCTTTGATGAGTTCATAAGCGATCCCAAGTAAGAGATTCGAAGGATCCATGAATAAACCCTCGCCGCAAAATCCACATAAGACATAGGAGAACTCGTAGAGAAAAACTAACGGAGAACAAGATGTAGCAAAGGAGCAAACGTCATGCATAACCGACGGCTTGTATCCCAACGCCGGAGGAAGCCGCCGGAAAAAGTCATGGAGGCACGGACCTAGAGTTTGGGAGAAGAGAGAGAGAGAGAGAGAGCATCCTGGGTTTCCTCTACAAACTATGGATGTTAATCATGAGTTTTGAATTTCATATTTTATTTGGATGTTATATTATCTCGAATCGTGTGTTTGCACTTGCATAGAATCTAAAAATACCTTTAGAAGAAGAAGAAGAATTTGAAAAAAAAAATAAGAAATTAGGTAAATTGTAGTGTCCTCTCCTAAAGATAGGATGATTAGTACATTTTTTCTTAATTCAAATTTACGACCTTCGTTTGATTCCGAGGCATAAACCTCTTATCTACAAGCATGGCACGCTTCTTGTTTATACACTTTTCGATCAACTTCAGATTATTTTATTTGTGCAAATTAGTAATTTACTTTTTTCAGTATTATGCTCAATAGTTGGGATTGAACTATCAAACAACCTAGAATTGACAAAGATATGCACAAACAAGAGGCGTGTCAATTGTCATGCAAGTAACAGAATATCAGCGAAAAATTCAACAATCAGGGTGCTTCAGATGATAAAGTGCAAATCCGTGTAGTTCAGACAAATTGTAACAAAATAAAAAATTAAAAAAAAAAAAGCTACCAACGTGCCAAAAAAATCATACAAATGGGGGACATGGAGGCCCAAATACCCATAAAAACTAGAGCTGGTTTGTTAAGGCCCATGTAACCCTCTGCAGGCCCAATAATATTGTTGTATAGCTCTGAGTTATTTTCAGAAAAACAGAGAAATAAAGAATGGGAAACAGAGTGGCTATCCATCAAACCCCAAGTCTGATCTCAAATCCATGGCCTTAAAGATGACAATCTATTTACTGTATGACAATTTTTCCTTCCATCTTAGATTTTCTTTCATTTTAATTCTTTTTTTTTTTTGTAGAAAAATTATGTTGTCAGTGACAAGAATTGTGATAGTTAGTTTTAGTGGTGAGTGATTATTTAATAGTTTGATTTTTTTTTTCGTGGTTTTATTTTGTTGAATTTTCAGTACTATTCGTGGCTATCATTTGTTTTTCTGTTTGTGAGTTTCAAAATGCATGCAATACCAAGTTCTAATTTTTACCAGTAATTATTCTGTTCCAAAGCTCTCAACTTTGGCATTGTGGTGGTTTTATGGGACATATTTTCTCTGTGTTTTTAGGACTCTTCCCTTCCATTGACCGAATTTCCAATACTGAAAAATGTTGCGTTTGGTCCTAATGGGAGGAGGGTATGTTTGCCTGAAATATAA
Organism: Rehmannia glutinosa; assembly: GCA_016081115.2. Taxonomy (NCBI): domain Eukaryota; kingdom Viridiplantae; phylum Streptophyta; class Magnoliopsida; order Lamiales; family Orobanchaceae; genus Rehmannia; species Rehmannia glutinosa. The sequence continues at coordinate 96,183 of JABTTQ020002067.1, read as the reverse complement.
CTGGCAAATAGAAGCATACCATCCTTTTAAAGTGCAGTTTGGACTTGTATATCTGATACCAATGGAGAGTGTTTGTAATCACTAAAAAAGTACTTACCAGCTTTTGGCTGAAAAAATGGAAAATTGCAAAATTGGTCCTATAACTATAACCAGATTGCAATTTCGGTCCTGTAACTATTGAGTTTGCAAAATTAGTCCTGTAAGTTTGAAAGTTTTTGCAAAATTGGTCCTATATGTTTTATACATAAACAATTTTGGTCTTGTAAGTTTCAAGTTATTGCAAAATTAGTCCATTGGGGTTATTTCATATTTTCCAAATACCAAGAATATCCTTATGCACATAATTGGCTTTATTTGACTAAGTGATTTGCCTAAAATGGTATCGTGAGCCCGTTTATTAAAAACTTTAAATTATATTTATTATTTTATATAATTAACAATTGGTGAGAGAGAATTTTCTCCAAGAAAATGGATCTAGACGAGTGTCCAAGATGTATACCCTACAAAGGCTACGGAGATATCATCAAATTTTGACGGTGTATGCACAAGAACACCATGACAAGATAACATATTGGAATAATCAATATGTTGAAAAAGAACTCGCAGAGCCGATAGGAAAACCTTGAAACAATGCGAAAAACAAGCGTAAAGATATCAGGCATCACTTCCACCCCGCAAAAGTACCCGCTAGAATTTTTAGTTTTAAAATATATTTAATATATATATTGCATATATAATATATATATATATTATAATATAATTTTTATGTATTCTTATATTATATTTAATATTTATAAATTGATAATAATAAATTTTGTAAATAATATTTTATAAATATTTTTTTCTTCATTTTTTAATTTAATTTAATTTAAAATCGGGGCGGATGGATCGACCCGCTCCGCCCGCCCACGTTCTAGGCAAGGGCGGAGCCGGGACGCTTTACTAGGGTGGGCCGATACACGAAAATGGGGTGTCTTAGAATAGAAAATCCAAAAAAATTAATACAAATTATAACTAAATATTTTTTTAAAAAATTCTCACTAAAAATTTTTTTAAAAAAAAAAGGATGGCCCGGGGCCCAGATCGTGCCCACTGTCTCCGCCCCGCCTGGTTCTAGGCACGGGCGGGCCGGATCTGGCCAACCCACTCCGCCCGACCCGTCCCATTGTCATACCTATAAAATTGGTAACTTTAGAAAGATAAAGACCAAAAATGTTATTTAAATAAAGGCAAAATTGTCCTGGACCAAAAATCGCTATGACTTTTAAAGAACTTGAAGCCATAATAGTAAATTTGATGCAACTTCTTTGTTCAATATTGAGGATGTGATTCTCTGAGATATATATCCCATGTTGATTTACTCCATTTTCAAACTTTTATAGGTAAGTCCTACTGAAGGAACGGCTCTACTTCATATTCATGGCGACAAATGAATATTGCACGAAGCTAGGAATGTTATTACAGGCATCAAACATGTTTGCAATCTTATGCAGCATTAGCAAGGACCGTTGAGCATGCTTATTAATCACACATTCATATATTGTAAGTTTCTGACTTTATCACCAAATATTCTCTATAATACATGTTCTTTTCTGAATCTATTTATCTTTTCCATTTTGATGATGGTTTCTCTTTTTCTATCGTGCATATTTTGTTTTTGTAGGAATTTGATGTTCACAATTCTCCATTAACCCATGAACTAACTGGTTGTGTTATGAGTTTAAGCACTTATGACAGATTTTTTCTCATGAATTTGATATAGGTCTTTAACATAGGAGAATTATTATGCTTTGGTTCGGTACTTTGTATTGTGAACAAAAAACTTTTGCATGTAAACAAATAACTAAACACTAATATTATACGTTTGTTATATGTTATCAGGGGAAATGGCCAATTCCTAGAGCATGCACAGTTTTTAAGGGATATTTACAAAAAAAAAAAAAAAAAAAAAAAAAAGGCTGAAGGTTAGGGTATACTTCACACAAAAAAAAAAGAAAAAAAAAACTTTCTAATATATGATAAATAACACCAAACAAAGTCCCTTGTTTTTTGGTTCGATAGAAGTTACAACTTACAAGTAATGCACACTTGTGCTCAATTTTACGTTGTCTTTTTCATTGTATGGGGCTTGCCCCATTAGAGGGGTGGTTGTTCATGCCTTATTAAGTTTCACTGAATTTGACGGTTGAGATTTATTAAAACCACTAAGTTCTAAGATCAACCTAATGTGATCCTAATTTTTACTAATCAAATTTTACCTCAAACACGCTAAAAAATGTGTTTTGAGGATTAATCTTGAACAATCACATGTGTTTAAAGGTTTTAATTTACAAAGAAATAAAAATTAGGTTCTAATACATTATAAAATTTAAATGTTAAAAAACGCTAAATCTTTAGGATCAATTTGAAGTTAGCATCTAGACGGAGCGTGTGTAGTACTATAAGGTTACAAATGACTTGACGGAATTTGGTAAAAATACGGACTATCTAGACTAAATGAGAATTTTTAGAATAATGCAAGATATAGCATGAATTTTAACGTCTCAATTACTTTATAAAATTCATTCCCACGGTCCTAGCAGAAAAAGTGGGCCAAGTGTAACCATCCAATGGGAAGAAACGTCTCCCCACAATGACAGCTAAGCAGGGACGCGTGTCAGCATCTGGTCAATCCTGATTTGTCGTCCCCACCCACGCGGACCCCACTCACCAGTGACCCCCAAAAAGAGCAGCAGCAGCAGGAGGGACCACCACGCCCCTGCCTCGAGAGTTGTACGGGATTCACAAGTGGCCCTGGCCCACATTAAACTTTGGATAAAAGTTTTTCTGCATTGATTCCCCACCCGAAGCGGTGGACCTACACGCCGTGGGGGCCACCACCACGTGCATTGCCCTCAACTCACGTGCACTTAATTTAGTTGACCGCACGAGGTCATGGCTCAACAAATTGTTATCCCGTATCCGTTTTTTTAATTTGGAATATGGCCATAGTGCTCGTCTATACTTTTTGAGTGAATAATTACAAAATGAATTTTTGTTTTCAAAAAAAAAAAAAAAAATTACAAGTAGAATTTCATTTGAAAAAGAATGGTCTCTTTTGCTAGAGAAGATATGAAATGCACACGAGACTATTACAATTGTAATCCTTTTATTGATTTCAAAATATTGTGTTTCAATTAATTATTGTTATAGGAATAAGAAGAAACTTGTCGCCCAAATATCCAATGGCCTCAAATAAATAAAATTAAATTTGTCTCGAATCTTTTGTTATTTACTGATTCTATTTTATATTTTAATCGTTAGGTAACATGTTATATGTACGTGAGCGAGACATGGAGTTAATTTGGGCCTCGGCCCCCCGCAACTCCTTTTACGTAAAAAAAAAAACAATTAAACCAAGACTTTTCGAAAAAAATTGTTAAGATTATGTGATTTTTTTTTGTTTTTTAGTTGTTTCATTCTACTTTTGTGAATTGATTTATCCCGATATATTTTCTACCTACGTCATTGCATATGTACATTGATATCAATCATCTTTCAACTTCATATGAAACACTACATAAAATTAGAAATTAATTTTCTTAGTGAGGTCATATATACAATACTAATAATTATTTGAACTTGCAACATAAACGAATTTGTGAGATGAAGATGACTATCCACAAACCATGGGCGTAGCGGGATTTTTGCTTGTCTTGGTCGGAAAAAATTTCATTTCGATTTGACGATTATCGAGCCAAAATTTTAAAAAAAGCAAAAATAAAAAATATTTCAATAAAAAGCAAATTTGAAGGTCAAATGCGTTATAATTAATTTCTTTTTCACGATTTTCATACTTCTCCAACCCAAATTTAATAGGGACCACTTCAATTGAACGCGGTCGTCCAAATTTAATAAGCGATTTCGAAATTCAGTCGTCGACCGCGTTGGCCTCACGTGACTTCGCCCATGTCCACAACACAAGTGGTTGGAAAAGAATAATAATTAATTTCAAACGCGTCTCCAAAATGATAATTATGTAATGAATTATGAGCTTTATGATATATGACCGTGCACGTGCACCCTTTACAATATCGGCCCCACTGAAATCCTCTCAATTCCCATTGCCATGGAAAGCTGTACATTTCGCAACAAGATAAAATCCAATTAACTTTCTATAATCACAAATTAAAATGTGACATATAAAGTAAATTTTTTTTTCAAACACATATAAAGTAAGTTGACTAGCTGTATTTCAAAAATTACAGCTAATAACCACACTGGCACAGTCAATACTCCTGGACATGTTCCAAACCAATTTTCTCAATTGTCACCATCTAGTAAAATATATAATAGATTTTGTCTTTATCATTATTAATTTTGCCATTTTTTATTAGATTTTTTATTTCCAGGAAGGAGTAAAAAAGGTCAAAAAGTGCGCTAAAAATCAAGTAATGTACAAATTGTAGCATACCAAGAGTCATAAAAGAGGCTGGACTGTATTACTGAAAAAAGGAGGATGAAAAACAGAAAAATATAAATAAGAAAAAGGCTAGCATTGTTTTAATTTAACAACCTGGACCATCAAAATCGAATAATTCCAAAAGTCTGTGGCCTAAAACCCTAATCTAATTTCAGCCATTTGATGCCATCTCTCTCTCTTCAGGGTTTTGGCGATGGTGTTTGGTCGTGATTCCCTGCAGCGGAGCCCACCATAAACTGAAGCTCCCTCTTGTCGTAAATCTCTAACGAAAAGTCCCTCAGCATCTGCGTTGCACTTGTTGTACCTCCCGCTACTGCCGTAGTACTCATCGTAGAACTTGAACTTTGAGCTGTTGTTGTTGTACCTTTCTTATCGTCACTCCCACAACTGTTATTAGTTCCCGATTCAATCTCTCCGCTTCCGCCGCCGCCGGAAACGATGGTACCGCCGCCAGCGGAAGCGCCAAAACTGACAAAATTCGATAACGGCCGACCGGTGACGTTGAAAACAGGCGTTGCGGTGGCCGGTATGGCCCAGAACTGCGGCTGACTGGACGGGCCCACGGCGGCGCCGCCAGAAGGCGGGATCATAAAAAATGCTCCGCCTGGAAATACCGGAACCAGGCCCTGGGGGCAATGGGTGCGACAGGGCAAAACTGGAAGCATCATTAACGTCATAAAACTCGCTGTTGGAAGCCCTTTTTCTGCGCTTTCTTGGGGTTTCCGGTGCGGCGGAGGTGGCGGCGGTAGGAGTTGTTGGGATTTTCAGTGTACCGTTAACCGAGACGGCGATGGCGGGTACGGTGCCAGTTCCGGTGGCCTCGATGATGGCCGGCTCAGCCCGCTCGAGTAGCCAACGAATGGTCTCGCCGTCGGACTTGTGGCCCAGCTCACGCGTCAGTTGGAATATACGCGCCGCACACGCCGCCGGCATCCGGATTCTCCGACCTCGCCCCTCCACCTTCGTGTGGCGGTCCTTGCTCGACCTCTTCGGCGGAGCCACCACCACCGCCGTCGACGGAGGCGGCGCCACCACCACTTCCTGACCGGATCCCTCCAAATTGTTGTCCGATGGCTCCTCCTTCAAAAGGGCCAGTGCATCGGAAGTCTGCGGCGGAGGCGGCGGCGATTGGTTGGTTTCCACCGCGTCAACGGCGGTGATGGTGTATTCATTCGAGAGAAGGGGGTCGGCGGGGAGGGTGGTGACTTCATCTTCTCGGGATTCAAGATTTTGGTGGCGGTGGTGGGGACGGTGGCGGTGGTGGGGGAGAATTGAGGCCATGTGTTTTATTTTTTTCTTGGAGGAAAATAATTTGGACCCACTTTTATCTAACGGGTGATGCGAGTACAGGGGGTCCCCAAAGAAAACCTATATAGTGTGGTGGAGACGTAATTGACGGTGGATGTGGTGTGACTGAGTTAATGGTGCCTTATGATTGTGACACGTGGTGGACCCTAGAAAATTAGGGATTGGAACGTAATTAATTGGGTCAAACCTTGTTAGGGGATGGGGGTTAGTGAGGATTGTACAAGATTATATGAATTTCTAATTTCTTTTGGGATTTTTAGTGGGTTTTCTATTCTCCTTCACACTAGGGTTATAGTGGGGGACTTTTAATAGACTTGCACGATTCTAATTTCTAAATATTGGTGGTCCAAAATTCCAATTGGGTTTGATGGATTGGGCGCTATACTATTTGTTCGTCAAAGATTGTTACTGTTGTGTTAATTGGCCCATTGGTTACTTGGCCCAGCCCTTCAGCAAGCCCAAGGCCATGGCAACTGAGCCCAGCCCATTATCTCGATGCCCGGGTCGCCTGTTCGGGTTGTGGTACCCGGTTTTATATGTCCGCGGATCCTTTGCTTGTCTCTTATCCGTTGATGCGATCCAGGTAATCTTGGCCGTTCGTCTTACATATATAAACCCCCCACCCGAACCCTAACCTCATTCTGTGTATCTCACTTCTCTCTCTAAACTCTCATCTCTCTCTCTCGAACCTTCTGTGTTCATCTCTCTCTCTCTCTACGATCCAGCCTCTGGCTGCATCTTTTCTCTGTGATATTGTGAGTTTGAGCGAGATCACTGAGTGTGTGTTCACCCTCTCCACGTCTGCGTATACCTCTCTATCTTGAGTGATTTAGGGTTTGGGTGGTTCTTGGGTTGAACTAGGGTTTGTTCGAGATCTGTTCTTGGGCTGCGGTTCTTGAGGGCCTGGCTTTGTGGCAAGGCAGTTGTGGTTCTTGGTTCCACTTTGGTTCTCTGGGTGATTCTTGGTGACTACTTTGTGTGGGAAGTTCTGGTCCTGAGCCATATTATTCAATATATGGTTTAGGGTTTTATCCCTCATACATTTGTTATTATTTTTCGTGTATTGTTGCTTTGAGTTGTATTTTAATTTCTGAAAGAGTCTAGAGTACTTTGTTGTATAATAGGTTAGAGTCTCAGATTTCTTTTGATTTCTGTCTTAAGTGTATCGATCTATTAGAAAGAGATAGATACCCAACAGATTACGTTATATGTGTTGTATTTTGGTCTTATTGTAAAGTAATCTTAAGTTTTTTTTTTTTTTTTTTAAAACACCCAAAGGGTGGAGGGTTTAGGCAAATCCTCTACCTGTGTATAAAGTAATCTTAAGTTTAGACACTTAAAGTACAATGACCCTTTAGAGTTTGGCATAAATAGTTCGGCAATTTTCTAGCTTGCACTATAAATCATTTTCATCTGGACTGGTTTCAATTCAAATATTTGCAAAATATATTTTCCGAACTTTCGAGAATAGTGTCATCTCGAGTCCACCGAATTGATGGTTGGATGAATTTTCTACTTTGATAAAGTATTACAGTTCCTTAGAAATTAGAATTATCATGTGAATAACCTTTCAAGAGTCAAATAAAAAGAGTAATAAATAATAATGAAAACATATTATAAGCATTCAATGTGGATTGCATATCTTGAGATAATAAAATTTGAAGCATTTATAATTAGTTTTAAAAGAATTTTTATTTTAATATAGCATAGTCTATGGACCATTAAAGATTTGAAGTCTATTAAACTGACGGGCTAGGACCAATATGATTTACCTGTCATATGTATACATTGTTCTTGGGCTTGGATTGAAACTTGGCCCATGACCTCATTACCTGTTGGCTGTAACTAGCAAAGAAAACTTCGAAAGCGTTTGTCCAAATATTGTATTATATGCAAATTCACCCAAACTTATATATTTTCTGGTTTTTAAATCAACACCAATTGGATCCTAAAGTTTTGGATCAAGGACATGGGCCCTCTCAGCATGGAACCCGGCCCGACTTCAATTAGGCAGCTGGAGGATTTTTGAGTCAAGGCCCATGGGTTAGATGAATTAGTCCCACCATGACAAAATCCCAGGGTGAACAGTTAAAGACGATTTAGCCATGACTAGGGATGTCAATGGGTGGGTCTGGGTCGGGTTAAGGCACCCGACCCGTTAAAAATCACAATACCCATACCCATACCTGCCCCGTCTCATCTAGACCCATACCCGTGTCTTGCGGGTAAGACCCATTGAGACCCGCCAACTTCATATATTTGGCCAATTTTTTTACGGTTTTTTCAAAATGGTGCACTCAAAATTTATGTTATTTATATAATTTTGTATATATTATATAAATTATGAAATAAACACCAATATATATAAATCCAGAGTCCTTGAACAAGAATAATACAATATATTCATTATATATAAAAATAAAAAAATAAAATAAAAATTATATGGGTCGATGCGGGCGGGTCCTACCATACCCGTTACCCGACTCATATCCGCTCGGGTCTAAAACTCAATACCCGTTACCCGTCCCATACCCATTTATTGGACCCATACCCGCCCCAAATGAGGCGGGTTTGGATCGAGTCGGGTAAGACCGGACCCATTGCCATCCCTTGCCATGACAAATTCTGTTTGGTTTGGTGTGTGCCTAATGCCTAGCACTTAATTTTGTCAAAATGTTAAACAATTTATGGTTTGAAAATTCAATTTTAACTACACTTATTTATGTAACTTGATGGCAAGTTTGATAATTTTTGGGTCAAATAAATTCGCGGCAATAATCATTATAAATTCGTGGCAATTGGGCAAATCATGAGGCAAGCAATAGTGGAAGAAAATCAGAAATCCATATTATATTCCAGGAGTTGTTAATAGGAGAAAAAGAAGAACACAGGGGAGTGGTTACCCGTGACACTATCACACTAATATGAAATATCATTCTACATTGACTTTTATGGGTTATCATGTGCCACCAATAAAGTTAAAATGGGCATCACATTTATTAGAAATTAAAAAAGAAGTTACTTGCTTCAAAAAAATAAAAAAAACGAAGTTACTCACTACTGAAAAAAACAATCTAAGTGGTTAAAAATCAAGTGAAGATTTCAAAAATGTCATATATATAAATATTATTTTTTAAATAATATGAAATTTGTGTAGTCACAAAAATGATTTTTGATAGTTTTAATAGTGATGGATTTGTATAAAATCTAACAATTGATAACTAGTGACAAAGAATTACCAATTAAATTATAATTGTATAGAATTAGTGAAAAATTTATGACAATTGACAACCCAATGAAAACAAGCATATTTGTTAATTGAGTTTTTATTGTAGATGTATTATTAACAATCACATGATAAGCTTAACACAATTCTTCTCACTCATTTTTTTAAATATATTATGGCAAAACAATAATTATTTTCATTTAATATATATCCTCATTGATATTACTTGGGCCGAGATTTGGACCTTACGAAGACACGTCCAGGAAAATATCTAGACGTAGATCCATGCTCTTTTGCCGTCTCTCAATTACACATTAAATTCAATTATTCCATTTGTCTTTTCTCTACATCCAAATGTACATTGTGGGGTAGCGCCCGACATATAAAGAATATATTATTACGGATGTAAATAAAGTAGTAGTCAGTCGAACATATTATTGATCAAATTTGATGAGTTTTAATCGAGCTTTAAAATCGTGTTTGAGTTTGATTTGATCATTAATTGAATCAAACCCGAATACGTTTTAGTCGAATTAATACGATCAAACTCGAGTAGTTTGATATTTTTACACATAATTCATTTATTTTTTACTAATCGAATCGAGCTCGAGCGAGCTTTATATCTTATCGTGCGAAAAATATGTTCAAACTTGGTTCATATATTAGCGAACCGAGCTCAAACGAGCTTTTAACATCGATCTTGGATCGAGTAATGAGTATAAAACTTGGTTCATTTTTCAAATTTCTATGGATTATGTCTAAATACTTTAAAAAGACAATTTTAATTTGCTCCTAACCCATGCATGTTTTTACTGCTTTGTTGAGTTAACTTTGAATTGTTAAACTTTACCTCATGAACTTTGTACATTGTTGCACGTAAATTATAATTTCAAAATTTACACCTCACCTCAGTCACCAGTGGATTGTATATGGCTATTATATCTCTAACAATTATTTGGATCATTTTTTTGAAACCTACCCATCTTTAGTCAATATACAAATACTATTAAATAATAGTAAATTTCATTACTAAACCTAGGTCATGATACGATTTTCGGATATCACAAAATAAAATAAAAATTTTCTCAACAAAAAAAAAACCTTTAACTATAAAGATTAAGGATAATTTCGAAAATTACAGGTTAAATGCAATAATTTACAAAGTTTAGCGGTTAAAGTAAAACAAGTCAAAGTTAAACTAACAAAGCCAGGGACATATCCTCAGGTATTCACCCCCTCTCCCCCAAATTTTTTAAAATCCCAATTAATTATATGCATATTTTATTTTAAATATTAATTTTTAGTATTAAATATTTATTTATTTTTGATTTAATTTCCCCAAAATTAATTAATATCCCCAAAGTTATATGTGTAGCTCCCTAACAAAGCTAAAAAACTAATGTAGTTTGAGGGCAAATTAAATTACATCTACTTTAAAACATAAACAAATATATTTTCAATATGGAATTGTGGCCTGTGTTCGTTGAAATCTAAGATTACTTTTTCTGATAACGTGTCACTTCGATATTACCGTATGATTACTTTCATTTTTATAATACTATAAATATGAGTTTGAAAAAGATAATTTTGTCTTCAAATCCCCACTCCCTAAAAAAAAGATATTTTTGTACTTTTCATTGCTGAAAATATGCCAAGTGTAATTGAACTTTCAAAGTTTGGAGAGACAAGTAAACAACCTCTTAATAGTCCCATTTGACTTGCCATTAGTTTTACACGGATTTCGGATTTGATTTGGTCTACAAACACTAATTCTTGGTCTATTCTTGGGAGATTTTCTTGGAATAAAGACTTGAAGTTTCCATATAATGAACCCATAAGAAACACACTCTGGATGATAATGTGCCATGCATTTAATTCTGAGATATAAGATATTATCTAGGTGAATACATAGTTGAAATTATCAAATTTTAATCTAATAGTGCAATTAATGTGAAAATACTAATGAAGTAGGAAAAATAATAATTCCACTTTTATTGCAAAATAATATCCCAATCTCGTGGTATTCACTATACTCACCACCATTGATGCACAACGCATCCCCTGTTCCTAAGATCTGAGAACAAATCATAGCATTGAGCATACGAATAATTAAACCTGTTAATCCTCTCACCCGAGCAGCACTTAACATACCGATCGAAATGGCATTCCATAAACAGTTCATCAATCAAGCAAATCGCCCCCTTTGGATCAATTCTCGAACCAGAGTAATCTCGGTCCCTTCAACATCCATTTTCACCACCACAAAATCAGTTTCCTTAACCGTCCGCTTAAGCCAATCCACAAAATCAAACGCCTCAACTCTAGTAACAGCCGATAACTTATCGTCTTCTTCTTTATTCCCTTCGATTCTGCCAAAAGGCCTCATTCTCCACACTTTGTCCTTCACGATAATCGGCTTGCTGCCGAAAACAACAGATTCGTTCCGAATCCACGCCGCGTAGGGCAAAAGCGTCACGCCTTTTCTCGATTGGTACTGTTTGAAAAATGCTTTATCCGCTTCGACCGCGTAGATTTCGAACGTTTTGTTCTGTTTTGGGTACTGTTTCACGAACCAGCTACCGATGCTCGAATCGTATTCGCGAGCCCCGAGATCGATGTAGATGAATCGCTGTTTGGAGCTCAAATCGATCATGGACGGAAGGTATTTGATGTTTTGTTCCTCTTTGCCTAGTCCTTCCCATATGTCTAGCGGCTCTTCGGCAATCAACGGCTCCAATTTGCGAATCAGATCGCGCTTGTGCTCCGGAACATCGCATTTTTCCACCTGTAGGCGCAAATCCTTGTTGAGATTTGAGATGTTTGGGTAGACTTTGTCCTTGATCGTGGCGAGGCATGTGAGAAAGAGGAAGATGATTAGGACGCCATACACAACAGGTTTAACAGGAGGGGGATTTCGTGATGAATTTGCTCTCCTGTGGTTCATGCCTCTTAAATATGGGGAAAAATGGAGTTGGAATTTGAGGGGGTGAAAATGGAATACTAATTTGCAATAAAAGATGGCGAGAGTTGGGGAAGAAAGCTAAATATATATAAGGAAATTGTGAACAATGGATTGGCTTTTATGCTCAGAGAAATAAATGGAAGGTGGTTATGGAATATTAGTAGGTTTGCGGATATTTGGTTGGTTTTTTTCTTTTTTTTTCCAGATTTGATTTTTATAATAAACTAAACCATAGTCCAATAGTCCATAGACAGTTTGGCAACTTTTGCATTGATTTTTCCTCCAATGGGTTGGTCCACACGTGAAATGTCCTCTATGAATGAAATAAATATTAGAAACTATCACAGGTGGTATATAATGTAGCGTTTGTTCTTTAGTAAATAAAAGATAGTAAAAAAATAAATAATAAAAGATAGGGATAATTTTAAAAAATCTCTTGAGTTTCGGATTAATTACAAAAAAAAATCCAAAGATTTCTGAGAATTACAAAAATTCCTTTAAATTTGATTTCGTATTGCATTTTCTTTCTTTATAAGCAATATACATTTCAAAAACCCCTCTGGTTATAAAAATGTTACATTATATCCTTAAATTTAAGACATAATCAAACTTTATGAGTATTTTTATAATTTTTAATTATCCCTTTTTTTTTTTTTTTTGTAATTAGCTCAAACCTGTTTTCTTTTTTTTTTTTTTTTAATAATTTATCCCTGAAAGATATGCTGGAGCAAGAGTAGGGATGCACTATGTATGGCAACAAAATTAGTGCTCAACTCCAATTTGGGCTTTGAAAATGGATCCATGTATAAAGATTTTTAGGAGATGAGAAGATGGGTTGCCCACTGGGATGGCCCATTACCGGCACCCGAGATTTGTTGTAGGCTTTCGGGGCATGTAGGGTGGTTAGTGAGCCACAAAATACAGATACAAACACTCCTTTTCCTTTAAGCCCTATTTACTTCAATTGATGTGATTATACATAATAGATTATACTTAGAATATAATTTATACATGATAATTATAGTATTATACTAGAATTTAATTGAAATATCAGTTATTAATAAAGTTTAATAGAACAAAAGAATATATTGAAATGTCAGTTATCAATCAAACAGGACATTTAGACCATTACGGAAATGGAAAAGCTAGCTCCAATTCAATGGATTTATTACTATAGATTTAAAACTCTCAGCTCAAATCTACCAGTCTCAGATAATTCAGAGGATTTCCATTCTGCATAAGCAGCAAGATCAACTGAAACGCCACCTCACCTTCATTTTCAGCCCATCAAGAACAAAACAGTCTAGAAAACAAATACCCATGACAGCCCTGCACAGTATCGAGCAACGGGCACGCCTGACACGCCTCGTCAGCATCCCGGTTCATCCACTTCGTCGACAAACTCTCAGCAATCGGAGCAACCTGATGTTGCAACACAGCTGCACCTAAAGGACCTACCAAATTCAGCCTAGTCGCGGCAGATATAACGTCTCTCATGGTTACAAACACGTGCGCTCTCTGAGTAGTCTCGGCATCAAATCCAAGAAGACCACAAACGAGCCCGAAAATGGGAGCGTGATGGAAAAAAAACAGCCCCACTACTCAGAGCTGCATTTCTTATCGTTTTAAGACAAGGAATTTCGGAGAAAACAGAAGCGGCAACTCTCATAGCGCTGATCCTTGAGCAGTCGATGCCTTACGACCAATTTCATTTGTCAGCATTGCATTCAACAATCGGTCGAGTTTATGCCATGTTTGTGTGTCTGGAGAAATGGTTGCGGTGTACACAAAAGGGAGCAGCAAGCTTCCTGTGTTATCCAGTAAATGGATTACGTAGGTTTTTAGATCTTCGGGTGAAACGACTAGGCGAGCTTGCATTGCTGCCTCGAGGCCGAGAGAATGAGCGAAGCCACCTGTAGGAAGAATCGAATCGAACAGTTGCCATTGACTCCATTGCTGGAGAGAGACTGATTGTGAAGATATAACTTTGTTATCATTTGCCTCCTCTGCACCCTCCATATGAAGGTAAACAACTTGCACCAATCTGGTATATGGAGAAGATTAGAATATATGAATTTAAGCAAATTAGGCTGCTTTACAATGCTATAGATCTGTTTCTAGCTAGCAGGAGCCAACGAGTGAAACCAAAGTGTTGTTCTAAGTACTAACTAAGAAATAAGTTGACAGCAAAATAAAAGCCTAATTGCAAATATAAATGTGGTGATCTCAAAACTATCCACAGTTCGTCCTCAAGAATACATTATACATCAGAGAAAGCCAACACAAAAAAGGCACAAAAGGCATTTGAGAATTCTACTTGGAGCCCTTTGTCCTTTGTTCTGAACTAATATCACATAATTTTGAAGCAGCTTCCTAAAACATAAATTGCAGACCTTTTCTTTTTATCCTTCTTCTGGCGCTAAATTCATCAGGTTCTGCGTAAAAGAAATAATTGGCACTAAATGCTCACAACCCAAATTATTCTGTCTCGTGATTTAATTAAGATTATCGAGCCATGGGCAATTTGTGGAAATTAAACTGCAGCATGGAAATTTAATAGTCTAAATTGCAAAACATACCCTGTAACTATTGGGTGGTAGCAAAACAGACATAACTTATTCAACTTGCAATTTAGGGCGATAATTTTTAAAAATGTCAGATTAAGGACAAAATTGGCCCGATTTCAAATTTCTCCGTAATCGATTATCAATTTGGGGATTTCATCTTTTTCGTCATAATTGCTAACCTGACATATGACCTAGCAAATTCACGATGACCTTGATGAAAAAAATAAGCAGAGATTCAATTATCTGGGTTTTCTCCAACTTATTTGGGGCTCGATTTTGCCGAGTGGGTGGCTAGTTTTATTTATGCTTACTTTTATTTTCATCCAAATCATCGTGAATTTGTCATGTCATATGTCTAGTTAGCAATTAAGACTGGAAATAAATGAAATCCCCAAATTGAGAATCAATTCTGGAGAATTTTTGAAATCGACGGCCAATTTAGTCATCAAATCTGCCATTTTTAAAAAGTTATTATCCTAAATTACAAGTTGAATAAGTTGTTGTCATGTTTTTGCCACCACCCAATAGTTACATGGCATATTTTGCAATTTAGCCAATTTAATATAATTAATGCTCACAACCCCAACTGTTCTCTCACATGATTTAGTTGGCCCGAGCTAGCTAGTCAGCAACAATTCATTGTAGGAAAAGATATGCGAGCATCTGAAAAAGTATAATAAATTACAGAGGGAAAGGGGAAAAGTAATTCAACGATCACTGGTCTGGATCAGTCGATTGCAACAAAACAAGGATAGTTTTGTTAACTTTCAAGAAATAAAATGGAACAGAGGTTACCTGAAATCAGCTTTCAACGGGTTGACGATTCCCACAAGAAAAATAATACAGAGAAGGTCAAAAACAGTGAGGAAAATGTAAAGAAGAAGAAGAAGAAAAGAAGCGCGAGTGAAATGATTGATGCAGAAGGAGAGAGAGGGGGCAAAGTGGGCTCGTGGACTGTTCGGTTGGTGTTGGGCAAATTCATAATTAGTTTTGGGCCTTCTTGTGTTTACAGACCAAGAAGGAAAAAGATAATCACTAGTTTGTTTTAATTAGGGGTGTTAATTTGTGACACGTCGATAACTCGACACAAACTTAATATGAATTTAAGCGGTATATATACAACCCTTAGCAGTTTTGGGTCAAAATTGGTCGAACATTTTCCACATGAAATAAATAGGTCGGTCGGAGGCGGCGACACGCGTGTGTCGGCACGATTGACTTATTTAACTCATTTAATTCTACTGATGATATATTATTTTCATATTTTGTTATGTTTTAGTTGGTTATATGATGATATATAAATTATTTAATGTATTTTCTAATCATTTAATATTTTTTTATTTGTAATTTTAGTTTTTCTCCATTTTTTTTAGTGTCAACTTTAAATTATATAGGTATTTTGTGTCGGTGTTCGATTACCCGTGTCATAAATGGGTCGCGTTATCTTGACACGAATAACTAAATAGGGTTCGAACCCTGGTCAACACACCCTTATTAAGGGTTAGTGATACCACTTGAGCTATAAGCTAGTGGTTCGTGTTCGTGTTCGTGTTCGTGTTCGTGTTAAATGTCAAACCTATAATATCCATGTCGAACACGATCCGTTAACACAAAATACGACACAATTAACACCCCTACTTTTTAATATTAGATAGGATAAATTACAAAAATTACCACTTAGGTTTTGCCTAATTATAAAAAAAGCCTATTTTTTAAAAATAATTACAAATAAATGTCACACTGAACTTTATAATTCTTAATGCAATTTGTAAATTAGAAACAATAGTAAAACGAGTATTTGTTATTTTGAAATATAAGTTAGGTTTTGTAATTAGACTAAATTTCACTATTTTTGTAGTTAACATTAAAAAGCTAATCATTTATAAATCATGTGCGTTGGTTTAGAAAAGCTCTTGAATTTTGGGAATACTGTACTCCTGAGGTTGAATCTCGAAAGGTTTTCCTTTGTGCTGCTCATCAAATGTTTGATGATATGCCTGTTAGAGATAAATGGTTGCGGAGTGAGTGATACTAGTAAAGATCTTTTGATGCCAAAGTCTTCAGTCTCCTGATTCTATTGTGGTGATTCTCCGCATCCAATTTGTGGGTGTTCAGATGCCTTGAAGGGTATGTTCATTGGTTAATATTGAAAAACTCAAAATTAATTTGTTTGTAGGAGAATAAATTGTGCTATTAACACATATTTTAATCATATTTAATTTTCTCATGAGGTTTTTAAGGGTAAATTAAGTAGGGGAGGAAAGATCACTCATATGAGATCGAACCCGAGCCCAATTTCCCTTAAGCGCAAACACTTGATCTTTTCTCATGATTGTTTAAGTTAAATCTTTTCATGTGATTCATAATTATGCAAATATTAGTTTGAACTCTCACACCTTGCAGATGTAGAAGTGATAAACAAAAATGATTGACAGATTGAGAATCACTATCTAGAAATTAGATTGCACAAATGTTTTTTTCTTCTCCACAGAAGTTACAGAAACTATTACACCTTTGAGCAGCTCCGAGCTTACACTTCTATGGTCTTCTGATTGAGGGCCGTATATCTCCATCTCTCCTTCTCCACAAAGTCCGCATCAAGAAACTGTGCCACAAAAGCCCATAGCCTATACACATCTTCAAAGTTAGCCAAGAAAGTTAATGCAACAGTAACCACTTTGATTCCAAATTCAGCTTTTCTGCTTTTAGCACTTCCCGTTTCTTTTTCTTTCACATTTCTATCTAAACTCATCTGCTTCTCCTCTTCACACCTCTCCGAAAACCAAACGTGGTTCAAAACCCCATGGCCGAGAGAAATATTATTCCTGTCAGCTAGTTTCTGTACTAAAACAGGCTCAACCTTTTCCCCTTTCCAGTCATATATATTGAACGCCAATGCCGGCCCACGATCGAATTTCACCTTCGGCCCGTAAATCGTCACCAGGTGAAAATTGTCCAACCTATTAGGATGTTGAAGCTTCATCAAAGCACTAACCAGCCAATTAATTAAGTACCTTCCTCTGCTACTGATCAGCATCAACCCCAACGAATCGACATGATCCAAGCATTTACACTGAATATTCGAGCTTTCGTTTTCTTTCAATATGTGCCTTTCTTGTATAGGAACAATCTGTTTCTCATCTTCTTGATTGATCCCGAGTGTAGCTAGTTGTTCGAGTTCTGTGTCTGTGCCTGAAGAATCCTCTGCGAAACGTAGTGAGTTATTTGCCGGTGTGATGGATACAATTCCGGAGCCTGGTGAAGCTTCTAGAATTGGTACAATCGATTTCTTGACGAACAGGCATCCGAATCCGGTCGGGTTTTCCCCGAAAACTTTGTAGAAAGAGCAAATGAGGAAATCCGGGCGGAAAAGTGAAAGGCCGAAGCTGTCCATGTCTTTTGGCCCTAATGCACAAGCATCAAGCAAAACATGCCAGCCGTGCTCTTGTGCCAATGTCATCCATTGATATGAATAGCTTGCTCCACTCATTCTTGACTGAAGAGGGAAAACAAACAGTCCCCTAATTTTCTTCTTTTTCCTCTTCCTCATGATCATTTTCCTGAGTTTTGCCGAGTGAATTCTCAGCCTCGGCCATTTGAATTCAGCAGACATTAGACGGGCCCCTCTTTTCTCCGAGATATTAATCATCGAGTCTAATGCTTCGCTCTCGTGATCATAAACAGTGAGTAGTTTACGGCTCGTTTGGTAAGGGTAGGACTCTGATACAAGTCTGAAAGCCGATGATTTATTCGCTGTGAAGACCATACTATATTCATTTTGAGATATATTTAGAAAATCCATTATTCTTTTCTTGATTGCAGATTCCAGTTCTGATCCTTCTCCTCCGTGAAGCAGCTGTGACTTGAGACTCACGGATTTAAATCTTATACCAAACAATGCAAAATCGGATTGCGGTGAAGGTGGAGGAGATGAAGATGGAATTGGGATTATAGAACTGTACTGGGACTTAACCTGTGATTGTGAAAATAGACCCACCCCTATATAATCAAGACAAACATGGTTGGAGAGTGTGAGCTGAGAATATTCCCGGGCTCGAATTTGATCAACTGGTGCAGTATCAGAGTACTTGGGATAAGCTTTGATGAAATCAAGAAATGATTCTTGCAAACATGGGATGGATTCATGGTTTGTGAAATGTGTGTTTGGGAATAAAGAGGTTGTCGTTGTGGCCGTAAAGCTACGACGACAAGCCGCCGATGTGCTTCTTGTCTTTGTTACAGGCTGCTCTGGCTCAGCTGGCATTTTGAAGATGGGATTTGGACAACAACCTTGGAGCCATGCTTGAGTTGTCTCCTTGATACGAGGTGAATGCATATTTTTCTGTTATGTTTTTGTGCTTATTTTCTCAGTGAGGTTCTGATGGTGCTAATATAGGTCTGATGCTTGCTTGTTAAGAGAAGTGTGAAAAAGCCTTTTTTGTTTAAAGCTCTTTGTGCAGAATGGGACAGGGGAAAAATGATTGTTTTGAATTGCTTATTGACCTTTTCTTCAAATTTTTATTAAAGTTTCATTTTCTTTTGCCCCACTTTTTATATCTTTTTGATGATTGCTAGCGCATGTTTGCCAAAGTTGACTTGGGCATGATGACATTGGAAAAAAAGAAAAATAGTAGGTTACTTAATGGCTAATGCTTTCCCACATTAGAAAAAGACCGTATCTTACTTCAGATATCCGCTCATATGATGTTACGAAAATTTGGCCTTAAATTAGGGAAATAGCTTTCTAAACCCTTTTCTTTTCTGGGGATAATTTGTCACTGAAAAAATGGTAATTGTCATTGGAAATTGTAGCTTAAATGTGGTTTTTTTTTTTTTTTTTTGAAGGGAGCTTAAATGTGGTTTTAAGTAAGACATTTTTCGGTTAATGTATAAGGCTGCTGTCTCACAATGTATGTTTTTATGTGATCTTAATGTTTTTAATGGCTCTTCTATGCAAGAATCTTAATAGGGTTAGAGCTACTGAAGAAATAAATGAAAATGAGAATTTAATATACGTGAAAGCACCAAAGATATTTTTATAATGGCCGGCATAAGGACATGAAGCTGGCTAAAAGAGGCCTATTGCTGGCACAAAGAAATTCCTTTTTCATAAAGTGAGATTTATACAGATGTTTAGCCTAAAATTGGGTTAACCATTTTGTAATTTTCCTGAAATCTGGGATATATTTTTAGAGTTTCATTTATTTTTTTACTTATGCTTTATTTTTACCTAATTACCTGTTTAGTTCCGTCGGTAGCTTTATTCCTTCTTGTGGGACTGGTATGTTGTCAATTATTTGGTTGGGACGAAGAAGTTAGCACCTCAAATTCAACGAAAACCTGGACCATTTTGTGGCTGAATTCACACCAACTAATAGCTAAAATAATTTTAATTTTCTTACGTACCTTTCATAGTTTCTGTCTGTAAATTTGAGCAAAATTTATTACCAGTTTTCTAGTGTACATTTTGGAAATATTAGACGCGTTTGAGATTTTTATTACTCTATCAGGTATTAGTTTGTTGTATCCTAGTGGTTGGAAAATATTTATTCTGACTTAGTCTGAATTGAAAAATATTTTGGTAGAGTTTTACAATCCTTTCTATTTTGTTAACTTTTGACACAGTTTTAGTAATGAGAGCAGACAGTTTCAACTTAACCATCTCTTACTTATTCTTGATTTTCATACACCAAACTACAACAAACAAAAGATTTGATTGTTCTAGCTTGTCTTCATCCATACCGTATACATAACCTCGTCCAAGAACTGGAATTAAATAAGCAGTAGTTTTCAAAAAATAATAAATTGGGTTAACTTAATCAGTCAAACTGAGTTTTTAATCACCACATGTATTCATTAATAAACATTCATAATGTCTCAATGCTGCCTGCTAGTGCAAGCTTTTAAAATAAACACTGTTACTGCATAATAACATAACAAAAAACTATTTTCTCCTCCAATGGAATTGGATTATACATAGCCATGCGGTTACAAAATTGTCCTTATGATGAGAATCTGGCATTTTGTGATAGTCAGACTATGCCATGATGCAAAGGAAGATTACTGTTTCATGGCATGTTTTTTGGTAAGCCCATTTGTTTCTATATATTAAAGATATGCAAGTAGGCTTTTCTTCTTGATTTGCCCCATCCATAAAGATGCAATATTTCTCTTTTTGATGTTCAACATTTTTGGTCATTTGATTAAGGGACAATACAAAAACTACCCCTGAGGCCTCGGGTAATTACAAGAAAATCAAAGTAGTTTCAAAATTACAAAAAAAAAAGGTCATGTCTTAAATGTAAGAGGGTAATTATAATATTTTTACAAATATAAAGGAGGTGCTTGAAATATTTTTGATTATGGTTTATGAAGGAGTTAAGTATAATACAAAACAAAAATCTCAAGGGGATTTTCGTAATTTTCAAACCGCTAGATTTATTTTATAATTAACCCAAAACTCAGGGTGGTTTTTATAATTTTATTATTATCCCTTTGATGGGATTAAAGAAGAACAGGATCAAAATTGATACTCAAGTCCCAACAAACATTGCTGATCTTGGCAACTAACTATTTGCAAGATAATTTGAGAGACCAGTTCAGATTTTCATGATGCAATGTACACACAGGGACCAAAAGACACAAATTCATACAAAAACAAAAGCAAAAATGATAACTAATCCATAACAGAAGCAATACAGAACAGTGTAAGGAAAATGCATCAATATCATCCAACTCCCACATAATAAACTGTACCTTTTATTTCAGGAGCATCAATTTCTTTCCGAATGCCGCATGTTTAAGCGAAATCACTCGCAGGGCAACTCTCCTTTGGCATGTCATGTGAATCAAAGTGACAGAATTTATCACGGTCTACGTTAAACCAAGCGCCAATGCATGCCAATTAAGAGGAGCCCTATGAATGGTTTGCTTACAGAACCTCTATTTACTGCTGCTCTGGTAAATCTTGACTAAACCCTTGTGTTGGATTTTGTTTATACAAGCTTTACTCATCTTGCACAGATGGAATAAACCAATGGAAAAATGGCATATCCTTGGAGGGCTTATGCTAAGGATATCCCCTCATCTTTTTCTTGGTCATAACATGCATTTCTCTGTCCGAAAGCCCCTTTACAAGCATACCAGATTCCTCCCTGCCCTGGTCCTAAAAGATGGAGTGTCTTAATATCAGATCCATGATATTGGCATATACTTCATCATATTCCTTCCCTTTGGTTTACTTTGTTGCCTCTTCGGAGATTGGAATTCCAGACTGCCTTTACAAGATCAATTGGCATCCCTAAGGGAAGAAAATCAGGTGTGCTGTTCTGTTCATCAGCATCTTATTTTTATTACAGCAAATACTTATTGATCCCACTACATGTAGGCTTTGTATTTTTCTTTTATAATTATTTAGGTTAATATCATGGTATAACTTTTGTTGACCTGAAATGAAATAAGGATGGTAATTAAGTTAATTGTAGGTATGGAAGTTATCTAGATCTCTCTGATTACCTATTTTTAAGTCACCTTATCTCCATATATATATTTTGAGTTAGAAACAGGATAAATCCAAGACATAGGTTGGTTAAGAATATTTATCTGGATGAGACAATGAGTTTAATCCATTGAAAGAAATCTAATTTGGATATGAAAATTTCAAATTAATAGTACTGTAAGCTTAATATATTTCTTGAGCATGTAAAAAGACCAAATTGGAGCTTTTCTAGGTTGTTTGATTTTTTATCTATTCACATATTGGTATTTCCCCTTGTGTGAATTTGTAGTGTTAAACTAATTTTAGACAATTAGTTGACACTATAAACTTCACACCACCGACCCATATAGTGGGATAAGGTGCGATTGATGATGATGATGATTGATGATGACATATTGGTATTTCCCCATAAAACTATAGCAAAAACTAAGAGAAATGCAGTCAAAAGGCTTATACTGCAGTTAACATATACATATTCTGCTAAAGATATACATAATGGCATGACAGTCCAAGGGATCACAGGAGCTACTATATCTATTTCCCTCATTGAGAAGTTCGCTCCTGCAGAATTTTCTGTCCCATATACCTGCATCACAAATTAGCATAACATGGTTATAAAAATTTCAATATTCAACATATTAATGACTTTAGCGATCGATAATTACAATTAACTACCCCTGAGGTTTGGGGTAATTACAAAAAAACCAGATAAGTTTCAAAATTACAAATAATCCCATGAGGTTTGATTATGCCTTAATTGAAAGGGGATAGCTGTGATATTTTGAAAAATGTAAATGGGGTATTTGAAATGTTTTTGTTTATGAATGGGGTAAAATGTAATACAAAATCATATCTCAAGGGGATTTTTGTAATTTTCAAAAACCTATGGGATTTTTGTAATTACCCCAAAACTCAGGGTAGTTTTTGTGATTATCCCTTATTTATAAGCATACGTGATCTCCAACTCCTTATGGTGTTTCATCGATATTTCAATTCACTAGGTAAATGTCACATGCATAATATGATGTCATTATTTACCTAAAATATTGAAACACGAGATGAAACACAGTAGGAAATAGAAGAAAATCCCTACAGATTTCAAAGTGCTTAATAGATCACCTTCCGAGCATCATAACGGTGGCCTGAGGATTAGTCCCGGGAGTTATAAAATGTCGAGCCATCAATAACACGCAATGCATCCACGCCGATCACCCTATAATCCCGATCGACAACCGTATTCACTTGGCACCCTCCATGGTAATGCCATATTGTCATCACAGTGTCTACACAAAACTGCTCCATGGAATAACTTGCTGTCAGGTGTTTTCGCCTCAGGTTGGTGGGAAACGACAACATTAAGTTCATCAGGGATCGAAATGAGGCGAAGGGGTATCGAAATGCAGAGACGGGCCCGATTCAGTGACTCTTCTGATGATTTCCATGCCTTGGACACACCTCTGTAGGTCCCTAGGGTCCTGGAAGTAATTGAATGTGACTCTTGGATTGTCATTCGGGTCCCTGCTTTGGAGCTCCAAATGGCCTGTGGAGAAAGGTCCCATTATTTTTTCCAGGATGATTCCGGCTTGGAAGTCCGAGTTCTGATACGGGTCGGATCCTACCATAGATTCTGAGATGGTTTGGTTGGTGGGGATTTTGTTGGGCTGGATATTCTGCATATTGTGTAACATTTTTCATTCTCCATCTATCAGAAATATATGCTCTTAAAGTGTTATGTTTTAAACATATACAACATAGTCAAAAAATATGATGCTATAAGAGTTGCAATAGAAGATTTTGTTTTAAATTTCTTCGTGCGGTTTAAGGTCGTAACTAGGGTGTCTATTAGGGCGTTGCCAGCCGGTTCGTCTACCCCTGGACAAAAAAAAAATATTGGATGCGCCGGGGACGGAAAGCCCCCTGGATCCACCAGTAGTGTCAATGAGTCCAGGCAAGACCTGAACCTGCCCCATTTGGATTGGGTTTCAATAGTTTAATAGGAATTTGTTCAATTTCAATCTGGACCCCATCGACACAGGCCCAACCCGTTTTCCTAAAGAAAAATATAAATATTTTATATTATTTTGCAAAAATATATTTTTAAATTATAAAATAGGTCTAATAGGTCTACCCATTGAGTCTTAGTCTAAGACTAGTATGGGTCTGAGGCCTTAAAAGCTTTGGCAGTAGGTTTTCGGTCCATAAAGACCCGACCCATTGTCACCCCCCTAGTTGTAACTCCTCGAGTAAAGATTTCTTATTTCATTATCTTACTCTGTATGATATTCCAATACACTTATACCATGTACACATTATTTATTAAATGGAATACAGAGTAGACTCCACAGAAACCTGGATTGATGGACTTACCTGGTTTGCAAAATTATCAGCCATTCTATGGGCCCAAGCCAGCTCCAAGAATCCACTGGCTGCTTCAATATAGCTACCAACACCAGTTATGCCCACTACCTCAATGAGGGAGGTTTCGACGGGCCTGGGGAAGGAATTAGTATTGCATTCATTGGGTTATCAGACATGCCTTGGCCCACCATTGGCTGGTCCAATATTACGCTTATTCCTTGAGCCATAAGTTGATGGGCTGGCCCAATTCCACTCAGCATCAAGAGTTGTGGGCTGCCCAGTGCCCCAGCTGACAGAATGATCTCATTCGTGGACTCATTGTTCAAGTATGCCATGTGCCTAGTGCCTGTTGAGTCTCTGTAGAAAACTCCATAAGCCTTTGGTTTTTGCCCTGCATCACCATCATAATTATCATGAATGGATTGAAATACAAATTCCTATTTATGAGATAAACTGTAAATGTGGCAAATTGACAAACTGTAATTTAAAAAAATCTCTAATATTTTTCTAATTAGCCCCAACCTCAGGATATTTTTGTAATTATAAAGTTTAGGAAAAAACTCTGACCTGGTGAAGTCCTAAACAAGATTTGGTACACAGTTGCGTGCAAATAAACATCAATCTTGGTGGGATCAGCATACTCCAATAAATCAGCAGCGGTATGTCGATTCCCATTCTCATCAAAAATGGAACCCCCAATTTTAGTCCCGTGCAAATGCTCAAACGTTAATCCCTGTACGGGAAAACCCCAGCTTCAATCAAACCGTCCCTCACCGCCGCCTGCCACTGCAACACGCGCGGCCGGAACGCCACCTTCCTCTCCGCCCACTCGTACGACTCGTTCACGAGCCGGGGTCCCACCCGGCCTCCCGCACGTGCTCGCTGCTGGCGCGCGTGTAGAACCCCGCGTTGATGGCGGAGCCGCCGCCCAGAACGCGGCCGCGGTGGTTGAAGACGCCGTCGGTGGAGACAAAGAGCTGCGCGGCGGAGGTCGGGGACGTGTCCGACAGCGACGCCGGGAAACCGGTTATGTGGGTCACGTTGGGGTTATCGTACGGAAGGCCGCCCCTCTCCAGGAGGAGGACTTTCGAGGCGGCGGAGAGCGTCGCCGCCAGTGGGCAGCCGGCGGTACCGCCTCCGATGATTATGTAGTCGTAGTACCCTGCCGGCGGAGCTGACGTTGCGTCTTTCGCGAAAGAGGTGTACGGAGCTGACAAATATTAATTGTAAAAAGGAACAAATAATATTAGCAAAGAAATAAAATAAAATGGAGATTTAGCAATAAAATTTATGGATAATTACAAAAGATCATGAGATTTGGGTTAACTAAAAAAACGTAGAGATATTTTAAGCACTCACACATTTTCTATTCCAATTCATGTTTCATATCGTATTTCAAATAATTACAGTTTTGGTCATATAAGGAGGTAGCATATATTAAGAATTACCATATTCGGTGTGCTTTATTTAGCAATTTTGGTCTGGCAAATTTTTTTTTTTTTTGTAATTTTGGTCCCATAAATTCTATTTTTGCAATTTTGGTTTTCAAATGATGAAATGACATATCCATTTGGGATCAAAATTGCACAAAAATAAAATTTCTGTACCCAAATTACACAAAAATGAAAATTTACGGGACCTAAATTGCTACATAGATACTTACAAGACAAAATATATCACCCCTTTAAATTTACGGACCAAAATTACTACATAAGATCTTACAGGACCAAATATGGCACCTTATAGTTACATGACCCAAATTGCAGCTAAGTCGTTTTAAAATTGCAAAAAGTCCCATCGGGTTTGCCGTTTGTTTTAGTCTTAAATTTAAAGAAGTAATTGTAATATTTCAAAAATATTAAGGGGGTTTGAAATGTTTGTTGCTTATGAATGGTAAAAAATGTAAGACGGAATCAAAACCAAGAGATTTTTGGAATTTTCAGAATTTTCTGGATTTTTTGTAGATCCCTAAAATTAAATTGTTACACATAAAAGTGCTTGAAATTGGAGTCTGATATCTATATCCTAGAACTGAAATCTGAAAATGAGTGCTTTTGTTCAGTATTCATAGAACCATAATTAGATAATTATGCTGTTTTTCAAGAAAACGCACAAACACACAAACTGTGTGCGTTAATGATATTACTTACAGTAAACGAGGAGTGAAGATAACTATAACATGCTGCATGCATCACTAGTCAGTTATCACATTAAATTCATTAAAACAAAATTCATAGAATCAGATTGCATTGGTTTTCACAAAAACACTCACACTCTGTGTTTATGTGTGTGTGTGATGAGAATAAGGAGTTAGGGATCAAGAGAGACATACCTTTCTCTGCAAAACAAGGAACAATCAAGAAGCTGAAAACCCCAAGTGAAGCTGCAACTATTGAAAACCACCTTCCAAAATCCATATTATTTTGAAGAATTATTTCAAGATCACAAATTAAGAACAAACAAATTCTTGAACTGTAAACAGATCAATGAACAACCCTTCTTTTTATAAGTGAATCGAAAAAAAGAACACAACACATCGGCGACTAAAACGGTGAGACATTCTTTCTGGCACAAAGATTTTGGTGACACATTTTTTCGGGAGAGAAAATTACAGTTGACCGAAATCACAATGGCTCAAATTTTCATATAAAGATTTCAGGTCTACATTAAGAGAGTTTGTTGATATATATGTGGGCGTATTCCTCTTACCTGCCTACGAATATAGAAATAGAAAATGATAGTAAAAAAGTGAGAAACGTAGTAAATGCTTTTCATTAAATCATTCTGGGACTCTTTATCTCTTTTGAGGAAAGAAGGACCAAAAATCAGGTGGCAGGTGGCCACCACAAGCGGTGTGGGAGGAGATCGGGGGTTGAATCCCCGCCCATCAAATTGTTTGTGGGGTGGAGGTCGAGGGTTCATATCCCTTCTCCATCAAATTGCTCCCGAGGCATATGCGAGCCGTGAAGATTTGGTGGGAACTCATCTTGAATAGCATCGTGTGGATTCGATTCGGGGAGAGATCGTTATTAGTAGATTGGGGGTCGAACATAATTGTTCTCTTTATCCTGGGAGGATCGGTTGTATGTCGGCGAGACCGCCGTCGAACACTTGTCGTGCGTGCACATCCCGCGGTTTACCTTGGCGGCAACAATGAGGAGCGGAATTTGTTGTCTCGGCATAGTTAGGCGTAAGCGCAGGCTGAGTTTCAAAAAAAAAAAAAAAAAAAAAGGACCAAATACAAAAAGCCTTTGGGACGACATTAATTAGCACCTCATCTCTTCTGTTGAAAGCTGCAAACATAAATTAATTATATATGGGTTGACAATTGGGCCCCTCGATATGCAGAAAACTTGACGAATGGCTAAGAACTTAATTAATTTGCATAATGACCAATTATATCCGATTTAATTTCATAAATTAATTTATTTTTAATGTATGCTATATATGTTTGTATCATTCCCAAACACACGAATATAATGCTGAATTTGGCGGGATTTGGATTAAGCATAAATAATCACAAATTAAAAGGCCTTTTTTCCAATCTAATAAATAATGCATGTGAATATTGATCCTTGTTAATTGTTGCATGATACTGTTGATTCATTTTCTGTTTATTTCAAGGGATCAATGATTTTCATCTAAATTAAAGTTGTATACCATCAAAGAAATTCGTTAAAGTAGTGACGTCCATAATTAATCAGCCAGATTAATGGGCTATGCCATTTCCAGCTGTGCTAAGTAAATTGACCAGTGGCCCATTTTTGTTGCTACTTGGACCGTGATGAATTTGAATTTAGCCCAGGACATGGAATTTCTCTATGACTATTAACGGGCATTACTCCTCAGTCCTCAGGCCCTGGAGTTGGATTCAATCAATCTGACTGGCTTGCATAATATTTTTATTTATCTATTTAAATTGATAACAAAACTCCCTATGTAATAATGCAACTTATTTTTATTAAATGCATTAGAAGATCACTAATTTTGAAATCAATAGTTTATATGAGAAATTAAAATAAGAATACTTTTCAAATCACAACTTTCATTTATAAATAATTAAAAAAACCAGGATCATCATGGTGCATGAAATTGATACCTTTGATTCATCCTAGCTCATATAAATAAAGTCATTGTGTGATTATGGCCATAATCAATTTAAGAAAGCACAATAAAAAAGGATATCTTGTTGGAAGAGGGACAAATTTTAATGAAATCATCACTAAACCGACCAACACTCTAATTTAAAAGAACTTAAAAGTCAGGCCACATATTGTGCAATATTTGCGAGCCCATTTGTTGTTTCTCTTATGTTTCGCCTTTTCACCAACAATTAACTAATCCAACATTCTCCTCATAAAAACCCCACTCCCACCATTATATGTGTTGTTTAGAAATAAGTCTCAATTCTACACCACAAACATCTTCAAGTGGGCTGGTTATCTTGGATCACACTGTTAATTCAATATGGCCCACTACCTATTTAGCAATATTAACGTCACTAATTAATGAACTATAAAGTATATGCATATATGCATTTACCAAACCCTAGTATAAGTGCAACAGGGATAGATTGACCAACTTAAGTCATTATTTTATTTCCCAAGATTTTTGTGTGTGTATATACAATTAATATCTCATGTTCCATTTTATGTTTTATCTTAAACTCCTGTGAAATGTGTAAATAATACGTGTATAATTAGTGTATATATGTAGCACGCAAGCGCAGACGTCAAGAAAAAAACTACTTACTAAAATTTACAAATATTTCTAGTACTCTCATCTAATTTTGGAAATTTATAAGCTACTTTTAAAATAAAATTATTGATGCACTTAAAAATATCATATAAATTTCCAAACATCTTATAACAATTTAAGAAACATATAACTTCATCCAAATTATACTCAGCCAATCAGTTTAATCTCTTACGTGCGCGTCAGTCCAAGAATGATGGGAAATGACAATAATACCAATATTAGATTAATATCTTACAAAATCCACGTGTAGATTTCTGTGTGATGCAGACGAAAGTTTGGTTAGAGCATCCCCGAACGGAAGAGAACAAAAATGTGACTCCTAATTTGTACAAGTACATGAATTTATCACAAAATCCTAAATATTGATGTGTCCTACTTGTTGTTTACCACAAAATAGCACAGGCAAATGACGCAATCTTCAACGGTGGATTGGAATTTCCAGTTCCATATTATTGTTTCGCTTCTTTATTCCATTTGTATAATTGTATATGTATATTTATTCAATGTAGTTGAACAATAAGTGGAATAAGAATATTGAACAAGAAATCTCATCCCGTAAATGTGACTGCGGACCTTACCCTATATAATAAATCTACTAATCTTTATATGGTGTTTCGAAAATTGAATGTGATGTATACACTACTGAGAAAAAATTAATTTACCTCTGATTTATCCAGGTAAGATAAGAAAAAATTGTAAAGTGTATGTAATTAAAATCATTGTAGGTGAAATCATGGTAAATACCTCTAAAAATCATTCGGTAATTGAAAAATTATCGATAATTTATAGGTATAATTTGGAGGAAAGTGATATTTTTATTTTGTAGGTATTCAAGTTTCTTGTTTCATAAGGTGTGTTGATTTTACGACTTTTTTTAATTTTTTGTCGGCGAATTTTAAATTGCTCCATTTAAAAAAAAAAAAAAAAAACTTTCGTCCTTAATCTTAAACACAATTTAGCGTCGAGACTCGAGATTAGTGGGATCAATCACCTTCCAAAACGAGATTAGTGCGATCAATCATTTCTAAATTCACGCATATAAATGGGTAAGTAGATGCTACCCACTTGGGTAGGTACTAAACCTGGGTTATACCGCTAGATCAACACATACACACACACATCCACATGGGTATGTGTTAATCCAAATGGTATAAAACTCATTGGGTAAATGCCTGTGAAGATCGACTAACCCCATATAAACAGAGACCTGAGTAAGTTTTGCTAGGCACACGATTCTTGTGCAATCCTATGTACCATTAATTGTGTAGAATTTAAGCACGTACTAAAAACATGAAATCAGAAGGAGACACCAAAAATTAACGTGATTCACCCAAATGAGCCAAATCGGCTAGATAATTTTTTTCTGGATCCAGACCAGTTGGAGCACAAGTCTCATACTTCCTTCGGACTATGGGACAAAAACAAAATGCAAAATAAACTTGTTCTCAAATTAACATATAAATATTGGTCTCCAAAAATCCAAATCGGACAAACGAACATAACAAGTGTAGGAAGGTGCTATAATTTTGGGCCTAAACTTTTAGGATATATATGTCATAACATATTTTCATTTATTAATTATCTACATAAAAAAATGTATTTAATTTTCATATTATTACTCTCACAGCCTTGGCAGTTGAGTAACTAAGTGTGATTATTTCTTCTTTTATATATGAGATATTTTATTTCAGAAATATTTTTGAAAAAAAAATTGGAGGAAAAAAAATACATTTTGCGAATGGGTTTGAAAATAAGATGAAATTGCAATTATTATAAATTTCCCCCCAAATCTCTCACCTTTAGCATCAATACCCGTGTTCAGGTTCCATATAGAAAATAATAAATGAAAAAAGAAAAGAAAAAAGAGAGAATCAATTCTGCAAACACCAAAAGGTCTATATATTTATCACAAACATGAAAGGAAAAAGAAAAAAAGGAACAAAAAGGAGGGCACGTATGTACATGTATGAGTCATGTCTTGTAATTAGTTTTGTAGACTAACCAAGATGCTAAAAGAGAAAGAAAAATGAGAAAAACAGAAAATAGAAAAGTACCTAGCTATATATCTTTTTATCGATCGAAAAGAAGTGTATAGTTTATAATTAAATTAAAGCCTCCTAATATTAGGAGTAATCTTAATTACAAGACCAGGAAAAACATCGTCGGGATCATGAATATGAGGATTATGCTCAACTATAAAAGGGTCGCCACACTTATCGCTGATGGTGTGCAGTGTTTCGCCTTCTCCGACAACATATATTTCCTCGCAGGGCCGCAGTTTTCCCTAACCGCATCTGTTTCTTGATCATAATAATTCTCTCTAAATGAACCGGCTAACAGGATGAGGCCCAACAAAACGACGGCGCAGTACCAAGATGATGCATCTGCTATAGGAAGCAACGACTTTACAAACTTTGGTATTCTGGTAATTAAATCAGCCATGTTAATTTTGAATTGAGAGAGAGAGAGAGAGAGAAGAGAGATGAGTATTTTCACTATATATTTTGAGGTTGGTGATGTCTGTTGATATAGGTGTGTTTTTACAAGGACTTCGTGGGCGTGGGGGTGGGTGGGAGGGAAAGAGCGTGGAGAGTGTTTTTGGTCATGAGGGAAAAGCCGTTAAGAACGACGGACGTATCTATTGGGAGGAAAGTCAGATTAATTACATGGAATGATGGAAAGTCCAATTTCAAAATGGAAAGTCTCTTTTTCCTTTTTTTTCCTTGGCGTGGGGTAAGGGGTTGAAAGTAAGAATTGCAATTTGTGGATGTCACGATTGTCCGATACAAACACGCCAAGAAATTATAGAATTTGGGCCGGAGCTTACTGGGTTCGGGCTATTATTGGGTTGTCGGTTGGCACAATAAATCTCGTAAAAATTGGGTTTATATCGGATGGCGATAAATACGATAAGGTCCAATAAGGCACGATAATTTTTTAACTATCAAGAATTATTTATTTGTATATGTAATTATTTATTAGTAATTGACTATTTGTATTTGAAATTTTTTATTGATAATTTATTAGAATATATGTTTTAAATATCAAATATAAAAATATAAAAAAAAATCATAAATTAATGGGCTTAACAGTCTAATGGCCTAACGGACATAACTAAATAAATTTGATCATTTTGCTAATCGTGCTTGTCGTGGTCGTGCCATGTTTTTTGTGTTTTTAATGTGTCGGGTTTGGGCTTAAATTTTAGGCCCGTTAAGATTATCATGTTGGGTTCATGCATTGGTTTATCATATCGGGCCATTCTGGTCTCCGCCTGATAATGACCTCGACACTGAACGATTTGTCACCCCTAGTTGAAAGATTGAATGCCAATTTGTTTATAGTTTCTATATAAAAAAAAAAAAATCAAGATTAGTGATAGATGGTGGTTCCAGTGCTTTTTATGGTTTTCTATTCTACTAGATTAATTAGATCTCGATATTTCTATGTTTTAAATTGATTCTACAAGATCAATCGAGATCTATATATGTTTAAAATATTTATATGTTTTAGATTATATATATTTAAGATTTTCCATATTGTAGATTTGTATACATTTATGATTTCATAGGTTACAATTTTGATCTTTATTATCGAGTTGTAAAGTTCTTCTATTGAATGATATTAATTAATAAATCACATTTTTCTATTATTTAAATTTTCAAAAATAAATTATTTATTCATTTTTTTTATTAAAGACATATTTTATTTTTAAATTAATTTTCAAGCCTTTATTAGTCCACAATTGTATCCTGTTTAACAAGTTTTAATTCAAAACCTATTAATACTTGTCATCTTATATTCAATTAAAAATACCATAAATAACTTTATTTTCATCATTTAACATATAAACATAATTAATTCAATTATATTTTTATTGGTAAAAATATAATAAAAATTTTTTCAAATACATAATTGTTCAAAAATGATAAAATGAGTTAGATGATGAAATCAAAAGGGCCCTATATGTAATACTATCTTATTTCGATTCAAGTGAGATCTGTTTCACCCTTTATAAGGATGTTGACCAGGGGTTCAAATCTTTCGCTTCTTTAAAATTTATACCCTCCCTCCAACCATTAATACTCACAACTTATTAAAAACTACTATCTTATTTCGAACTTAATACCTATATTTCTTTTGAGAGGAGTGGAGGGAGATTTGGAATTGTTTGTTTAAATAAACTATTATATTTTTTTAAATAAAACTTCACCTTTTACATATTTCTGTATTTTACTTTTTACATTTTTTTTTTGGTGGCTGATGTGCTCACATCACCCAAAATGCAATTGAAATAATTATTAATTTGTTATTATGTCAATTTCATCAAAATCCACTTCATAAGACTATCTCCAATAATTTGCACCATCTTAGTGTTGAATCGCACTCCACCTCCAACAGTTTGCATTAAATTTCACGCTAAAAAAATATTTCATAATATATTATTTTAGTGCATATTTTAATACACTAAAACCCTTATTTAAAATAAAAAAATAGTGCATCTACAGTATTGCACAATTTTTGGTACAATACTGTTCACTTCTCCAAAATGGTGGAGGCTCTGATGCAGTACTGGAACAAAATTTTATTCCAAATGAAAAATAGAATCTCTTAGAAATGTTTTAACATACCTAAAGAGAGGATAAGCCTTCATAATCCCACATGAAAGGGTAGGCAAAACCCAACTTCCTTGTCACATTGGAAGATCCAAAGTTGACTTCCTTCCTTTAATCCTTTAAGTCATTTGCACATTAATCTTTTGCAACGGAAGGCAAATTATCGTTGGTTGGACGGTACGCATTAACAGTGGTGCGTGGCGATGATGACACGAAAAAACTCCAAAAGTTTAATTGAGATTCTTGAAATCTTTTCCTTAAGATAAATTGACTCTCAAAAGTTCATACTTTTATCTCAAAAAGTCATTGCATAATTCATTGTATCTACCTTCTCAATTATCATATAAAAATTTAGATGCTTACTCTCATTTAAATCATGTATTTAATTAAAAAACAATTATTTATTGTGCATACATGGTAAAGCCTTTCCTCATATTCTTTTTATTCTAGAAAACGATAGACATGGTCTAATAAATTCATCCTAAAATTTTCAAATAAAGGCATTTCTCTAGAATTTTAAAAAGTCGCATTTTTCTTTAAATAAAATGTTG
Organism: Rehmannia glutinosa; assembly: GCA_016081115.2. Classification (NCBI taxonomy): domain Eukaryota; kingdom Viridiplantae; phylum Streptophyta; class Magnoliopsida; order Lamiales; family Orobanchaceae; genus Rehmannia; species Rehmannia glutinosa. Next base: position 61,877 of record JABTTQ020002067.1, on the reverse strand, counting down.
AGTACCATTGATTCATCACTCACAAATAAAAATCAAGCCTATATTAAGGCTCAATCTATCAAATTCATTAGTACATAATTAAATTAGAGGGAATGGGAGAAAGATGATGTTGATCCATTTACAAGAAAGGCAAAGGATTTCATGTTCTTCACGCAATTAAACCATTAATTCTCTAATGGGATAGGAATGGTCTTTCAAAAAACAAAAAAATAATAATAAACGATAGGAATGGTTGACCAAATTGTATGATGAGTGGGATTTGGTTTATTTGGTTGGTTTCGTTGGACAGCAACTTTAGATAATCCTTAGTTGTGATATCATTTCAAGAGGGACACGTGTCACGATTAAACATCTGTTGGATCATCAAGATCCTACTCATAGTCGCAGGAAAATATTACAATTATTATATTTGGTGATTGTTTGGACATCATGGTCAAATTTTGATTCTCGTGTTTATTTATTGGTGCTTCGACAGTTGAACAATTGTTCACTGCAAATAGTAGTATGGGATGAACCACCTTTGATGATTAGTTAAATTTATTTAACAGATATTATATGCGTTATTTTAAAATATTCTTGAAGTTTATAAGATCTGGAGCTTTTTTATAATTTTTTTAAATATTTGGATAAATTAAAAATATAAAAGAATTTAAAATTGTAGGAAATATGTAGTCTAGGCAAATTTCACGAAGGAATTGTGGCTTCCCCACACCCCAACTTGCAAAATAGGTTGACATCAATTAAACCACTTACAACGACCTTAGTGTATGAGTTATGACTTTGAAAACGAAAACCAAACTATAATGTTTTACTGGGGCAAAAAACAAACGATAAATAAGTTATTATTTTATTACAGGTAATTAGCTGACCAAATGTCATCGATCAGTTCTATTTCCTTTAACTTATGACGTTCTTCTTTTTATATTGTTATATATATCATTGTAGATCTGTAGAAAACCATAGCCATGTGCAGCAGAAGAACTTTTCATTTATTCAGGGAGAAAAATATTCTGATATATCATGTCTTACACGTGAACAGGCCACTATTTATAGACTTATTCTAAGAGAAGAAAAACGTAAAAGTATAAGCACGACTTTACTAACTAACAACAAACAAAATGGGAATGACAGCAAAACAAATGGGAATAAACCAATAATCCAACAGCCCCCCCTCAAGTTGGGTTGTGTATGTCAAACAAGCCCAACTTGGAACAAAAGGAAGCGAACGGAACACGACCAAGCGGCTTAGTGAAGAGGTCCGCGAGCTGTGACTGTGAAGAAACATGACGGAGAGTGAGAAAACCAGACTTGTAGAGGTTACGAACCAAATGACAGTCGATTTCAAGGTGTTTGGTGCGCTCGTGAAACACCGGATTCTTGACAATATGAATGGCCGCCTGATTATCACACCACAAAGTGAAGGGCGTAGAAAGCGAAAGACAGAGGTCGGAGGAAATGTATGATAGCCATTGTAACTCACAAACAACAGAGCCCAAAGCACGATACTCGGCCTCGGCGGAAGAGCGAGAGACGGTGTTCTGTTTTTTTGTTTTCCAGGAGACTAGGCAAGATCCCAAAAACACGCATAACCGATGGGGACTTGCGGGAATCGGTCAAGAGGGCCCAATCAAGATCACAAAATGCCTCCAAGTGTAGAGAGTCGCTGCTCGAAAAAAAAAAAAGGCCCAAAGATGGTGTCCCCTTAAGATAACGAAGAAGGTACATAGCCGCATCCCAATGAGAAGAGTAAGGATCGTTGACGAATTGAATTGTGAGTTGTTGGACAAAGAGGTAATATCCTGGACGGGTAAGATTCGAGATAAAGAAGGCGACCAGCGAGACGACGAAAACGATCGACATCAGGAAAAGGAACACCATCCTTGCCACACAACTTGAGACCCACAGCAAAGCGTGGGGTCGCTTTACTGATTTAACAGACCGGAGTCAGTCAAAATATCAATAACATATTTCCTCTGATTCAAGGCAATACCATCTGCATTTCGTGCTATTTCCATGCCCAAAAAATATTTGGCAAAACCAAGATCCTTTATGGTAAAAAGATCATCAAGATCTTCTTAAGAGTCGCAATATCTCGCCATATCCGAGCTGATGAGAACATCGTCAACATAGACCAAAAAGCTTTAAAAGTATCCCCGTGCGTTTAAAAAATAGACAATGATCATGTGCCGACTGGGTAAAACCAAAGAGTTGTAACTTGGAGCAAAATTCGACATTTTATTGGTGGGATGCCTGTTTCAAACCGTAGAGACTGCATTTCAAGTGACAAACGTCACCGGGTTAAGCCTTAGTATAACCCTCCTGTGGGAGCATGTAAATATCTTCATCAAGAAATCCATGGAGGAAAGTGTTATTAACATCGAGTTGACATAAAGGCCAACCCTTAATGGCAGCCAAAGCAATCACCATGCGAACCGTGACGAGCTTAGCAACCGGGGAAAAACTATCCAAGAAATCAATACCAGGGATTTGATGGAAACCTTTCGCGACTAAACGAGCCTTGCATCGATCAATGGTACCATCGGGCTTCACTTTCACCTTATACACCCACTTGCAACCAATCGCCTTTTTACCCGGAGGCAAAGGCTTTAATTCCCATGTCTCATTCTGCTCCAAAGCCTGTAATTCCCACTGCATAGCATCCAACCACTCAACACTCTTACTAGCCTGAGAGTAGTTTCGGTTCCTGGATATTAGACAAATTTGCTAGAAAAGCATGATATGCATCAGTGAGTAAAGGAGAGGGCTGATATGGATAAGTATGGATAGGGAAAATATGACCAGAGGATACAGTCGAGGAGGAGGAAGTCAGTGCTATGGGAATAGAGCTGCAAGCGGAATTTGTGACAAAGTCGGAAAGCCATGTCGGAGGCCTGGTAGGACGAGTACTTCGACGAAGAGGAGGATCGAGGGATGAAGGGGGGGCAGGTGGAGTAATATGAGACAAGGGAGCGTCGATCATGGGAGATATAGATGGCAAAGGAGTGGAAGGAGAGGAATATGGAGAATCCGAAAAAGGAAAATTATGCTCAAAGAACAGGACATCTCTAGACACAAGAGACAAGTGATTTTCCATATCATATAAGCGATACCCCTTTTTTCCGGGGACGTAACCAAGGAAAACACATTTATATGCGCGTGTATCGAATTTGTGTTTGTGCGGATGAGTGTTGGTGACATAAGATAAGCAGCCGAAAGGCTTGAGTGAATCATATTGAGGTTCAAACGGGTGTCGCCATTGTAGAAGGGCACTAGGCAGTCGATTAATAAGGAATACGGCATGTAAAACATAATATGGCCAAAATTTAGGGGGTAAAGATGACTGAAACATTAGAGCGCGCGCAACGTTTAAAAGATGGCGATGCTTGCGTTCTACCACCCCATTTTGTTGAGGTGTGTAGACACAAGTGCGCTGATGAGCAATGCCATGAGTCAGAAATAAGGATTGACAGGCCGCGCTAGTGAATTCACTGCCATTATCACTTCGAAAACATTTAACAGAGCTTTTATGTTGTGTACTGACCATATTTAGGAATTGTGTGAGTAAGGTGGGAACCTGTGATTTGTGTGACATAAGATAAATCCATGTGGCTCGACTAAAATCATCCACCAAGGTGAGGAAGAAAGGAGTGTTAGTGAGAGAAGATTGATTAAAAGGACCCCATACATCAATATGTATTATTTCAAAACAATGAGAAGTTTGTATTTGACTAGAAGGAAAAGGCAAGCGATGCTGTTTAGATTTATGGCATACATCACATTGATCTAATTGCTGATTTACAAAATCACCATCAGCATTATTAAGGAAGTTCAAGTGCTTCAAAACAAGCAAGAATATGCATGTCCAAGCCTTTTGTGCCATAGAAGAGCCTTGGAAACATGATTGCTGGAAAGATGTGTATCTGTGATGGAAGAAACAGCTGCAAGCTGTGGAGTATTGTGGAGCACATATAGAGACCCAATAGCCTTTCCCATAGCCTTGACTTCCTCAGTCTGTAGGTCCTGGATTAAACAATGAGAAGGAAGAAATAAACATCTGAAATTGGATTGATGAGTCAACTGAGAGATGGAGAGAAGATTATATTTAAAGCTAGGAACTAATAGGACATCTTGTAAGGTGAGGGTAGGAGTTAAAACAACTTGACCGGAGTGAGTGACGGCCTTGGTTGTGCCATCGGGAAGACTAACGGCAACTTGAGAAATAAGAGGAGAAAGATTTTTCATGAGAATGGAAGATGCACACATATGCCGACTAGCTCCGGTGTCTAATATCCAAGAATCCTTGTCCAAACACTCAGCGTAGTGAGTGCAAAATGATTGGAAGCATTAATAATAAGATCGAGCGAAATTCAAGGGATGTTCAACATTATTTCCTCCATTCTGCAATTTGTCGGCAAGTATTTTGGAAACCTCCTTCTGAACAAGAGCTATTATGTCAAGTTGTGGTGTTTCTTGTCGTATACCCATAGGTTCGTGCCTTGGACATCCTCCCGGTAGCAGATTAGCCATCGTTCTCCTTTTCTCTTCTTTGAGTTGTTTGAACCAAATCCGGATATCCGTGTAATTTAAAACATTCAGATTTTTCATGTCCATTCCTGGAACAATGCGCACATATCAATTTGGCCTTCTCTTCCTTAGTCCTGCGAAAAGAACCTCTCCCTCGGCCATTGCTAGATTCACCAGGTAAATTCCCTCCACCTGCATTCCAGTCACCTAATGAGCCTCTACCAAAATTCGTTCGTCCAGATGTGTTAATTCTAGTGCTCATAGCTGCCGTTTCTAGATTGTCAGGATAGATCAAATGAACATTACGTTGTTTTTCAACTCTCAACACCATAGAGTAGGTTTTGTCAACATTAGGTAATGGATCCATTAGCAACAATTGACTTCAGTCGGATCATAGCTTTTCATTTAACCCCATAAGAATCGCATTAGCCTCCGATTCATATCTTTTTCATCAATTAACTTTCGTGTATCATTGTCACATATTGGCAGCGGCATAAGACATGTCAATTCATCCCAGAGCCTTTTCAATTTAGTAAAATATTCAACTACAGACAAATTTCCTTGATTCATATTTGCTATATTACGCTCAAGCCGATAGATCATAGTCCGTTGCAATCACCAAATCTCTTCCCAATATCGTCCCGAGTTCTTTCGCCGAGTTCGAGTAAATAAAAGCATCAACGAAATTTTTCGAAATCGAGTTCAATATCCACGAAATAACCATACAATCAACCTTTTTCCACTGTTCGTATTTAGGTGAAGCCTCTTCGTGTACATCAATTTTTCCATTAATAAATCCGAGTTTTGTTATTGCTCCTAATGCTATCAACATCGATCTACGCCATGAGAGGTAATTATTACCTTTAATTGATTGGTGACCAAGGAGAGACCAGGATGATCGGAGTCAGTAGAGTTTGAGTGGATCATCATCATCATACTGTTCATGTTTCTTCAAATCATGTAGCTCTGTTTGAAGAGTCGCCAAACACGAGCAAGTCCATTGTTCGCCATGATTATTAGAATGAGAGAAAATCGGGAGCGAAACCTTCAGACTTTGGATACCATGTAGAAAACCATAGCCATGCGTGAGAAGAACTTTTCATTTATTCAGGAGAAAAAATATTCGATTTCATGTCTTACACGTGAATGTAGCCACTATTTATAGACTTATTCTAAGAGAAGAAAAACGTAAAAGTATAAGCACGACTTTACTAACTAACAACAAACAAAATGGGAATAACAGCAAAACAAATGGGAATAAACCAATAATCCAACAAGATCTATGACCTAAATTTGTTATAAAAAAAAGTTACGTGCAGCAACACATTTTTCACAACTTGTTTTAAATATAAATTCGAATTAAGATGGAGATCGCGTCGAGAATTAAACTCATCAAACGGCCGATTTGATCGGATCCTCTAAAAATCTCGACTCAACCAAGTACCAAAACACCGAGGAATAAAAAACCATGAACTAACGTGGATGGATGGAGCCCGTGGAGGAAGAAGAGAGAATAAGTGACGATCAAGGGCAGAAATAGGTGCCATACTATGCCCCGACTCTCCCTTTTTTATTTTATTTTACCTAATTTCTTAAATTAAATAAAAATAAAAAATTAAGTTATAGTTTAGATGACTTTTTTTTTTAGTTTTTTGTGCTTGCTCACCCCATTTTCATGGACATACTACGCCATTGGGAACGGCTAGAGTTCATTGTTTAGTGATAGATATATACAAGATCGATTTATCCTGCGGTCTTATTGCAATTTTGTGATTCTACTTAGATCAATTAAATTTGTATAGTTTTTTTTTAAGAAAAGGTTTAAATATGTTTATGTTATGACTTATGTATAAGTTTATGATTTTATCCGACTTAAGTTTTGATCTTTGCAATCGATTGTAAGGTCCTCAATGAAATTGATAGACTGAAAAAAGGAACTAACAAAGTTCAATTAGAGTGTTAAGTGTCGAGAAGGTCCGTGGCCTATGGCACCGGATACTGAGTACTGACAGGAAAATGTGCTAGCCTTTGGACTTTGGTTTGGGCCTCTGCTAGAAGTAGGTAATGGGAAAGTGAAAGCCTTCCTTTATTAGTCTGTTCAACAATTTTGGGCTCAACCTAAGGCGGCAAGGCCCAAATATGGGGCAGAGCAATGATAAGTCATCTCCACATTGAATAGTTGGGCCCAATTTGTTTGTCAGAAAATCACATCTGAAGTTCTGAACTGGAAATTTGACAATTAAAGGTTATTCTTATTTCTTGTAACTGTACTCATCATACAATTTCATTACAATATTTTAAATTAGGAGGTGTTTGCTTATGATTTTACTTGCATCATGGGAGAGACCTTTTCTCTTTTCTTTTCTTTTCTTTTTTTCACATGTATATAATTTTCAATTCACGGTCCTACGAAAATATAAGTTATAGGCAAAAACTTGCATGAGACGTCTCACTGGATTTGGATCCCAGTGAGACGGCCCTTACACAAAAATTCTAAAGGTTTTTTTTAGTTTTTTTTTTTCTTAGGGTTTATATTTGTTTTTTTAGGGTTTATTTTGTTTCTTGTGTTTATTTTTAATTAATTTGGGTTTTTAGGATTTTTTATTTTTTTGGGTTTATTTTTGTTTCTTCATGGTTCATTATTAATTTTAAATTTATTTTCATGGTTTATGTTCTCAAGACGGAGCCCTTAGGAGGTCCGTCTCACGGATTTAGATCCAGAGACCGTCTCACAAGAGACTTTTTTTTTTGTAAGCGTCTCACAAGAGACTTGCTCTAAGTTATATGATCATTTATTTGAGGAGCTCTTATGTGAGGCAGTCTCATGGATCTAAGTTCATGAGACGGATCCTAAACGCAAAAAATATGGATTTTTAATAGGTATGAATTTGGGTCGCAATTCTATTTAAATATAGAGGATTAAATCATGGATTATATCCATGAGGCAGATTTCACACAAGTTTTTTGTACATTTTATTTTCTATTATAAATAAATAAATCCACTTAAATAATTAATCAAAGTCAGGTTAAAACGCAATTTTCATAAACCAATTTCAACATTTTCTACCATTTGGAGCCTTTGGACAAAATATGACTAATATTTTTACATGGCTGCATGATATTCCATTTTTTTTTAAATCCTTTCATTTACCAATGTTCTAGAGTTCATCTTCTCTGGAGATTATTTCTTTTTCAATTTTCAATTAGCAATTGGGAAAAAATAATTGGAAAATTTTCAGTTATCAACGATTCAATGTTTGAAAAGAATTTATAACAGTGCTCTTTCTAAAATAAAAATGTTAGTGGCGATTATAAATAAAGTAGATATACAGATCTTTCAAGAACATTTAAAGTTGAACAGCGACTTTAATTATCAAGATAATATTTTGTCCAGCAAACAAAAGAATCAAGATAAGGACATAGTTTTGGATGGGTATGAACCGACCCCACAAATGTTCTGAGAAGAAAAACAAACCCCCATCCCAATCACAAGAAAATAATTAAATTGCAAAACCCAAGCATGTAATATATTTTCTGTGACTAAAATTTGTTATGCTCCAACATCCACTTGTGTTTTATTGCAAACTTTAGGAATCTTTAAATAAATCCCATTAAAAATAATTAGAAACACCTTTATAGTATCGAAGCTCTTTTCATTACAACAAAAGAAAAAAATTCAGTCTTCGACACACACACAGAGGAAGAAATGGGAAAGGGTGGGATGTCTCATGGAAACGTTGGAGAGGGTAAAGATGGAGAAGAAGAGAACATGGCGGCTTGGCTTCTTGGCGTTAACAACCTCAAGATTCAGCCTTTTAAGCTCCCTCCTCTTGGTATTTCATTATTCTTCTGCCCTTTCACTTTCCCTTTCTCTTTATTTTTCCTTTTATTTGAATGTGGGCTCAATTTGTAATTTGTTTTTGCTTTTCATAGGTCCTCATGATGCTAGAATAAGAATGAAAGCTGTGGGTATCTGTGGAAGTGATGTTCACTACTTCAAGGTGACACCTTTTTTTTTTTTTTTAATTTTAGGTCATATTTATATACATTAAAATTCATTATTGTGGGGTTTTGTGCTTGTGTAAGTGTTTCTATGTGTATTTTATGTTAAATGTCATTAGTTTAGCCATTTGAACTAATGATATGAGGATCTATTATGTTTTGTGAAGCTCTCTGAGCAGTTAATTCTTGTCGCTAAGACCCATTTTCCAGTTCAACCTTTGAGAAATGGTATTGATAAATTGCTTATTCGTTTTCATCAATGTGATAATTCATAAGAGCACGATTTTCTAATGTTTCAGGAGATGAAATTAGCCGATTTTGTTGTCACGGAGCCAATGGTGATTGGACATGAGTGTGCTGGTATTATTGAGGAAGTTGGGACTGAAGTGAAACACCTAGTGCCTGGTGACCGTGTCGCCGTGGAACCGGGAATAAGTTGCTGGCGTTGTGATCTTTGTAAGGATGGCCGATATAATCTGTGCCCGAGATGAAGTTTTTCGCTACTCCCCTGTTCATGGTTCCCTTGCTAATCAGGTTATCTGAGAGCTGCATTTGTAAACAGATTTTTCACTATATTTTCTTTCTTCATTTCAGTTTAATATGCTGTGCCCATTGCGAAGAAAGAAATTGAACTGCTTATTTCCTTAATCTTTATTTAGTTGGTAAATAATATGGCTATCTTATCTTTTTATTTTGTGCACATGCACAATCTATCTAGTACCCCCACGTATAACATGGCTACTCATTTGTACTGATGAATGATGAAATTTTATCTGGAGATTATGAATGTCGAATTCTTGCAGAATTGTTAAGATGCTGATTATTGCTTGAATTGGCATCCGTTTATTGCCAGCTTGAGTTTGTAGAATTTTTAGTAAATTTCAATTTTGTGGAATCAACATCACGTTTGCGCTAGCCTTGCTATGACTCAATGAATGATAATAGTAACTTTCTTCTCTTGTCCCTTCGTGACAGATTGTGCATCCTGCAGACTTATGTTTTAAACTCCCGACAATGTGAGTTTGGAGGAGGGGGCAATGTGTGAGCCGTTGAGTGTCGGAGTTCATGCGTGTCGTCGTGCCAATGTTGGTCCTGAGACAAATGTTTTGGTTATGGGAGCAGGACCAATAGGACTTGTAACAATGCTTGCGGCACGTGCTTTTGGATCTCCGAGAATAGTGATTGTGGATGTTGATGATCACCGTCTATCAGTTGCAAAGGAGCTTGGAGCAGACGAGACTGTCAAAGTTTCGACTAGTATAAATGTAAGTATCTGTTTTATCAAAGCATCAAATTTTGTTAAATTGTATTGTTATTTGTTGGTCGAGTTTTGTGTTGCTTTGGTATCTAGATTTCGTAAACCATAGAAAAGGTGGAGAATTAATCTTTTTTTCATTAAGTGGTTAAACTTCATTCAAAGGTTCCTTGACGGAATAGTTGTGGGTCTTTTATGACCGAGTACAATGTAGTCTCTTTACAAAACATCAGTTACCTTTATTTTCTGCGGAACGAGTATATCTTGTGAGGCTAATCAATGAGTGGTGCAGTACGGCCTTTAAGTTTTCATTTAAATGTTTTTCAGCATATAAAGTCAAAGTTGGTATATTTTTTAGAATTGTCAGCCGAATTTAAGAAAAATAAGGAAGAAGAAGATGACAAGATACAAAACAATAAAATATTGTATCATATTTATTATTCTAATCAAAAAATATATGCATCAAAAAACTGATTGCATTGTTTTTGTATTCCTAGAAGAGAAGGTTGTTCCAAACTCTTTTAGTTTTTCATGCTTTTCTTTGTACATGTACACGATATATATCCTCAAAACTGTTTTATCCCAATGAAAACTGTATGTTAGCCGATCCAATTTATCTGTTTCGGTAATGTGCGCGCCAGAAGTACTTACAGAATGTCTAGAAACATTACTTAGAGGGTGTTTGGCTGAGCTTATAAGCTCTTCAAAATATCTTATAAGCTCTCTAAAAGTGTTTGGTAAAGTTTTTTAAAAGAGATTGTATGAGCTCCCAAAATAAGAGTTTATGAGCTTATAAACTCTCTTTTAAAAAGGTGGGGATCCTAGCTAATTTTCAAAATAAGATCTTATTTTAGTGGCCTCCTTTCACTTTGTCCATTTTAATTACTAAAATGTCATTACTAACATCTTATAAGTACTTTCATTTTATTTTATCGAAACACTTCAACCACTTATTGTATTTGTAAAATAAGCTCTAAAAACATCTTATATGACGTTGGAGCTTATAAGATCTTTTAAATAAGCTTAGCCAAACACCCTCTTAGAAAATGGACTCTTGAAGAAGCCTTGAACGAATCTAGGGTGGTGCTAGGATAGAATTAGAAAATCAAGACCAGAGTTGTGTGTGTGGGTGGTAGTGGAGTGTTGAGAAAGAGCTACTCTTATAACTATTAATATGTTTACTTAATTAAACTCTAAGCCTTTCGTAGCAATTGAAAAGGTTATGAGAGGAACAACATCATCAATTAGTTAGACTGGTAGATTTCTGTAAGTGATTGAAGAGTTGCTTGTTACATATTAACTTGCGTAGATTGGTTTTTTTTTTTTTTTTTTTTAAAAATAAAAACTCGTCCTTTATGTTGGCATGCATCGTGTTCTAGTTCGATTTTTAACTTCTTTTTTTTTTTTTGCGATTCACATACATTTAACTTTTAAAAATTGCACATTTAGTCCTTATTGGCCGGAATTGTTCAAATTCTCCCGGAAATTGGTGACTTGGCTTTTAATTTTGGAGGGAAAATGAATGATGTGGCATTGAGTTGCAATATACTAACAAATTTGGAACAGGATGTAGCTGCAGAAATCGAGCGAATTAAGGGAGCAATGGGGGCAGTAGTTGACATAAGTTTTGACTGTGCGGGATTTAGTAAAACCATGTCAACAGCTCTTGGCGCCACTTCTTCAGGTGGAAAAGTTTGCCTTGTTGGGATGGGTCACACGGAGATGACCCTCCCTCTTGCCCGGCTGCTGTCAGGTAATCTTATGACACTTGTTTTCTTAGCTGAATTCTCTGCATGTATTTAGGCTTAAGTAATTGGGATAATTACAAATACTGGCCTTGAGGTTTAGCCTAATTACAAAAAAAAACAAATATTATCGTTCAAAATTACAAATACTCCTTGACATGTGTTTATATTTTACCAATTGCACTTATTGACGGGGGTAATTTGTAACACAAATACAAAGCTCAAGAGGGTATCCATGAAGCTTCAAAGAGGTAGTATCTGTAATTTTAAAAGATAACTGGGTTTTTTTAGGTATCTGTAATTTTAAAAGACAACTGGTTTATTTTCTTGTAATCACGCTACTTCATAGCTAGTTTTTGTATGTATAATTGATGTTCTCAAAATATGAAATTTCAGAGAGGTCGATGTGGTCGGCATATTTCGCTACAAGAACACATGGCCATTGTGCCTCGAATTTCTGAGGAGTGGAAAGATAGATGTGAAGCCATTGATCACTCACAGGTTTGGATTCTCTCAGACGGAGGTTGAAGATGCCTTTGAAACTAGCGCACGTGGTGGTACTGCTATCAAGGTCATGTTTAACCTGTAGACGTAATTCGGTGAAGACGGCGAGAAGAATAAAAGCAACTAAAAATCGTGTGAAAATGGATGTGTGTTTTTTTCTGCTTTCTTCTTTTCGTTTAATAACAAAGCTTGAATAAAAAGTTCAGGTGTTGGAAAAGATGGAATCAGTTCCATATGTGCATATATGCAAGACTAGTGAAATCCAGCATAAACAAATGTTGTGCTTGTGAATTGTGTTGTCAGTGGATGAGAACTGTGTTGGTGCTGTTAAGATATCCCAAATGTAACGAGATATTCTACAATTAAGTTAATGTGAAGTTTTTGAAAGATGAGAGAATGTGTGAATTTATTGAATGAAATGTTGGTATATTTATAGAATAAAAATCATTGTTCATTCACCGACTATGCCTTGTTAGGTGATGATATTATCATTGCAGAAAAGAAACGAGAGACAAGAAAATATCTTTGATTACGATTAAAAGAAACAATCTCAAATAGACCAAGATCAAACTTGAGTCATTTCTTGGTGAACATGATCCGCCATAATTTCTTCGATCCCTTCATTTACGTGCCAGAATAGAGAGAGATTTGGTAGGACTTTATTATTTCTTAAGTGGTGGACGCAAACAAGCGCAAGGGTGATCCGTGATAGGTCGAGGACAAAGAGCACCTTTCCAATCAAGGGTGATCCGTGATAGGTCGAGGACAAAGAGCACCTTTCCAATCGAAACAATATGCTTCTATACACAATTTCTCGTGTCAAAGTTCCACCTTCCTCCACCGCTAAATGTGGGGGAGAAAATTTGAATGTGAAAATTATAAATGATTTAGTAGAATTATAATGATATTTTGTGATGGAAATAATAAACACAAATATTGTGATAAAAATATCATTCATATAAAAGGTTCAACCCGAAAATATATCTTCCTGAAAAATACATATAAGCATAATAAAAACATTCTCACTCTTACAATACTAATAGAATTACATGAAATATTTTAGAAACTAATTTAAAGCATAGATATCATTGCTTATATATTTTCGCCCCAATTAAGTGATCAATCATTCTTTCGATGTTCAAAGAAATCAAAGAACATCCGGATGTGTAATATCCATTTATCAAAATTATCATCTTCGGATGATCGAAGTGAAATTTGCTTTAGCATTTTTATCTTTCATGCGAAGTAATGCTTGATAAAACTCCACTAAATGTTTGGTAGTACGACAAGTGCGTGACCAATGACCTTTTATTCCGCATCGGTAACACTTTCCACCATTCTCCGGATTTATCACTTTCTTTTCCTTTCTTATCATTTCTGTTCAACTTCGATGGTTACTTGTATTTTCATGATTTGAATTATTCTAACTACCACGATTATATGGAGTAAATCTTCCATGACCACGACCGCGCCTCTTGAATTATTGAAATTTTGAGCTCTAGTTGCATTCACTTCAGGGAATTGAGTAGAACCAGTGGACTGGGATTCGTGGTTTTTCATCAGTAATTCATTATTTTGTTCGGCCACAAGAAGACACGAAATCAAGTCAGAATACATTGTGAAACCTTTTTCTCGGTATTGCTGCTACAAGAGCAAACCCAAAGTATGAAAAGTAGAAAGTGTATTCTCAATCATATCTCCATCTCTGATTCTTTCTCCATATAATTTCAATTTTGAAGAAATTTTAAATATCATGGAGTTATATTCACTTATGGATTTGAAATCTTGAAAACGCAATTTTATCTAATCATATCGGACTTTTGGAAGTATAACCAACTTCAGGTGGTCATACTTTTCCTTCAAACTAGTAAGGTGAACGTCGTTGCACGTGAACCAAATAGTTTAGTAATTTAATTCAAATTAAATCTATAAATTGGAATCGATTTTTATTATATTATTTGTATTTATAAGAAATGTCATTCATGTATTCGATCATAAAAGAAAGTTTGTGAATGACTAAATTTAAACTTATTTATTGGTGAAATATGATTAAGATATTTTGAACTAAAAAACATGATACTTAAATGATATTATCGCTTAACAAAGTACAATGGATATCAAAAAACTAATGAGCACTATATATAAATCAAAAAATATATTCCAAGAATTCGTTTTAAAATAATGCATTTCTTGTTTATTTTTTTGGTGTCTACTTCTTTTTCATAATTAGTTTTGGGGTTTTTTTGCAATTTATTTTAATGCACTTTTAGCCCGAGCATAATTGGTTGACGTATGGATGCATTTCTCTTTTACTCTATTTCCTAATCGGTGTTATCTTTTAAATTAGTTTGATTACAAGATTCAACTTTTCATTCACCACATGTGCATGTTTTGTTAAGAACGATGAAAAAGTAAAATTCCATATTATATTTAGAAGCTTAGTTCCCGTAATATTTTGATTCATTTTCTCCTTTTTTTTTATAATTAAGTATATATGTTAGGAGGGAGAGATGATGAGAATCAATTCACACACCTCGTAGGCGGGATAAGAGTCTTAACTACTTGACTATTATCCAAATTTTCTCATGTTCTCCATGATTAGATTAATTATTTATATCATAGAAATAATGATAAAATAGACCAATCAATTGTAATTGAAAACGCGCCAATAAATTGATTCAGTTTGAAAGAATAGTCACATTTACATATCAAGTAAACGCAGCAGAACCACATCATAGAGAATAATAATAGTTATGCTCCATTCTATTATCGATTAAAGCATACACGACATCATAAATTTATTGTTTCCACATAATTTTTTATTATTGCGTGTATTGATGTGATTAATAATTATTCTAATTAATTCTTATATAAAAAATTAGTTATGTAATATAGTAATGACAAATTCAATAACATTAAAAATTATTAATTAATACATTGAAATAAATAATATGAAGGACCTCAATTACGTCTTTCGTATTGTTTTCTTTTAAAAATCACTTTACATTCTAAAAATCCATCCAACGAAGCAAATCCAAAGAATAATCCATCATTCGAGCTCTACAACAAAATTATAGAATATAGAATATAATTTAATACAATATTTGTTTTAAGTAAAAGATTAACATATCAACATGTAGATTAGGAAATATGAACTTATGATATAAATATCAAATTATTAATTTATTTTTTAGTTTTTCTTAGCATATATATATATATATACTTCTTTAAAATTTTCAGATTTTGATTCTTGATTTCATATCATATTATATTTTTTTTTGTTAAGTTAGATTATTTCACTACCTGAATAATATAATACATATCTTTTTTCCTAAACTTATAAAATTTATTAAGGGTGTATATAAGTTTTAAGCAAAAATAAGTGTTGTCATAAATGTTAAATTAAACATACGTAAGTGATTTTTCTTCAATATTTCTTCTACCATTCTTACAATAGTATATATATACATATACCAATTTTAACTGTATTTTATTTAAATTTCTTTAAATTTATTATATTAATTTTAATTTTTGTAAATCAAAGTCTGTTTATTGATGTAGTTTTTTTAACTAATACGCCTCTATATAAGTATATAAAAAAAAACTATCATAAAATAGAAGAGCTTAAATAAGAACAATAGTTTCAATCTAAAATTCCTGATATGTAAAATAGAATAAGATTATTAAAAGTCATATTAACTTAAACTAAAATATTTTGTTGCAATAAAATAACTTAGTTTCTTTTTATCCAAACCTGTTAGATTTTTCATCCAATTAATTAAAATTTTATTATGCCAAGAAAAATATAATCAAAATTAATTTTTTTCCTGCTCTCTACACCTCCATATGAAAACATAATTTATAATTACATTTCCTTAAATTTGAGAAAACATATTTATCCTTTTTAAAATGTTTTTTATAGTTAATTTCATGTTTTTATTATCATATTTGTTGGGCTTATTTAACTAAAAGAATATGCAATGATATATTATTAAAATTGATTAATGATTCTAAATTATTGGATTTGAAAGGTCAAATGGTGTATCCATAAAAAAAATAAGTGCATAATAAATGTTAAAACATTTAGTTCCCTTACATTGTTTCTTCTTGGAACCAATTTTTCAAATTGGCATCAAAACTCTTAGTATTAGTTGTTTTATATTGTTATTGTAATGTTTTGCAGTAAAATCATTTTTCTTTTATTTTTATTTATTTAATTTTACAATAGAAATAAGTCAAGCCTTAAAAAGGTAAAGAAATAATAAATATACGATTATGAATAATAAAAATTAAACAATATTACTCATATCTCATCCACTCACCTTGAGATTTAAAATCTCGGAGTATATACTTATAATATATTTGTTTTTCAAATTCAACTTTACATTGTCATAATGGTCGAGTTTTTTTTTTTTATCAAAAGTATACATGAATAAAATAAACTGACAATTGAATCTAAATCATGTTAAACCGTATATCCATTATTACGGGAAACATACATAAAGATTAATGAATAAATCTTAAAAACAAAATAATAATTATTCAAAATTCTAGTAAAAACATTATTTAACTTATCTTAAAAACTAATTATTTTTTAAGGAAAAGCGTAAAATTTCTTGAAATTTTTAATAGTCACAAATTCTCATCTTCCCATACTAAAAATATATCATTTACTCCAACCAAAAAAACTATTATCTCACAATTTAAGGATGTCTAATAGATGATAAATTTATTATTATATGAATATTTTCAACCAATAGTGAAGTTTAGAAAATGTAATTTGTCCTGCTATTTATTTTGAATAATATAAAATTAATTATTTTATTTATTTATTTTTTCTATTCATTTTGTTGTAAATTCATCTCTGTTTTTCTTTTTTGATGTATAGATTTATATGTGTAAATTTTGCATAACACTCAACTTTAAATGGCTAAAATTCTCTCAATAAAAGTAATTATTTTATTCATTTATTTTTCTATTCATTTTGTTGTAAATTCATACTCTTTTTTATTTTTTGATGTATTTATTTATTTATAAAATTAAAGAAAGATATTATATATGTACATTTTGCATAATACTCAACTTTAAATGGCTAAAATTCTCGATATGAAATCTTTTATATGTGCATATGACATATGTTTGGAAAGCTCTCGATATCTAGTATAATATAAAATGAATATTATCTTAAAATTTAAAATATTTTAACAATTAAAATTAAAATTAATCATATAAGAAGGGTTTGGAATATAAAGAGACACTTGTCAATATTATTAAACTAATAAAAGCAAACTCATTATAGAAAACTACTTTTTTTACCCTTAAAGCTAACTTTAGGGATTTTTTTGGCAATTTAAAATTTTCAAGAAATCTTAAAACCTATTCACACTTTTATAATAAGTATAGAAATTGACTTCGCCTTTTGAGTGCCACGAGATTAATTAATTTTCTAAGTAGTGCCTTTTGGGATATTTACAATTTAACCAGGTTAATATGTAGAGTGTAGGGATATTTTAGTCCATCAAAATTTTTGCGAAACATTCATCCTTTTATGATAGTAGATTTTTCCAAATGATAGATGGATCTTTTACCGTAAGGTATTCAATTTTTAAATTTTCATCCAGATGATAATAGAGAAAAATCATAGCCTTAGCTTTATCTTGTGCAGATGCACTATTTCCTTCTTTGATAGTATCACCCAAACATTTAACGTCCAAATGAATTTCAGGATCTAAAGCCCATGACATATAATGTTTTCGGCAGAATATGAAGAGCAATGAAATCGAGTTTTGCGAGGTTAGTCATAATAAAATTTCAATTTAAGAAAATAATAAAACTTACCATACTCGCTAAAAACTTTAAAGATCGGCTAAAACTCGTGCTGATAATGTGTTATAAATAATTAGAAATTAATACTGCAAAATAAGCCTTAAAAAGAAGAATAAGATAAAATGAAGAAGGGGTATATTTCTTATGAATTAAACGATGCCTATTTATAATATGTTGCATGTCATTATCAAAGTACTATGTTTAAGTAGTGTACATCTTTATAATTTTCAACCAAAACGTCGTTTTCAATCAAAATGTCGCTGTCGAATACTATGCATTAATCGCTGAAGTTTGATTTTTCTCACTTTCCACTGTGTATGATGTCCATCTATTTTCATCATAGTGATATATTTATAAACATATTTATAAGTTTTTTTATCTTGTATTTTGTTTTATTAATTCATATTATTTGTGATATCATTATCAATGTATACATGTTACATCTAATGCTAAATACATAAAAATTTAACTATCACATATATATATATATATATATAGATATGATCAAATGAGATCGAGACCACTTTAGCAAGAACATAAGACCACATTTAGACCATTTGATTTAATAATCAATGGTCCAGTTTTACTCCTCATTTTAGGCATTGACGCCTCATTTAAGGGCATTACTGATAATTTCATTGTAAAATGTAAGGGATATATTTGTAATTGGACGTGTTTGAATTTAGTAACTCAAATTCTTCCTTATCTCATCCGTGATTTGTGCAACATCTCTCTCTCTGGAATTCTCCTCTAAAATTTATCTCCATAGAAATTCTCTCACATAGAAATTCTCCATCTACATCAACCTCTCCACGACGACAGATGAAGGCGGCGAAGAGGCAAAGGATCAACCGCTTATGCTTACAATACAACCTTCTTTTGCCACCGATCGTCGTCTCACCATCCACTACTCTGGATCGATAAGCTCCCAACCTTCTTCGATTTTTCGTTTTTTTTCTTCCGAATTTATTCCGAATGTATACGTCTTTTTACATGTGTGTTTATATGCACATATATATTATGAGATTTCGGGATTAGGTTTATAATGTGTTAGAGTTCATAAATTAAGTTGTTCATGTGAACTTAGATATAGAATTCGTGTGTTTAGGTACATAATAATGTGTTTATGGTTTATGTGTTGCATTTCCTTTCGGTTTGCCCTTTTGGATGATGTGAACGTAGATGTAGAATTATGTGTGTTTAGCTATAGAATTCTCATGTGTTTAGTTATAGAATTATGTGTGTGTAGGTATATTTGATTTGGAATCATGTGAACTTAGATATAGAATTACGTGTGTTTAGCTATAGAATTTTGTGTGTTTAGTTATATAATATTGTGTATATGGTTTATGCTAATGGACGATTAGTTGTATATTTTTGTAAATAATTGGTTCTATTTTTTCTCAGGCTTTGTTTTACCAACTAAATGGCAAAAACAAGGGAAAAAGGGCATGGGGAGTGGGGACGAAGGCGATGATCGGGGAAGAGGGCAAAGAATTATGTGTTTTTAGTTTCGTAATAATGTTTATTTAGTAATAGCACAATATTTTAGTTGTAGAATTATGTGTTTTTAGTTTCGTAATAATGTTTATTTAGTAATAGCACAAATGTTTTTCAAACCAATGCATCAACATATATACATTAACGTATTTTTCTGCGAATTTGAAATTTGAATTGGAAAAGTCAAGGACTAAATAATAAATTATTTGATACAATACAGATCACCCATACACACCCCGCCAACCCCACCCCAACCCCACATGTTTTTGGATTTTATAGTGATCGAGTTAAAGATATGGGAAGATAATTTTTGAGTGTAGAATGAGTGTGTTTATATAGGTATGTAATTGTGTGTATTTAAGTTTGAAATTATGTGTAGTTAGTTAGTATGATATGGTTAATTATAATATATAGTCTACAAAGTTTGAAGTTGTTTTCCATGGTATATTTTGCGAGGTTCGGATGTTTTCAAACTACTTGGAGACTAAAGGCCGCCCGCAAAATGGCTAGTGTTGTCCGAAAATTCACCCCGTCTGACTATGCATGCTTGGAGAGATACCACAAACAAAGTTGATTGTGGTATATATGCCATGAGGCATATGGAGAGCTACATGGGCGGTGGCACCAAGGGATGGGATTGTGGTTTGGAGAAGAATAATGTGTCTCAACTGTATGTCAACTTACGCACGAAGTGCTCAGCCTGCAATAATCTTCCACCATAGCAATGAGCTAAAGGATAGATGTTTGGAAGAAGCCGAGAAAGTTTTGGACGGGGAAGATCGTATTGTAGTTTTATTTTAAATAGACAACGTAGTATGCGAGTGTGCTCATCATTTTTGTATAGTTAGTTTACTATCGTTGGTGTTTTTTGTCTTTGGGAGCCATTTGCATATGACTTAGATGGTTTCTTGAATTGTGGATATGAATGGTTGGGGCGTGGGGTGTTTTCTCTTTAATCAATATAAATTTGCATTTTCACGTTCATATGGTCGGAATGTTGTTATACAACGTTAATATTGTATTGTAGTTATTACATTGTATGTGTTTCGCACAAAATTATGTACAAGATTAAGTATCCACTAACCCAAAACTATATACACATTATTATATAACTAAACACACATTATTCTATTGCTAAATACACATGATTCCAAAACAAGTATACATGTTCGCACAAAAAAAAAAAAAACAGTGCTATTACTAAACAAACATTATTGCAAAACTAAAAACACATAATTCTACATCTAAAAACACATAATTTCAAACCAAAATATACATGCACGAAATTACAAAAAACAATATGCTATTACTAAACAAACATTATTGCAAAACTAAAAACACATAATTCTACATCTAAAAACACATAATTCCAAACCAAATATACATGCTTGCACAAAATAACAAAAAGCAATATGCTATTACTAAACAAACATAATTACATAACTAAAAACACATAATTCTACATCTTTAAACACATAATTCCAAAACATATGTTTATTGATCTTGATGTTGTCATTGAAGGACGATGTGTGGGTAATACACAAATAATGTGTAAATAGGTTGCGATATTGTATGTTTATGTTCGTAATTATGTAAACAAATCATAAATCCTCGTTCTTGAATTTCTTCGTAGTGCTTCTTCTAACGTCGAAGCCACTACACAAACCATAATCCTTATAAAATTGTATTCATGCCTCCAATGTATGGAAATGCATGTTGGCACGAGGGATTTTTTCTTGCTCAACCTCTCGAGATCCAATATTTAGTTGATCCGGTGAGATTTCGAGCCTCGACCAACGTGAATCGTAACTGGATCTTGATCTGCAAAAACACAATATTTAGATATTAAAACAACAAATTATGAATACTATTTACACAGATTTTAAATGTATCGTGTAAATCCATATTTACAGAACATGAACGTATGGTGCAAAATTGAACTCACCAATATTTGTTGTATAAGTACACATATTTAATGCCATTTGTGTTCATAATTAATACTTTAAACATATATTAGATGCATTGTTAATAGGCAAAAACGTATTTAGGGAATACATTATATGTGAGACACTATATATTAGAATCTATATGTACTACATATATTTCATTCTAAATACACACATTTGAGACACTATGCGCACATTTCATTAATACCAACTGAACACACATATGTACAGAAGCTATTTTGGATATATTATAGGTGATACACATTTTTCATAATAAATACACATGTATTCGAGACACTATATACACATTTCATTAATACTAACGAAACACACATATGTACAGCTATATGTGTTACATTATATGTGATACATATTTTTCATAATAAATACACAAATTCAAACACTATACACGGATATCATTAATACGAACTAAACACATGTGCTCTAAGCATATAATATACACGATTCTGATTTGCAAAGCTATACGCACGAATTACAAAGCTATATGCACGAGAATTCCAAAGCTATATGTATGAATTAATTGGAGAATTTTTGATTGTTCAACATTACATGCATTCGAACCTCACATTTTTGCCGATGAATTGGTGTCAAATATTACCTTGTTGGGACTATTTTGTGGAGGGTATCCTGTGTCCGTGACATTGCAATCGATCCCGTTGATGTAGATTTTTTGGTGTTTTTGATCACGAGAATATTTGTTGGTTCGATTTTTGCGTAGGATTTACGTGTTTTTTACGTTGCTTTGATCGTGGGAGAAGACGATGATGAAGGTGATATTTGGACGCCCGGGAAAGCGTTGCTTTGATCGTGGTTTTTTTTTTTCCTGGTTTTGGACGATGCTTTCACGTTTGGAAGAAGAAGATGGTGATTATGGTAAGATTCTATTCCTTGATTTTAGAAAACAGATTATTTGGGTGATTTTAACATTCCAATTGTACCCCTATTTGGTCCCCACTATTTTTTAATTACTCTAAAATGCCATTAAATCCTAGCTTTTTATTTTATTTGGTTGAAGGGTGTGGATTGAGTCTCATGTTCCTACCTATAGCTATGGTCTCATAGGATCTCATCCCTATATATATATATATATATATATATATATATATATATATACACGTAAAATATAGTACATATATTGAGAAAATAAAAATAATAGGTGGGTCGGGGTAACACTGGTCATGGTGACCCAAATATGATGGACTAGATTAGTCTATTCTCTTGCAGATCACTGCTGCACGTATATCAATAGAGGTGTCAAACGGGGGCGGGGGGGGCCAGCCTGCGGGTTCCCGCCAAAACCCGCCACTTGGTGGGGCGGGCGGCCGGCCGCCAAGGTGGCGGGCCGAGAAAATCTCAACCCAACCCAACCCGCCAAAAATAAAAAAAAAAAAAATAAAAAAATATTTTTTATTCATATTATTAATTTTAATGAATTAAATATACTAATGGATAATAAGTACATATTTTATAAAAATATTATATATACTTTTATAAGAGATAAAAATATAAAAAATTAATTATCCTATTTTTTTGTCTATTTTATCTATTTTTTCATTTTTTTCTTTTTTTTTTTTTAATTTTCTGGCGAAGCCCGCTACGCCCAACCCGCCAAGCCCACGCCCACGATGTATGGCTGGGCTAGCCGTTTAAACCGCCTACTAAATACTTAACCCACACCCTTACCTAGCACTTCCTGGCGGGCGGGCGGCCCAATTCGCTTTTGACAGCTCTATATATCAATCAATTTACACAGTACTTGGCTAAGAGGATTGGGTTGGAAAAACCTTTGAAAAAAAAGAGGGTGAAAGCGATTCACTAAAACACTACTCGATGACCGAACACCTCTAAAATTTGATATGCTTCAAAGTCCAACCTCCACTTGTGGATGGTTCATTGGTTTGCTGCAATTTCTTCATCATCTATAAAGAATCTTTACGTGATCGGTGATTCCTATCTTTGATAATTAAAACACCCTTAAGAGTCTCAGTCTCTATCCACACTCTTCATACAGCAAGAAAATATTTTCAGTCTTTGACGGACACGGAGGAAGAAATGGGAAAGGGTGGGATGTCTCATGGAAACGTTGGAGAGGGTAAAGATGGAGAAGAAGAGAACATGGCTGCTTGGCTTCTTGGCGTTAACAACCTCAAGATTCAGCCTTTTAAGCTCCCTCCTCTTGGTATTTCATTATTCTTCTGCCCTTGCACTTTCCTTTTTCTTTATTTTTCCTTTTATTTGAAATTTTTGGAAACCTTGTAGTAACGCTATGTAAATTTGATGTTTTTCAATGTGGGCTCAATTTGTAATTTGTTTTGCTTTTCGTAGGTACTCATGATGCTAGAATAAGAATGAAAGCTGTGGGTATATGTGGAAGTGATGTTCACTTCCTCAAGGTGACACTTTTTTCTTATTTTAGTACATAATTATGTCCATTAAAATTCATCATTGTGGGGTTTTTGGGTTTGTGTGAGTGTTTCTGTGTGTATTTTATGTTAAATGTCATTAGTTTAGCCATTTGAACTAATGATGTGAGGATCTATTATGCTTTAATTCTTGTAGCTAAGACCCATTTTTCCAATTCAATCTTTGAGAAATGCTATCGATAACATGCTCATTCATTTTCAATCAATGTGATAGTTCTTAAGAGCACGATTTTCTAATGTTTCAGGAGATGAAATTAGCGGATTTTGTTGTCACGGAGCCAATGGTGATTGGGCATGAGTGTGCTGGTATTATTGAGGAAGTTGGGACTGAAGTGAAACACCTAGTGCCTGGTGACCGTGTCGCCGTGGAACCGGGAATAAGTTGCTGGCGGTGTGACCTTTGCAAGGATGGCCGATATAATCTGTGCCCCGAGATGAAGTTTTTGCTACTCCCCCTGTTCATGGTTCCCTTGCTAATCAGGTTATCTGAGAGCTGCACTTGTAAACAGATTTTTCACCATATTTCTTTCTTCATTTCAGTTTAATATGCTGTGTCCATTGCGAAGAATAAAATTGAGCTGCTTATTTCCTTAAATCTTTATTCAGTTGGTACTAAATATGGGATAAATCTATTTTTTAGTATCTAAACTCTACCATGTTTTTGTTGGGAAAAATCGGATCCCACATTCACCCCTAGGGACAAGCGAGAAATAACCGAGAAATAAAATGAAAAATAACAACAATCCATAACACAAGAATTTACGTGGAAACTCCAAAACCGGAGAAAAACCAGAGCTCACAGAGAAAGAAATTCCACTATGTGAAACATTTTACAATCACAGACATTTTCTCTCCCCGACCCCAAAACTCAAACAATTTTCATTTTTTGGTACCCTATTTTCATTTATTGGTACCCTATTTCAGGGCATATCAATTTCGGTACTCCAAATTTTACTTTTTGATCACTTTCGCCACATTTCGTATCGTAAGTGATTAAAAAGAAACACGGGGTACCAAAATTGATGCTGAAAAAGTAAAACTCGGAGTAGCAAAATTGGCATATGCCTGATGAGATGTGGCAAGGGTTATTAAAAGGTAAACCTAGGTTACCAAAATTGAGATGACCTGAATGTGGATCAAAAGTGAAAACACGCACAATCTATCTAGTACTCCCATGTTTAACATGGACTCATTTGTATTAATGAATGATGAAATTTTATTTGGAGATTACGAATGTCTAATTCTTCGTGTAGCAGAATTCTTCATTTGCTTTTTGTTTACTTGAATTGGCATCAGTTTATTGTCGGGTTGAGTTTGTCGAATTTTTAGTAATTTCTATGACCTTGTCGAAGTGAAGGTTAATTTGATCGTGACTATAGATGATAATAGTAACTTTATTCTCTTGTCCTCTCGTGACAGATCGTGCATCCCGCAGACTTATGTTTCAAACTCCCCGACAATGTGAGCTTGGAGGAAGGGGCAATGTGTGAGCCGTTGAGTGTCGGAGTTCATGCGTGTCGCCGGGCCAATGTTGGTCCTGAGACAAATGTGTTGGTGATGGGAGCAGGACCAATTGGGCTTGTAACGATGCTTGTGGCTCGTGCTTTTGGATCACCGAGAATAGTGATTGTGGATGTTGATGATCACCGTCTCTCAGTCGCAAAGGAGCTTGGAGCAGACGAGACTGTCAAAGTTTCGACTAGTATAAATGTAAGTATCTGTTTTGACAAAACATCAAGTGTTATTGAAATGTGTTGCTATTCGAGCATCAAATTTTGTGTGTTGTTACGGTATCTAGATTTCATAAACTATAGAAAAGGTGGAGAATGAATCTTTGGGATAATTACGAAAAAAACACCTTGAGGTTCGGGCTAATTACAAAAAAACCCAGAGGTTTTTGAAAATTTCAAAAGGACCCTTTAGGTTTGATTTTGTCTTACATTTCCCCCCTTCATAAGCATAAAACATTTCACCCCCACTATATTTTTAGAAATATTACAGTTACCCCCTTAAATTTAAGACAAAATCAAACTTGAGGTTTTTTTTTTTTTGTAATTTTGAAACATCTATGGATTTTTTGTAATTAGCCCATTTCTTAGGGGGTCTTTTGTAATTATCCCTTCATGTTTTTTTCATAAAACTTCATTCAAAGGTGTTCCTTGGCGGAATAGTTGTGGGTCTTTTATTACCGAGTACAATGCTTAGTCTCTTTATAAGAAATTATTTACCTTTATTCTCTGCCGAATGAGTATATTTTGTGAGGCTAATCAGTGGGTGTTGCAGTACATCCTTGAAATTTTCATTTAAAGCTTTTTCAGCGAATAAAGTCAAGGTTTGTATATTTTCTAAGAATTTTCAGCCGGATTTAGGGATAATAAGGAAGAAGAAGATGACCGATAAAAACTATGGAAAAAGAATAAAATAACTGTTTTATCCCAGTCAAAAATATATATATATTTGAATTAAAAAAAAAATCAGTTATTGTATCATATATATTATCCCACTCAAAATTTATATACCAAAAAACTGATTGCATTATTTTTGTATTGTAAGAAATAAGGTTATTACATTAATTTTTAGTCTTTCATGCTTTTCTTTGTACATGAATAGTTGTATATGATATATATCCTTAAAACCATTTTATCCCAATCAAAACTGTATGTTGCCTTTGCTTCTAAAAGAAATGTATGTTAGCTGATCCCAATTTATTCGTTTCTTGTGTCAGTGCCTGGAGTACTTACATAATGTCTTCAATATAGAAGCATTACTTAGAAAATGGGCTCTTGAGAAGCCTTGAACAAATCTGGGATGGCGCTAGGACAGCAATGAAAAATCAGGACCAGAGTTGTGTAAATTTGTGGTAGTGTAGTATTGAGAAAGACACACTCTTATAACTATTAATGTATTCACTTAATTGAACTGTACACTTTCGTAGAATTTGAAAAGGTTATGAGAGGAATAACAACATCAATTAGTTAGACTGATAGATTTCTGTAAGTGATTAAAGAGTTCCGGTTTACATAAGGATTGTTTAGTTTTTTCACAACCGAAAGAAATGTGTGGAATCCATACTTCTATTATACTATGATGGTAATATGGCAAATTAGTCCTTTATGTTGGCATGCATAGTGTTTTAGTCCGATTTTTAGCTTTTTCTGCGATTTACATACACTGACTGGGGACCCAAAAATGCTTATGTGGCTTTTAATATTGGAGGGAAAATCAATGATGTGGCAATTTGAGTTGCAATATACTGACAATTTTGGAACAGGATGTAGCTGCAGAAATTGAACGAATTAAGGAAGCAATGGGGGCAGTAGTTGACATAAGTTTCGACTGTGCGGGCTTTAGTAAAACAATGTCAACAGCTCTTGGAGCCACTTCTTCAGGTGGAAAAGTTTGTCTTGTCGGGTTGGGTCACACGGAGATGACCCTCCCTCTTGCCCCGGCTGCTGTCAGGTATCCTATGAAACACTCGTTTTCTTAGCTGAATTTTTGGAATGTATTTAGGCTTTAAGTAATTGTGATAATTACAAATACTACCTTTGAGGTTTAGCCTAATTACAAAAAGAAAAATATCATTCAAAATTTCAAATACTCATCGACACATGTTTACAAATTGCACTATTTTTTTTTTTTTTTTTTTTTTGGGGGTGTAGTTTGTAAAACAAATACAAACCTCGGGAGTGTTCGCAAAACTTCAAAGAGGTATCTGTACTTTGAATAATAACTGGGTATTTTTATTTATTTTTTTGTAATCAGACTAGTTCATGGTTAGTTTTTGTATGCATAATTGATGTTTGATGAAATTTCAGGGAGGTCGATGTGGTTGGCATATTTCGCTACAAGAACACATGGCCATTGTGCCTCGAATTTCTGAGGAGTGGAAAGATAGATGTGAAGCCATTGATCACTCACAGGTTTGGATTCTCTCAAAAGGAGGTTGAAGATGCCTTTGAAACCAGCGCACGTGGCGGTAATGCTATCAAGGTCATGTTTAACCTGTAAATGTAATTCGGTGAAGATGGTGAAAACAGAGGAATAAAAGCAAGTAATAATCGTGTGAAATGTAAGTCAGTTCCATGTGTGTATATATGCGAGGCTAGTGAAATCCAGCATGAATAACTGTTATGCTTGTGAATTGTGTTGTCTAATGAATAAAAGGTGAGTTCTAAAATTCCTCTGGGTTTGAAAGGTCATATCTGTTTCACCTCATCTTAATCTTATTGGTATGTTAATGTAAAATTTTACAGGCTCTCTGAATTTCAACAACTTAAACAATTCAACCTTTCAGGCTCCTTATTGGTAGCATGAGATGATGAGATACATGTTTTTACGAGGGTACTTATTTGATATTCTTATTTTTCAAATTACTTCGATCAATATTTTCATAATCAAAACAATAGCAAAATTAATGGCGCAAGTATTTGCTTTGAAGAATATTTATACAAAAAAAAAAAAGAATAAATAGAAAGACTGGATAACATAAAATTAAAATGATTGAACATTACATTATGGAAGAGCATAAAATGAAACTCAAATACTACAGTACAATGGCTGAAATGCATAAGAAACTTCCTCAATTAGACATCCATTATGATTACGTTACACAGGCACATTCAGATACTAAGCAAGACACCATGAAAAATGAGAAAAAACTCAAAACTCGCATTTTCTCGTGTTCCATATGGTGGAACTTTTGCATTGACAGACGATAAAATTGGGGGACAAAGAAAAGAGTTACAATATAATGACTATAATTTGCTTCTCATGATGCGGTGGTTGTTGGTTCAGCCGACCACTTCCATACTCTAACTTGACCTGACCCATCACCGGTGAAAAATAAACCGCCGGGACCAATCTGTATCGAGCGAACCTCTTTCTTCGAAAAGATCTTTCCCCTCAGAAAATCTAGATAAGAAAAACCAAACGTCGATATCCAAATTTTAAGATGATGCAGTAAACAATTTGGAGAAACCAAACAAAAAAATGGAAAAGGAATATATACTAAGAGAAAGATGGCAGAAGAATGTGAAACTCACGATGGCAAATCATAGACTCGAATTGCATTGTCATTGCATGAACACAGCAACACAGGTTTGGCTTCTGAATCATGCATCCCACACAGAGTGAGTATACCCTGCAGTAAACTTCTACATGTAAATACGAGTATATTGCATCCAACCAGCAAAAGAAGCCAAGGTCAAAACATTGTATAAACTCTATTACTAGTACCACTGTGCTCATGCCACTGTAATCTAATATAATTTAAGGTTAATTACAAAAACCCTTGATATTTGCTTATCTTACAATTGTAGCTGTTGAGGGGTTATTTGTAAAGCAATACAAACCTTAAGGAGGTATTTGTAATTTTGAATGATAATTGGACTGTTTTCTAAATATTTAAAAACTTAAGTTGGACTGAGTATAATACTTTTCTACTCAAAGTGAAAATCATTAAATTAAGACATTTTCTAGGTAATTATGCTAAACCTTAGGGGTAATTTCTGTAATTTACCCTAAAACTTATAACTGTCGGCAGAAGTTACTGGAATAGTTAATAGTAAATTATCATTTAGACATTTGCTCTGTTATTGCATTTGTTGAGACATCATTATACTAGTTCCTTGCTTCAGCTTAAGAAAGCAACTAAAGAAGTGATGAAACAGTATAAAAAGCATACATGTTCCTCGGTGTGGGTATATGTTACTTCCAATTTACCAGTCTCAGTTGCAGCCCAAACCTACACAAGTGGAGAAAAAACATGTGAGGTGGTTATTTTTTGAAGCCATATTAAAGTGAAGTATACAGAGATCAAATTGAAAGAGGATGTACAAACCTTTACAGTTTTATCCAATGAAGCTGACAAAAGGAAATGATCCCAACATAAAACAGACATCACAACATCTGTATGCCCTGGTAATGTTTGTACACACTGCAAAGTTTCCAGGCTCCATACCTGAACATAAAACACAAAATATAGAAACAAGATAAGCAATGACAAGATTTTGATAACCATCGCTAGGAAATTCTTCTTTTAAAAAAATCACAGATAAATCAGGAACATGTTTTGTTTGAGTGTCCAACTTACTCTAATAGATTGGTCCATGGATCCAGAGTACATTCTGTTACCTCCGACCACTAGGGTCACAACAGCAAGAGTGTGACCCTTGAGTGATGCAGCTGGTTCAAAACAGTTGGCAGCTACATTGAATTTCCATGCCAATATTGTCCCCTCCTGCAATAAAATAACGATGATCAGACAAAAAGGAAAACATCAAAACCTGTTTCATAGACAAGCGCATGAATGCGTTTCAGTGTCTCCGCACAGCAACTCATTCTAAAAACAAGAGTACAATTTAAGGAATAAAAAACTAGAATGTCAATTACAGAAAACATAAACAGAAAAATTCCCTATCGATAAGTACACGTAGATTATATATCTGTTAAATGTGATTGTTTCGAGTCGATTGAGGTCAGGTTAATGCATTGCCAACTGAAATGCTACAGATAATTTATTGGCATATCAAACAAAATGTAAAATAACATATGCAAAACAATGTAATAGGTGTGGAAAACAAAGCCCATATGATCTCGTCAGCAATGATATAAGCTAAAATACCTGTGTACCGGCAAGGAGTAAATCATTGCCAACGACAAGGGAATAGACTTGTCCAACAGGGCCATCTAAACTTAGCTCCGTAGAAGTTTGGATATTCCATGCCTAGTTCAGAACAAGAAAACAACCAAAATTAGTGGACATAATTGAAGTCCGTCAGGAAACATAAATAAATAGAAACACATGCATACACAAAAAAGTAGTAAAATGCATAACCTAAATCTGCACCCCCACCCCAGCCATGTTTTGCTGCAATTGCAAATAAACCTCTCGGTTTACAAATAGCCAGAAAAAGAAAAAGAAAAAAAAAGAAGAAAAAAGAAAAAAAGAAAGACGCTGGTTTTTATAGAAAATCCACATGAATCCCCTACCCAGTCAACAACTAACAATGTGGGCACCTGATCTGCAAAATAGATATTACTTTAGCATCCTTTTTGGCCAAGTATCGTTTCTAATTGATTAACTTCCTCCTCTCACATTATATGTAAGAGAACGCATAAACTGCCCTATGTTTTTCAAAATTGCAAAACTCTTCTATGAAGAAATAGACAAAAAAAACTCCTTGCCTTTATAAGTTACACACAAGTTCCGCATTGTTAAAAAAAAAAAAAAAATAAAAAATAAAAAACTAACCGTCAACTTTAACCTTGAAATGCCCATTATATCCCTCGATTTGTATGACTTAATTCCATTTTAGTATTTCTAGACGTAAAACTTACCATGACAGAAATTATATAATATTTACTCACTAATAAGATCATCTAAAACTTACCAATAGGACTCACTTAAAAAAAAAAAAGGGTCCATATTTTTATTCAAATTTTCACGAGAACATTTGTTCCACCACTTCACTGCCTTCAGCCCATTTCTTCCTATTGCATCCATTTATACAAATAAATAAATAAATATATAAAATAATTATACTAATTTGGGAAAGAAATTGAAAACATTAGTAGGAAATGGGATCTGGTGGCCACAGTCAGGGGCAGGGGATGGGGGTCCGGTAGGGACCCACGTGGCAGTAGCAGTCCCGGTTGAGGATGGTATGGCCACAGCACTCTGGGGTTGGGTTGGCAAGGGCAATCTGGAGCAAGGAATGATATGGTATTGGCTGCTTGGGTTGATGATAGAGTGTCCACGGCATTCAAGATAAGCGGATGGGGTGATGGCGGTGCATAGTATGGAATGGCGCCGGTGCTTGGGGTGGGAGGTAGGTAGTGCCCGATGGCAGGAGATATGGTGGTGATACTGATAGAGCCAATCATATAGTGCTAGGTTGTGGTGGTGTGGACTAGTTGAATGGGGTGGTCATGGGGCAGGGGAGGTTGGGATGGCAGCAATGGAACTCTACGGAGAAAAAGCAAAAAAAAAAAAAAAGAATGAGAAACAGAAAATAAAGTGGAACAAGGTTTGGGTTTGATTCAGATCCACCCACCAGCCCGAACAAGGATTTTGGATCGAAAGGCTACTATAGTAAACATTAAAATTTTTTAAGAAACAATAATTTTATTAATATAATAAAAAGTTACAAGAAGTTACAATAAGTGGATAAGGAATCCACCCGAGGTGTCTCAAATCTGAAGTAACACATCATAATGCTTACTTCCAGTCTCTAATCAAGTCTGAAATGAACAAATGATTAAATTCTTTATGCCCTATTATCCATGAAGCTACCCCACTCTTAATCCTATCCCAACACTCTAAAACTGACTCTTCATTATCGTTGAAAATTCTTTTGTTTCTTTCCAACCAAACAGACCAACATACAATAGGAATAATTGCACTCCATAAAATCACTCCTTTGCTTCCCAAGTACCATCCTAAATCCTTCATAAAAAGATCCGAAAAAGGTTATAAATTAACATTAGATATAAGATACTTATAATTCCAAAATATCATTAATTAGAAAAAGGTTAAAATAAAAAAGGAATAGAAGATATAGTCATTCATGTACAAAGTTTTAAGACACACCTACTATTTCTTCTTCTTTTTTTGTTTTTAAATTACCGCTAGATTGAAATAATTTAAAATATAACTTTTAACACTTTGAATCTAAAATAGTAATATGAATCATGCTGCTCATATCAGAACCAAACCCAAACCCACTTAGTTCTTTTAAACCATTCTTCCTTTTCTGCCTTCTTATTCTTTTTTAAGGTTCCACCACAGCTACTCCATCTGGTTCCCCCAGAAACGTTACCATTCCATCTCTACCCAAGACAGAGGCCACCCTATCTCCTGTTACCAGCCATGGCGGAGGTGGCTCCAACCTATCCCCTGCCCACAGCTCTACTGCCAACACAAGCCAGCCTCTACACCACCACTATGTGATCCCTTTCCCTGAACTGTTGTTGCCTCCCACATCCCGTACACCATGTTGGTGCTGCTAAGATATCCCAAATCCAAACAGATGCCACTACTGGCACAACACCATCCCTTGCCCCAGAAACCCACCGGCCACCTCAGTCTGTTGTGGCACTCCACGTCCTATACCTCAGACCATTGCCCTCTGCCTGCTCCAAACTGCAGCCACCCCATGGCATTCCTGATTCAATATTTCCTATATATTTTCTGAAATTATAATATGTCAATCGTTGTAATACTAGGAAACAGATTGAAGTGCAGTAGGTAGAGAAATATATTATTGACAATTTGAATAAAATTATGAACTGTTGATATTTTCTAATGAGGTATAATCTCATGATCAATACACATTAAATAAGATCTAAATGTCGATAGGCATAAAAATGGATAAAGTAAACTAAAAATAAACTCTTATAAACAGTTAGGTATAACAGGCATTTCAAGTAAGAGTTAACAGAATTGTTTTAATGGCTAGGAAATGTTTGCATACTTCTTATAAACACAAGGGTTTTTCTGTCTATTATTCAAGAAGGAGAGAGTTTATTGGAATTTCGATTTAAAAAAAAAAAGATATTATGCATTATACTAAACAAAACAAAAAAACAAGAGAGAGAGAGAGATCCAACAAAGCAATAATATAGTGACCTCAATTAAGGGCAGCAAAGTAATAAGATACTTTCATTCTTTATCTACCTTGACAAGATTCGTCAAACCAACGAATACCCATGGACCTTCACTTAGCATACAGCCTACTGCACCTCCCAAATTCACGCCGCCTGCCAGCTGTTAACAAAGCCCAAAAACCAAGGATAAAGTTTATATAACCATTACCAAGGGAAGGGGATTAAAAATTGCAAAGGACATAAACAAACATACATATGCATCATGCAAGGACATAAGAGCACTCGTAAATGAAGAGCATTCCCAAGAAACCAAGCTCCTAATCCTTTTATTAGTAACTTACGCAAAAACCATAGGTAAAAATGCACAAATACCATTAAGGCTTAAAGATGAATTGAGCTGAGTTAGCTGACTCATGAGTCTAATGAGCTGGCTGGAGGGAGGTTCAATTCGAACTGAGAGCTGTTTGAGCTCAAGCTTGAGCTTGCTGCAAGATTTTTCATGATTCAAGTTGAGCCCAATTATTGGCGTTCGAAAGCCCCAGAACACCATCTTTTATCTTTTTTTATTATTTTTTATATTTCAGAAATCATAATAATACTAACAGTAGTACTATCATCCTCATAACATCACAATAATGATGATGATAATAATAATTTATATTACCATATTATTATAATATACATATTCATAATCATGATAAAATGAGTAAATAACATAATTCCCAGAATTTCAAGTATCAGGATTATTTCTTAGTGAGGGTGAACTCAAGTTTGAGCTTGAAGGAGCTCAACATTAAATGACCGGAGATCAAGCTCGATATTTTGAATAGTGCTCAAGCTTGAGTTTGAGTTTTACAAGCTTGACGGGAGCTCGGGCTCAAATGTTTAAAGTGAGTGAGAGCTTGAACCTACTAATTTTTGAAATTTCTACTCAAGCCCGATACCTTTGCTACTCTTGCCAACTTTGTCTTATTTCTCAAGATTTTAGTATAGAAAACCTCAAGCATGGTATACGATAAACTAATTGGAACAAGTAATTTCGCTTAAAAGGAAATTGAGTAAGCCAATAAATTTCAAATATATGTATCCGAGAATGAAATTTTCTCCACTAATATTTGCAAGATGCACACAATGGTTAACAAGGTAGATAAAAGAAAAGAAATGCAGAAACAACATGTGTAAACAACCTGACCAGATTGGCAGTCCCAAAATTTAACAGTCTCATCTTGACTCGGTGTAAAGCTTATCAGACCCCAAAGGTAAAGCAATCCCAGTTACAACCTGATAAAAAAATCTTCTATATTAAGCACATAATTCAGATAACATGCTAACCAGCAACTCTAGGTCGCAAAATTCAACATATTATTTAAAAAGAAAAAAATACATACCCCAAAGAACTCAACTTTTTAAGATGAAAATAATTAGATAAACCAACTTGAAGCCCCCAACCATTACATCATACAAAATCAAGATAAACTGATAGATGCATTCGGCAACACGACCAGGGCTCTCCAAACCAAATACCAAAAAACCAATACGATTAAACTAAAACTCCAACCACGTGCCACCAAACTAAATTTAAAATCTTCAACTAGATAGAACAGCACAACAATCCAATGAAGGTGAAAACCGATAACCATACCAGCTTGACTAAGTAACAAAATTTGACCAGAAAACATCCATTATCATAAATCAAACCAATCATCCATACACACACACACACACACACACACACACACACACACACACACACACACACACACACACACACAGAGAGAGAGAGAGAGAGAGAGAGAGAGAGAGAGAGAGAGAGAGAGAGAGAGAGAGAGAGAGAGACCATACAGCAACATTAACATCTGTATCTACCAACAAAAAATAGTGCAATAAAACCAACCTGCTGGTGACCCTCAAGTGACGTCAATAGCGAAAACCAATCCCCTGTAGACCACTGATGCAAGTATTTACAATTATCTCCGAATTTACAGCTCCCTTGTACCCAATGATTACATAATTTCTCAATCTTCTTCACAACCGTCCTACTACTACTAACAGGCTGCTGCGATTGCACCCTCCCCCAGGTATTATTTTTACTAAAATTATAGTTCCCACTCCTCCTTAATCCTCCACCGCCACGATAATTATCCTCCGGCCCAAACCCCTGATGTGCCCTCTTGCCATTTCCCGCTGTCGGCAGCTCACTGTGCAAAAATGGGCACGGAAATCTCGTGCACTTTCCTTGTCTCCAATGAAAACAGACCTTCTGCTGCTTATTATTATTGCCGTTATCCGTCGAAGACGATGGTCCCAGCCTGTGAAAAACTCGTCTTCCCCCATCCACATCCATGATGAATTCCAATGTAAATTTACGCCTAAAAGGTAATAAATTTCTTATCGGATTTTGCAAACTTATGCGTGAGTTTGGATATGATCATGTGATATTGGGGGAACGTAAATAAGAGATGGTTTGATCAAGATGAAGAGAGAGAGAGAATGAGAGGAATGGAAATTCAGTTAGGGTTTGAAGGAGATTTCATGAACCCTAATTTTTGGGGATAGCAAGAACGCTGGTTTGGAGTTCTGCGTTTGGACTGGGGACAAAGAAGAGATGCAGATTTGGGAGGAGGTAGAGGAAAAAAGTGTTTGCCTTTTTTTTCTTTCTTTTTATATTTTCTTTATAATTTTGTTATTATTGTAGGCATGAAATGTATACCGGGTCATGGGACGAGTCAACTCAAATGGGGCAGACCAGTATGAGTCTTGAACCCGCGGGTCAAATTGTTATCCATCTGTCCGTGTAAAGGGATTGAGTTGAGCCAAACATATTAACGTTCAAACTTGTTTGATCTTCATTGAATTTCAAAAATGCGTTAGAGTTTAGTTTGATTATTAATCAAATCGAAATTAAATGGACTTTAGTGAAATTAACACGAGCTCAGTAGGCAATATTTTACACATATTCAATGGCGGAACTAAGGGGGGGACAAGTGGGGGCCATCATTTCAAATTTTTAAAAAGTTAATTTTTATACTTGTTATTTATTTTAAAAATATATATATACTATTGGAAAATTGCATTTGCCCCCAAAATTTGAAGAAAAATTTACTCTATAGGTTTTCGAAATAGGTTTCGTTTAACTCCCTAGAATCACTGCGTCAATCGCATATTATATTAATCATTTACTAATCAATTTGAACTCGGTAAATGAGCTTTATATTTTATTGAACGAAAAATTATGTTGAAGCTCGATTCGTTATGTTAATGAATTAAACTCAAATGAGCTTTTAACGATCAATCAAGAGAATCGGGTAACTTGGTTCGATTTTCACTCTTATGTCTATCCACCTCATCCCATTTATTTAATCCAAACCCGCCCAACTGAGACGGATCCGGTTCCAATTCAGGTATTAGCCGGGGTATTGGGCCATTGCATACTCGGTAATGTCCTGATAATAAAACAAAATTATGGAGACGAAAAGGAGAAAAGCATAAAAACCATTAGACAAACAGAAACAAAGTAGCCAATAAGAACATAATGGCACAAAGGCACAAACAGAATAAAGAAAAACACAAGTGGTAGCTGTATTTTTGGCAAACTCAGGAGGAGACCGGAATACCCCACTTCAGGTCTCTCTCCAATTCTCTCGTTTCTTCGTTGGGGAAGAATTGAACAACAGTTCGTCCTCTTCTTCTGTGGCTGACCTCTGATTCTCTCTTTTTTCTCAAGGTTAGAATGATCTGTCCAAGCCCCTCCAAAAAATTTACATGATTATGAAAAAAGCTTGCTTTTTGGCGTGTTTTTGACAAATTATGGATCTCGGATTGTTTATCCGAGTCCAGATTTTGGTGGGTTTCCCTTGGAAGTTAATATTTTTAGTTGGACTTGTCCCTGGAATTTCCTTATTTTGCTGTTGGTTTTTTGCCATTAATTTTATGTAAGTTTTCAATTTGGAGATATTTTTTTTTTTGGGTTTCTTGTACTCGGTTCAATTGGTGCGACCTCTAAAATTTTGAAATCTATGCTTTGCTTGTAGGTTTTACTGGTTCTTTTCTTTTGTTTTAAAAAGCTCAGTTTGAATTCTTTGTCGCTTGCGTCGTTTGTAAATATTTGTAATCAAATTTCCTTGTCCTTTTGCTGCTGGGTCCACAATTTCTGATGAAATGCGAGAAAAAGAACTTGATGTTGTTATGTTTTCTGAGATTTAATTCTTGTGCAGCTGCTGAATTTTCAGATCCAGGTAAATTGGGAAGTATGAAGACATTGAAGCTATGATTTCTTTTTTATGCTTTTCAGAGGTTGATTGATCTGATGAATACTTGTCCAGATACATAGTCCTATTTTTCCTCATGGCCATCATTTTCAAACTCCAACTAGCACAAGAAACTTCTACAGTCTTATGACCTCGATTACGGTTTCATATGTGTATCTCTCAGCAGAAGTCAAATATTTTGATTTGACTACATGAATACCCTCTTGTGGTAAGGAGAACTTCTACAAGCTGGGTAAATAGTTCAAGGTTATATATACAACCATAAATAGACTTGATAGTTGTTTTCTGATTACTTGGGTGTTAAACTTTCGTATGGCTGTTGCCGAGAGCAACAGCTACACTAGATCGTCATATCGTTTATGCAGCTCTTATAGATGCCCTAGCTTGATAGAAAGTATTTTAGATTCAAACGAGACGGGGAATCTGAGTGACAAGTATGTTCTTGGAAAACAATTGGGATGGGGACAATTTGGCGTTATACGGGAATGTACTGATAAGTTAAGTGGTGAAGTTTTAGCTTGCAAATCTATTGCTAAAGATAGGCTTGTCACTCAGGAAGATGTGCGCAGCATTAAGCTTGAGATTGAAATTATGACTAGGCTTTCTGGGCATCCTAATGTGGTAGATCTCAAAGCTGTTTATGAGGAGGAAGATTACGTGCATCTAGTGATGGAGCTTTGTGCTGGAGGTGAGCTTTTCCATAAGCTGGAAAAGCATGGAAGGTTTTCTGAGCCTGAGGCCAGGGCGTTTTTCAGGCACCTGATGCAAGTGGTGATGTATTGTCACGACAAGGGTGTTGTTCATAGAGATTTGAAACCGGAAAATATACTCTTGTCCACAAAGTCATCTTCTTCCCCGATAAAATTGGCAGATTTTGGTCTCGCAACCTACATCAGGCCTGGTAGAGTGTTGTTGTGTTAACGTTATGTATTTGAGGGATAATTACAAAATCAAACCTCGAGGTTTAGCCTAATTACCAAATAAGATAAATTGCAAAAATAGTCTTGTAATATAGAGGAGTAGCAAAA
The DNA here is from genome assembly GCA_016081115.2 of Rehmannia glutinosa. Lineage (NCBI taxonomy): Eukaryota > Viridiplantae > Streptophyta > Magnoliopsida > Lamiales > Orobanchaceae > Rehmannia > Rehmannia glutinosa. The sequence goes on along the minus strand of JABTTQ020002067.1, from coordinate 23,229 downwards.
AGGTCCTGTAAAAATCACGTTTTGCAAAAAAGTCTTGTAACTATATAAACATTTCAATTTTGGTCTTGCAAAATGCATGGTTTGCAAAATAGTCATGTTACTATATGAAATATCAATATTAGCCCTAATGTCTTCGTAATTTGGGAACTACATGTACAACTCATGTGATTGAATTCGGTGAAATTAGTACCAAAACTGAGTTTTTTATAGAGTTACGGGACTATTTCGCAAACCGTGCATTTTGCAGGACCAAAACCTATAGTTTTCTATAGTTACAGGACTTTTTCGCAAAACGTAATTTTTACATGACCTTTTTGCTACCGCTCTCTAGTTACAGGACCAATTTTGGAAGTATTGCCTACCAAAAAAATCCAGCTATCTTTATTAAAATTACAATACCTCCTAAGGTATTACAAATACCTCCTTGATGTTTGCATTTATTTTACAAATTGCCCCCTCAATGGGGTTCAAGTTGTAAAGTAGAAGCATACGTAATGGGGTATTTGTAATTTCGGAAGATATTTGAGTGGATTTGTAACTAGGCTAAACCTCAAGGGTAGTATTTGTAATTATCCCCATTTGCTAGTTATCAACATGGAACCACTATACCCTGTCTTTCTAATTCTATTTTGTTTCCTTTCCCAAACAGGACAGAGTTTACATGGCACAGTTGGCAGTCCATTTTATATAGCTCCTGAGGTTCTTGCAGGAGGTTATGATCAGGCAGCTGATGTTTGGAGTGCTGGTGTGATCCTTTACATTCTTCTGAGTGGGATACCACCATTCTGGGGGAAAACTAAGTCGCGAATATTTGATGCTGTTAGGGCTGCAGACTTACGATTTCCTTCTAATCCCTGGGATTTTATATCGGATTCGGCGAAGGAATTGATAAAAGGAATGCTTTGTACAGACACTTCGAGGAGGCTTACAGCTCAGCAGGTTCTAGGTAGGTTATATATCCTTGTCCCCATGAATGATTACTAGCCAATTGCAATTAAGTCAGTTTCAGATTTTTATATGTTATATATATATTTTGTTATCTGGTTAATGGGAATAAATAATTCTAAAGAAAGAGGAAAAGGCTCAGATGTTCCGCCCTAGTTGTTCTGCATGTCCCGTAGACTATTTTAATGGATCCACAGGATTCAGCCGAACTCATGTAAATAACTGCTAATGCACTTAAATGACTCATCAAAAGTAAAGGGAAGAACATTGTTCACCAGAGTTCCATCTGCTCATTATGCTTATTGCTGGTTAGTAGATATCAAAATTAATGTTTTCTAATTAATTTCCTTATCTGATCAAGCCAAGAAAGATAACACCATGTATATTATAGTGGAGAATAAAACAGAGATAAAATGCATTTGAATGAAGATGCTGGACATTTTTAAGCAAGAAAGATAACTCCTTATATTTGACTTTGTTAACATCAGGATTTTGCTTTATATGAATGGTTCCTTCATCCTTTTTATATTTGATGACTTCGTTAACACTGGAATTTTGCGTCATATGAGCCATATGTTCATCCTTTTAATACTGTTACTAAATACACTTATTGGCTATTACATCATTCTTACCTTTCCTTGTTAGCTCTAGAAAAAGTCAATGTACATGTGATGTATCTTTTATTTGGCTCGAGAAAGAGACTTTATTTGTAGTAATACATGAATGGCTGCTGCTTCTACAGAACACTCCTGGGTGAGGGACATTCTCCCACTTCCCCGTGATCCAAGTAAACACGGTGATCAAATTTGTGGACTGAATTTGGAGCAAGGTTGTTTATCCCCCTCTCTAATGACCAGGAGTCAGGATATTAGTTTTGGAATGGCATCACCCATTAATTGTGCAGATCAATCTCCCACGTTCACTTGCAAGTCGTCATTTTCTTCTTTCCTCTCGACCCATTGGCACCTTCTTTGGAAGCTGGTGGGTTTTCTTTCCATAGTAGTGCTGGATCAAGCACCCTCGAATTTGCTACTCCTGTGCTCGCACTATCAAGTTTTGCATTCTTCAGCTCAAGCTGTGAGGTTGAAAAACAGAATGATGCTAGAATTGACTTAATTCCTAGAGGTAACTTTCAGTTACTTATTTTTTGGCTGTTATAAGAACAAAATCTTGTGTCATGATAGTTAATAAACCCCAACTGTGAATTTTGGCTAGTTCTTTTTATAGGATAAATTACAAAATTACCCCTGAAGTTTAGCCTAATTGCAAACAGATCCAGTTAGCTTCCTAAATTACAGTACCCCCTGAGGTTTGTATTTATTTAAGGGTACAAAAACTCCCTGAGGTTCGGCTAATTACAAAAAAAAACCCAGAGATTTTTGAAAATTGCAAAAACCCCTTGAGGTTGACTCTATTTACATTTCTCCCTTCATAAACAAAAATATTTCAAAACCCCCTTGGTACTTACACAAATATTACAACTTTCCCCTTAAATTTAAAACAATAAAAACTTGAGGGGGCTTTTTGTAATTTTAAAATATCTCCGGGTTTTTGTAATTAGTCCAACCTCAAGGAGATTTTTGTAATTATCCCTTTATTTAATGAATAGCCCCCTCTTGAGGGTGTCATCTGTAAAAGAAAAACAAATATCAATATCAATGGTGTATATGTAAATCTGAAAAATAGCTGAAATTTGTTATAATCAGATTGAATCTCAAGGGTTTTTATTTTTGGGAAATAACTCTTTTTTATATAATAACATCAAATTCTTCTAAATGCTTTATGCAGCAGGTGACATGGACCTGAAAGCAGTTGAGGACAGACAAGGTGGATCTAGTGGGGCTCGAATTTTGGGCATCCGCAGCAGAAGGAACCACACAATTGGCGTCGGTGAATTTGAACACTTTGATCTTACAGTGACAGAATCAGTAATCCGATGGGCATCATGCACTAATCTCCCAACAGCTACCTCATTTAGGTCGTCACTTGTTTGTTAAAAGATCGAACCAACTAACAACGGATAATGCTTTAACTTTGATGGTTCAACTTCATCCCCACCTTTCAACTCGGAGTTCATTGCATGCAAAACATTGGTGGTCCTTAATTAGAGGTGTAGTTAAGCCTAGGTAGCACGAGTGATGTTTTGTTTCTTATTTCTGTTTTGGGTCTACCACGATCATGGTTAAGATACTCGTTAATGAGCCGTTTGGGATGTATATATAGGTTTTGGTTGTCTGAATTCTTGCTTGTTCCCATCCCTCTTTATGTGAAATGAATTTGGTTCTTACTTTCTTGTTTTATGCAATTTCAATGTTTTTCTTGTTCTCATTCCTCTATGGAATACTCTTGAAACCAAATAATTTGGGGACTTGTTTGGGGATGGAATCAGAAAATGATTATCGGCGAAAACCTTTTTTTTTTAGATAATGAATAAAGAAATATTTTTTTATTTTTTGAGGGGGAAGATTTTTTTTTTAAAAAAAGATTTAAAGAACAATGGAATTTTACCAATTCAAGGAGTTAGCTCTTTTCTTTTTCTTTTTCTTTTCTTTTTCTTTTGTGATTTTGGAGCAAAAAGATAAGGACCCTCAAACTCATGGACTCATAATAGCCTCACATCAGATTATCAGTTCAACTGAAGCCACAAAAATCCTAAACATTTAACTAAATTATGAAAACTCTACATTAAACAGTTTCTTTCATCATATTTCTTACACAAACAACATAACCAAATAATGGGGTGCCAAATTCACACACTAAATCCTCAACTTCTGTACAAAAGAACCCATACTTTATCAAATTCATTAAAACCAAATTCTGGAGTTCTCAATACTACCTTTTTCTCTTCTTACAACAATCTTAATGACCAGCAACTAGCTTCAACTCCCACAATCAAGCAAACACAAATCCCAAAATCTAATGTATACAATGTTGAGTTCAAAACTTTAGGAGCTTGCAAACTTGGTATTTCCAGATATCCTGATTTTGAGTACAATGCTGACGGGGTTCAGGTTTTGGGACAGCAACAAAAATCTTGGAAAGTACTGATTCAAACGGTGAAGTTTGTGTTGATTTTGACGTAAAAGAAGTGTTTATTCCGCCATTGTCATCTGCCACAACAAAGTTCTTGGGGTTGCCTTTGCCGCCTTTTTTGAAAATTGACATAGTCCCTGAGGCTTTTCAAGGAAAAATCGACCAAGAATCTGGCAAGGTAGATGGATATACTTTTTTTTTTCTGAAAATGCATCAATCTGTTGAGGGAACAAAAAAGTTCAACAAATTTCTTGATTCGAGTCTCCATGTCCGAATTGTTTTTAGCTTTGGTTTTAATGTTTAATAACTATAATTCTTGATCCAAACTACCTCACCTAGCTAGTTTAAGGGAGTGTTTTCAAACACTTTTAGAATAAGTGATTATCGGCTTTTGACTGCTGAAAAGAAAAAGAGTTTTTTAGTGTTTTCGAATCCCAAAATTCAACTTCTCATTCGCCATAAACTAATCAGAATCTAAAAGTAGGAAAAGTGATTTTAGCTTTTGGCTAGAAAAAAAGTAGTTTTTAGTATTTTCAAATCCCAACTTCTATTTATGATATTTCTGATTTTGTGTAAATTAATAATAATCTAAAAGTAGGACAGAGGTTCATTATATTTCTGATTCTGCTTCTTATTTTGATTTTTCCTCACAAATAAAACACTTTTCTACAATCTATTCACGAAAAACTCTTAGTTCACCTATTCTAGCTTTTATTTGCAAACTTTACCAACTTCTTTTCGCTTATGATATAATAAATCACTTTTGCCCATTGTTATGTTGCACCTGGCATTGTACTCAACTTCTTCCCCCAATAAACTTAGTTCATCAAACAAAAAACCCCTTAATGCTTGTGATGTTTTTGTAGGTTGACCTAAAGTTCAGGGCAAAATTCTGTTTTTCAATTGGGAGTATCTATAAAGCTCCACCACTACTTGTGGACACAGTTTTGACATCAGAAGAATCAAAGGGAAAGATCAGAGGTGGAAAAGGAGAGAGATTGGATAAAGATGGGATTTGCAGGCTAGTTGGGGTGGCAACAGTTGAGCCAATTAATGACATTTTCATGGATACATTCCTTAGCCTTCCTACTGAGTGTCTCGCAAGTTTAAATGCCATAATATCATTTTCAAGCACTGGATAGATACTTCTGAAACCCTGAATGGTCAAATTATGTACTATTGTTTAGCTCTTTGTTTCTATATAACATAGAAAGCATGTATAAAAATTTGTTGTATTTTTCCACTATTTCAAAGAAAATAGGGTTAATTACAAAAAGTACCCTTGAGGTTTAACCTAATTAGAAAAACCCCAGCTAACTTTCAAAATTACAAAAATACCCCAATAATTTTATTTTGTCTAACATTTATCCTCTTCATAAGCAAAAATATTTCAAAACCCCTCTCAAATTTATAAAAATATTACAGTTTACCCGTTAATTTTAATATTGAATCAAACTTCATGAATACATTTACCCCTTAACTTTTTGGTAATTAGGTCAAACCTTTGTAATTATCCCAAGAAAATATGCTCAGCAAATACTAAGTATTTGGAGTTCAAGATTTTTCTTTAATGGATTTGTCAAGCACTTTCAAGCTTAATCATAACTTCTTTTTTTCTTTTCTTTTTGAGTACATATCCTGGGAGGGGAAGGGTGATGAAAATCGAACCTCGGCCTCCTGGTTTTGGCTTAAGAGTCTTAACCATTTAGGTTGCAAGTTCAATCTCTCTTAGACTCGAGTTAATTTAAGGGTCCTAACGAAATATTTTTCTTTATATTTTCTTCAAATAAATGCAATATGTCAATATGGAAGCTTTAGTAGTTCTTCAGTTGACAGCTTTCTCTCGCATTGTCGAATCAATTTCCTGAAAGAAAGAGAGAAAAATCAAGTGAAAAACTGGTTGTTCTTGAACCCCAGAAAGCCCAAAAGAAAGAAAAAAATAAATAAAAACTCACATTTGCTTTGGCAGCACAATTTTTATGAAAATATTCAGCATGTGATTGTCACTCAAATGCAAGTCTTTGGGTACCAACTAGAGAAGCATATAGACCCTTTTGTTCTACCAACTCTGAGTGTGTCCCTAGTTCTGAGATCTTCCCATCGGAGCATAAAGCAATTTGATCAGCATTCTGAACTGTGCTCAGTCTGTGAGCGATCACTAAAGTTGTTCTTCCCTTCATCAGACGATTCAAAGCATCCTGAACCAGACGTTCACTGACGGTATCTAAAGCGCTCGTAGCCTGTAACACAATCAACGCAGATTATGTGGCCGTGGTCTAAGAGAGTGTTTCCAAACATAAAAGAAGTGGTTGTCAGTTTTTGGTTGAAGAAAAAAGTAGTTTTTAGTGTTTTCATATGTCAGCTTTTACTTCGATTCTACGTGATTAATTGAGTCTAAGAGCCGGAGATGACTATTTTAGATTTCTGATTTTGCTTCTAGTTTGACTTTTATACACAATTAAACACTTTTACAACTTATCACCAAACACTCTTTTATAACTAATCAATTTTTTACTTATGTTCTGATTCTCTAACTATTTTTCGATTCTGCTACTCTAAAAGCAGAAGTTTTTGCAAACACTCCCAAAGCATCCAAACATAATGATATCAAAATTGAATTCCTATACTAAGAGCTGCTTTGAACATAAAGAGCAGCAAGATCAAGACCACTGAAATGGTCCAAACCAAACAGCCATAAAATTAAATCCATAACTCAAGAAAACTGCTTTCTGCCAGCACAGCTAGACATAAGTGATCCTAAAAAGAAAAATCTTCACCATGATTTTTCATTTTTTTCTAAACAAACTAAATAAAAGAATATATTTTTGTATCAGTCCGAATAAACTCAAAAAATTTACCTCATCAAGAATCAAGATTGGAGCGTTCTTGAGCAGAGCCCTTGCAATGGCTATTCTCTGGATATGGGGAGATGGGATTAGAATTAGAGCTAGATAGTTGTTGTATGAGTGTGTGTGTGTGTGTGTGTGTGAGAGAGAGAGAGAATGAGTTGACAGTACCTGCCTCTGTCCTCCACTTAACAACCCACCACGCTCACCGACTAATGTGTCATAACCCTATAGAAAACGAACAATTAGCAGAAGCAGACAAGTGGAAAAAGTAGACAATCGCAAAGTACCAGATTTGCATCACCTGTGGCAACGAAATTATAAATTCATGAGCATTAGCTGCTTTAGCAGCTTTTATCACATCATCCTTGGAAACATAATCATCTGGGAGACCATAAGCAATATTTTCTCCAACAGACACAGAGAACAGAACAGGTTCCTATGGCAGTTTACAATACACTCATTTAAGCAAGAGCATGTTGTTTTCAGAACATGAAAAATTATGGCATTTAAACAAAGTGAGATGCAGCCATTTTTAAACTCATGATGACTTTATAACTTATACATACTTGATTCACTATGGAAACAACCCGAGCCCATTCACTCTTATCAAATGATCGCAGATCCTCTCCAGCAACAGTTATGCGACCTCTGGTTGGCTGCAAAATCGAAACTCAATTCTTCAGTTATTCAACAGTAATAATACAAATTCTGTTTTGACTGAAATTGATATATGTCTGATATAACCTCATAAAACCGAGCTAAAAGCTGCACTACTGTACTTTTGCCTGCACCACTTGAACCAACTAGAGCAGTGACAGTTCCAGATTTTAACGTCAGATCAAGACCTTGTAAGATTTCTACATCAGGCCTTAGAGGATATGAGAAATGAACATCTGCAAGACACAACGAAAATTGTGATAGAGTCAAACAAGGTGTGCATTTTACCAGCTTGAAAAGCCATTGTCCACTCAGTCGAGTGAGATAAAAATTAAAAAAACATAGAGTTATGCAAAAATTCCTGAGATGGCATGAAGTGACAGATACAGAAACCTATCCATGTCCAGCTTAGTGTTGATCCGTGAACAATACGATGGGTCATAATTCAGATAGGTCCAATTGTGGGCCGAAAGAAAAATAAAAACCCAATAGGTTAAACTTATGGGGTTAATTGTTATTTAAATAAATTGGATTATAATGCCTAATTGAGCCCATTAAGACCCTAAGGCTAAAAGTCCATGAAGGCCTCCTATCACACTATAAATACTCTCAGTCTTCATTGTTAAAAGGTACGCAATTACTACGCGCTTAGTTGCTCTCAAGTTCTCTTATTTATTTTTACTTGCTCTAGAACTCTCTTTAACGTCGGAGGGTCTTTGCCGGGTCAATCCCAACATCCCTAACAACTTTTGTGAGCAGACGAAGACCCACTCAAGAGTTGAGTTCAGCAGGAGTACTACCAATTAGAGTGATACCACATCAAATACCATCATAAGTTTCGTTCAAATTTGTAATTTCCGGTCTGTCAAACCAATTATGTGTTAAGTTCTCAATATTATCAATTAAAAACAAGCATGAAATACATTTTATTATGCATCAGTCTGTACCTTCAAGGCAAATGTCTCCAGACTCTGCAAGGCTACGCACATCTCTAGCAGATTTTAAGGTAGACATATAATCCCCACTCCTGGTTTGCACTTTCCCATTGGAAACATTGATCAAAAGAGCTTCAAGGTTTGGATCATGCAATTTCCTTCTCTTCAAGTCTTTTTCTAAAGCATAAGCTAGTGCTTCATCAATTTCAGCACTAGATAAAACAGAGTTAATTCTTTCAGTAGCAGCTAAGGCTCCACGAAGATCCCCAAAGGTGTTTACCACCCCTTGAACCTAGAAGAAAATGTTCATATTTTAGTAGTTGAAAAAATATTATGATAAAAGATTAATACAGCACAAGAAGAGTACTCACAGCAAACGTTAACGTAAAAAGTGTATCCAATAAATGAAACCATGGTTCCAACTGCAAGTTCGCCCTACATGCAACAAATTAAGTTTTTGAAAAATCAGCTCAAGCATAAGATAATAATCTTTGTCTGGAAGGAAATCCACTGGCTAGCCATTGTATGACCAGAATTAACCACATAAAAATCTAAATTGAGATATTCTGCGCAAAGAATGAGTGATATCCATTCAGCTTCAAGATAGTATAGTATTTAAAATTACAGGAAAGATAGAAAACTTCTTGTTCTTACAGCTTTTACTTTGCTTCCTCCGAGACAATACAAGGCCATTAAAGAGACATAAACAGCAACCCTAGTGAGGGATTCATTGAGGGACTTGAATATCCCAAGCGTTATGCCACTACTTTCGTACTCAAGAACCTGACAAGTTCCAATCTCATGATAAGGCATACTAAAACCTCTAAAATTCCGTAATAGCATTAAGTGTAATATTGTTGCTCCCTTTCAAAGCATCCAAAAACATATGTTGCAAGTGCTCTACCTGTCGACCAAAAAGTGACATTTGACGTTTTTCTCCCCCAAACGATCTTACCTGCGAGAATATCATACTATTAGCAGAACAACAATTTAAAATTTTAAATAGATGATATAAACTGTTAAAAAGAAAAGACATTAAGCATTTACAAAGATAAACTTACAGTACGTATAGCAGCAAAAGTCTCAGTAACACAGTCAGCTATGGAGGCTTGGGCAGATCCATGAGCTTTAAAGACATTCACAGTTGTTCTCTTATAGAGAGCTACAAAACCGGTATATGTTAGTGGAGTGCCCTAGAAAAGACAAATTAGAGTCTATGAAATGAAGAACATATTAATTAAGGGTGACAATTATAGACATTCTTTTTAAACTATAACTAGCAATATAAAATCCATTATACAATACTACTTTCATACCACCTCCAGACAGGCTAACAGTGGATAGTCCCTGCAGTCCGAGTACTTCTTGCACAAGACTCCATGGGAGATTGGAAAGTTACCCACTTGGACAACCTTGGAATGCCTATAACTAGCGGTAACTTCATGATGATTGGAGTGTGAGAATTTTGGTGAGACATTAATTCATGCATGTGATCACAAAGTTAACTGCTTATTGCTTATAGAAATTAACTGAATGGTGTTATTTTGTTTCATTTTCTATGCAGCGATAGACAAAACTATTAATTTTGCATCCACACCAAAAAGATAGTATTTTAATCACTATGATAACCCTATATCCTGAGAGAGGTAAACAACTAATGAAACTCTATGAGGCACACTTACCAACTAGTACAGAGACAGTAAGCATAAGTAGGCCCAAAACTGGTGCTAATTGGACGGAAAGAGCAAAAAGTAAGCACAGTGTCCCAATAACCTGCAAAAAGATGATGCAAAGGTTGAAGCAAATAAAATATACTAGACAGTATCATAGTAGCAGTTGCATTTTGAGACTCATAAAAGTAACACTTAATTTGCTGAATACTGATCTCCAACAGCACAATTTTTTTCAAAAATATTGTCAGGAAAATGAGGATGGTTTTAACTAACAATGTCTCCGATCAAAGCAAAGGTGAATATTAATGTAGCTCACGTTTGCTTAGTGTAGAGTAGCTTGCCTCAGAAATTGCCCTGAAACCACGGTCTCTTGATATATTTTCACTAACAATGTTTTTCAGAGAACCCAAATCAGATGTTAATAAAGCAGTAAGTTCGCCAACCTACAAGGAGTATCACCAAAAATCAGTGAATAAAAGAAGGGGACAGCAGTGGTTATATGTACAACAGGCAAAACGAGACACGCTAAACCAAGAGAAACACAGGTATACCCAGGCATTCAAATAAAGCAAACGGATATAAAAAAACAGTGTATAAAGGGTTCTTATTTCTACTAAATGTTTACACTAGTGTTATCAACTTATCTTAGCAATGCTATATAAGATCACTGCAATCACCAACTCCTGCTCTGTACTGTGTCATTTGCTAATTATTAGTAATTAAGATAATACAGTTATCACCAAGATTCCTGATCTGTATGGTGTTATTTGCCATTTACTAGATCCATTTGAAGTCGCTAAACAAAGCAACAACGTATTTTCCGTCAAATTCACATTAACTCCTTAACAGAAACCATTGAAATCACAAGGTAGAGAAATTGCAATGTGGGCAAATATCAAAGATCCAATGTGTCGCTTTAGAAACTCAATTAATAGCACATTCAGACTTTTCTGGACAGTGTTAGTTAAAACAAATTTTTACACTGCCTCCCAAATGATAACAAGATACATTGATAGCAGTGATCTGCCTGAGTGGATATATATCTGGTAAACAACCATGTAAGAAATATAGCAAATCATCAAATAATTGAGTGGATGAATGAGTAAGACAAATATAATAAGAATAATCTTGCATACCTTGTACCTGTCAAAAAACTCCACCTGAAAAAGACAAATTAAAATATTATTGGACACTGGAACGGACATGAACTAACTGCAGTATGCTGTATACAATCTATGGGAGATCAAAAATATTTTATTTAAGTTTCTTTCTTCAGCACTAAATCAATATCGAAAATTAGTTTGTCTAAGAGTCAAAGGCCTTTAATGTGCATCAGAATTCTGAAACCACAGTTAATGCTAGATTCATTGTTGGTCATGAATTATATTGCAAAAAAGAGTCTGTAATGCTATTCACTTAATACTCAGCAGGAATGCATCAACTAGGCTAGAGGAAATTTTGATTTCCACAAAATGGAAGGTGCGTTACTTTTTGTGGATTACTAAAGCAAAAATTGTCACACAACACAATCAAATTCAAACTTTAAATAGGTGAAGCATATTTTTTAAAATATAAATGTTTATAGTTGCAAGCTAGCATGATAATGAATAGCAGAACTTAGAGTCATCAGTCATATTAAAGAAAAATAAGTTGTACCTTCTGAATCAACACCCGTTGGAATATTTGAGCTCTTAAGCTAGACATAACCTTCTCCCATATGCCATTCATGTTTATCACAAAAATAATTGTAAAAATGGGCTCCAATGTGTATAGAATTCCCACTTTACTCAGCAGTTGCCAGATAGGTTCTGGTCTTGCCCCAATTAGTACTTGAAAAATCTCCTGAATTAACACAACCAATGTGCATGACAGTTATCATCTTCAAATTTTGCATACATTGATTGTTATGGCAGGATGTTGTCAATTCAAGTTGATTTAAGTGCTTATATATTTATTCATATTTTTGAAGCACTGTGTAACTCACAGCGGTACAACTTAGTCAATCTTTGTTGAACAAAATTACAAGAAGAACAGATTATAAGATAAATGCTATCATGTGAGAACTTTATAATAACGAATTAAGCAATATTAATGTGATGGTCAAAAGGATGGTCAATTAACTTTGAATTGGAGTAATCGATCGGGAGTATATAAAAGTATGGAATGGACTTTTGAACTTCACACTTCTAGTTAATCAGCTGCTAAAATCAGCTTTTGGGAATGTTACACGGAGTTAAACAATAACAGTTCATTAACATATCTACAATGAATAGGTATAAATTGCTTTATTTAATCACACATTTTCTATAGTTTTTATGAACACATGAAAAGAGCTCAAAGACAATATCTTCAAGCACATGTGACAGTAAATGTGAAGGAACACAACATTACTCCAAAACAAAAGTCCCACAAGTTATTGTATCACATAATCGAATCCTCTCCGAGTCAGAGCATTTACCAGTATGTAAAAAGTCACTCTAACCAAATATGCATATCAATTGGAAACCCCTTTCATAATTGTAACCCTTCATCATTTGCATACATAAAAACAAGTTCTCCCAAAAAATGCAACTCCAACATACCAGAATATATAGGCATGGCAAGGGTACAGCTTGTGCAGCCAAAAAGAGTAAGAACAGAGACCAAAACTCTCCATTTATGCCGCGAAATAAGTTTCCACAAAAGCCCCCAACTTATCACATCAATGGCCTGCAGCTCCGCAATATTATCAGTACCGTTGATTTTCGGATCATTTTCCGACACGATTGCATCGAAAGCAGGGCCCGACACATAGGCGCGGCTGATGACTCTCGATGGTGTTCTTGATTTCTGGCAAGATTTTGAATTTGGCCGAAAAATCGAAGAGGGCAAAAAAAGAAACCCTTTGAGGGTTGGGATTATTGGTGAGTTTAAGCTTCAATCTTGGGGTTTTGTAGTTGAGGAAGTGTTTTGGGGAGGAGAGCTTGAGGGGAGGAGCAAAGAAAGTTGTTGTAGCAGCTGCCATTTTTGGTGGTTGGTGTAGTTTTGTATACTCCATGGCTTTATGCAAGCAAACAGAGTTGTGTAAGAATTTTTTTCTTGATATATAAATTTTTTTTTTTGAGGGATTGATATATAAAATTTTAAAAACATTGATAAATGATTTTATCCACAAGATCTGAATAATAAATATTATGTCCTATCAAAATTCCAACAAAGTAGTTTAGAGTCAAACTATAAAGAAACTGTTTTGACATTAGTAATTATCATGTTGATTGACTAAACTTATAAACTATTCAAGATATATTATAAACTGTTAAGATCTTATAAGTTAGGGTTAATTACAAAAAGTAACCTTGAGGTTTAACCTAATTACAAAAAAACTCAGCTAACTTTCAAAATTACAAAAATACCACTGAAGTTTTATTTTGTCTAACATTTACCCCTTCATAAGAAAAAATATTTCAAAATCCCCTCATATTTATAAAAATGTTACGGTTTACTGCTTTAATTTTAACATCGAATCAAACCTCGCCGAGAAGTGCGTTTTGTAATTATCCCTATAAGTTATAATGTCACGGGCCTAGTCATTTCGGCCCCACACGATGCCCGCACGGCGCTCCGGACCACCCGGCAATCCCTCGGGACAACCACCTGGTTTCGCCTGTCTTGGGCTCACCAGAATGCGGCTCCAAGATTCGACCGTTTTAAGCGGGATGACCAATTCCTTTCTTCACCAAGTCAAGTCCACGACTAGCGACAAGCTTCCCCCGAATTAACCGGTAGCTGTCTGAACATCCAAATGGTCATATGCACGCGTGCACAGACAAAACCAATGAATGAAGCCACACATCTGTCGTTATCAAGACAATCCATCGTATGGTCATGCGAAATACACCCCAATGTCATGGGCGTGACATCCTCCCCATCCATGTGGTGTACGCCGTACACGGCTGCTTCACCCGAAGTGCATCAACGGCGCCCGCCGCAACCCACATGTGTGTCCCTCGCGCACCAATCGCACTCGAAGACTAGAGAGGAATTCCAAATGATCGCCAACATGTTTCGCTCCCCTTGCTCTCCGCCACTCTTGGTAGGCGCTTGCGCGACCACGGAGACTCTGAATATCGGACGGCTCGATGCCACTTGTCGGGCCTAGCCATTTCCGCCCCCACGATGCCGCGCGTGCCCCAAACCACCCGGGGCGGCCTATCCCTCGGGACAACCACTGGTTTCGCCGCTGGGCTCATCGAGAATACGGCTCCAAAGATCCATTGGTTTGGATATGGATGGCCAATTAATTCCCTTCTTCACCATCAAATCCACGACTAGCGACAAAAGCTCGCCGAACTTAACCGGTAGCTGCTTTGCTACGAACATCCGAAGGGTCATATGCACGCGTCACCGACAAACCGGCCACCAACCAAGCCACATATCATTCATTATCAACACAATCCATCATTGATGTAATGTGCGAAAGACACCCCAATGTCACGAGCCGATAATAAGCTCTAAAATGTTGTTTCTATTATTACTTGAAACAACTCCTGATTTCTTTAGAGAAATTATAAGATAAAAAAAAAAGTATAGGATGTTTGACTAAATTCCATCCAAAGTTAAATTCAAAATAAGATTTTATTTTTAATGATTTTCTTTTATAGTTATTAATTTAAAAATTACTCTCTTTGGACAAAACAGTTCAATGAATTATTTAAAATAAATAATATTTTATAAACTATACAAATATTTTATAAGAATAAAAATTCATATACTTTTTTTTAATAAACTTAGCTAAACGCCTTCTAAATTGGAGGGGAAAAATTGTAAAATTTGTTATGAGTAATTACGTGCGGGTGTAAATAAATTGAGTCGAGTCGAACATAATATTGTTCAAGCTTGCTTGAATTTTAATCAAGCTTCAAAATTGTATTTGAGCTTGGTTTGATTGTTAATCGAATCGAGCTCGAACGAGCTTTTTGGTCAGTCGAACATTAATCGAGCTCGAGTAGAAATTGATATTTTTACACATATTTTATTTTTTTAATAATCGGTCGAGATCGAACAGAACTTTACAATTTATTGAATAAAAAAATGTGTTCAAAGTTTGTTATGTTAACAAATCGATCTTAAACTAGTTTTTAACAATCGATTTAGTACTGTTTAGTTCATCCTTCAACTCTACACCGAATATATGAAAATGTGCCTAATAAGCCAAAGGTCATCCAAGCAAAATGGAAAGATCCTCCACGTGTCTACTGGGAATTTGCGCCCAAGAATCAAGATGGCTGAGTGGGTCATCACGAGATTTCTGCCCCTCCGTTCACAACCCTATTTCATTTTTCTACAATTCCCTGCAGTGCTAAAGCTTTGAAGTGCGACTTCTCATTGACATCCCAATTGGGCCTTGGTTATGTTTTTTTCATTTACAATATTTGTATTAATAATTTAGTTTTGTATTGATTTTCACATGAAAAGTGAGACTATATTTAGATATTAGAAAAACTAAACCAAAATTTCATATAATTTTGAAAATGAAAAATGTTTGGTTGATTAGTTTTAAAAGAATTTTTAAGAATTATTTTACGTGGTAAAATGATTTTTCTTTTGTTTATTAAATTCTGTTATTTTCAATTTTTAACTTGAATGTGTTATATTTATTCTAATATTTATAGGTAGAGAGTATTATTAAAATGATTCATTTTTTTTACATATAAATGTATATATTTATTTGGTTACACAAGTGTACTCTTCATAGGTATTTTACAACTATTTTTGCTTCATTTATTACACTGTGGCATGCAAAACACTTATAAAAATAGATACAATAAGGGTTATTTTTTAACATGTTACTTGTATTTTTAAAATTAAAGATTATACCTATAAATTGCAATAACCATATTAATTTCTAAACTTACAACTTTAATTTTACACGTCATTGAATCAAGATATCAATGGCATGCATTTAGATTTGAACAGGATAATTTCTGGTACATTCCAATAATTACAGGACTAATTTTGTAATTGCAATATATATGGAGCATGTATTTCCTTCCACCTATGTTGTCTCACACGAACACTTCATACAAATCAGCTCCTCTTTAAAGTTATATTAGCAAAAAAAAGAAAAGCTTTTTTTTACCAAATGTAAAGCATAGGATCGGAATGAACTGGAGAGGAGGAGCTAATTACAGTTGTACCTCAAAGAAGCTCTTGCACAGTACAACCCTTTCTTCGTTCCCTTTTTCGTCCACCATTAACGCATCTCCTCCACACAACCCCAAAAGGAAGAGTAATAACAATAATAACCCGTTTACATAATCATTAGCCTCTATCTATTTATCTATTTATATAGATAGTCTAGGATTTCCAGCTTTCCCAGTTCAATGGGAAGTTGATGGATCAAAATCATATCTTCGTTTGCTCGTCAGTAGAAAAGTAGAGCGCACAAAAACCGACTACCCCTTTGGACTTTTGATTCTTCCTCTTGATCCCTGGCGATTATAGTCACAAATCTGATGGCACGGCATCGTTTCGTGCTTTTTCTGATTGCACTCTCGTGCTTTGCTGGATTCATCGGAGCCAGCCCGGGTGATGCTGATCCGGTGTACCAGTGAGTTTTTCTAAGTTGTCAAGCTGAAGCAGTTGAATTTTGTTCTCACCTTTTAGACTTTTGGATTCGGAAATCTGATTCTTTTTTTTTTTTTTTTTTTTTAAGGTTTTTGAATTCCCAATAATTGTAGGGTAACTGCTCAGCAAATGGTTGAAATTTTGATTCTTTGGACAATTGAACTTCAAGTAGATTTACTGGGTTTAGTGATTTAGTCTGAAATATTTTGAAGCGAAGGAGTTGCAAAAATGTGAAACTAAGCGTTTTTTTCCTCTTCTTAAAATTCTTGTTGTACATGGTGTAGTGATTTCACGTGTAAGATTTCAATTCCTATAATCAATTGCACTCGTATGCAAATAACAGCAGGAAAATAATTTGGATTCGAGTTTTAGGGATGTGGAGATCTAACTGTATTTTCTCTGTGATTGGGGTGCTCTGATGTATACATGATGTTTGGGTGCTTCTTTGAAGGGCTTATTTTCTTATTAAAACATGAATCTTGGTTTTTGAAGAGAAAAATAGTTAGTATGAAAATTAGATGGCCGTTTGCAAATGTAGACTTAGTGAATACGAATAATAAGCATGTGGAGTAACTGAAACTTTCGTAAAAAAAAAATTCAGCGGAGCTTTTGGGTCCTAGAAATGGATGGTATCATGCTACTATGGAAAACTTCATTCTTAGAAAGGTCATTCTAGAAGTTGCACCTCCCACTGCTTAATAGTTTGAGGGTTTTCTGTCAAAGATTGCAGGCAAATGAGATCTGGCATTCTGGTTCTAATTTTACACTTTTTAACCTTCTTCAAATTCAGTATTAATCTGACAATGCACAATGGGTGCAATTAATTTGGGTTCAATTTTCACACGCTACATTGGCTGGCTAATTACGAGATTAGCATAAGCATACTGCATACTTGACTGAATCTTGTCATTGTCCACACACAAAATGGCCACCAAGAGATGAATTTCTCTTACGACAATATTTTATTCGACTTTGTCCCCCACAATTCTAAAAACTCTTGCAGCGTTCTATCTCAACTGGCGAAGAAGATAATATGTTTACTTCCAGTGTGCTCTCACCTTAGGGTTTGGTTGGTTTTACTGGATATGAGTGTCAATTTATCAATCTTATCCTGCATTTGGTTAGAAATTGCTTTAGTTGTCCTAATTGGCTCTTTATCAGCTTTATATGACCAAAAATTCAACTGAAGAGACTAGGGAGTGGTGATTATCTTTACAGGGTTGAAATGTGCTATAATAATGATAAAAATAATATTCTTTCCAATGGGTTTTGTGGGATCCAAACTTAAAATTGCCATTATCCTTTTCCCTTCTTACCCATCTAACCATTCTTGTCAAAATACCCCAGAATAGCTTGCCGTTGCTTTGAGCCTTTATGAGTTCTACCATTGTTATTAGCCATTCATTATGTAGGAGTAGGAGGATTTTCAAAGCTTATTTTGTCATAGTTTTTGTAGCTTATTCTTCCTTTTGATTCGTTACATTTCAATGATATAACATGGTCAATATTGGCTAAGTTTAGAAGCAAATTTTTGAATCAACCCGCATCTGTTTGGGCTTCCAACAGCAGATAATATCTTCTTGTGGCTCATTAAATTCATGCCTTCTTTATTCTTAAAATTTGTTGGTGCTGGTAGGGCTTGTGTTGGGCAATGTGAGAAGACTGGATGTGTGGGCGACAAATGCTTTCAACACTGTACTTTTCCTCTGATGGAAACCCCATTGACGGCCCATGGTATCTGCAGGAGCCACTTTACATACAGTGGAAGCAGTGGGACTGCCGCAGTGACTGTCGTTACCACTGTATGCTCTCTAGAGAAGAAGAAAGACAGAAACTTGGCTACAAGCCTGTAAAGTACCATGGGAAGTGGCCATTCAAGCGTATTTATGGGATCCAGGTAAAAGACGTGTTTCTTTCAGCACCAAACACCCTTGATCATGTAATGTTGGAATTCAGGCTATTTATCGTTAATGAGCACTCTAAAATGTAGTTAATGTGATCAGGAACCAGTTTCGGTGGCTTTCTCTGCACTTAATCTTGCTGTACAGTTTCATGGATGGGTTTCTTTTTTCATTCTTGTAAACTACAAACTGCCTTTTTAGGCCAAACAAGAAGACATATTATGAGTACACAGGTCTGTGGAACATATATGCAGTCTTTGCAATGAATGCCTGGATTTGGAGTGCAGTTTTCCACAGTCGGTGCGCATCATCAAGCCCTCCTTTTTACTTTTATGTCTCCTATTTTTCTGCATATTCAAATTATCATATGAGAAGTTTATTGAATTATTCCACGCGTTTGATGCTATTACACCACAGTTATATGTTTTCAATCGAGGGCTTTCTGAAGTGATCATCAGTTTATATACTACACATGTATCTCACTGGAACTACAACACTCTTTTCCCCTTCATATTTATCTCTTGAATGATTGTGTACCGATGTGGACTCTTGAGTAACTGAAAATTGTTATATGGATGTATATAGAAGTTTGAACATAGTGCATTTCTGTGTGTGTTTCTCAGTCTCTGTGCGTACAACTGGTTTATGCAGTTTTCTGCTTGATACTTTGTTAGTTTCAATTTTAATCTTGAGGTATTCTGAAATCATGTGCAGAGATGTTGATTTGACTGAGAAGCTGGATTACTCGTCTGCGGTGGCATTACTTGGATACTCGCTCATTCTGGCTATAATACGAGCTTTCAATGTGAGACTTGAGGCTGCCAGGGTCATGATTGCTGCTCCCTTAATTGCTTTTGTGACAACCCATATCTTGTATTTGAACTTCTATCAACTTGACTATGGTAAGCCCACTACATATGCTCTTTTGGGAGCTACAGTAAATTATTTGCATACCATCATTTTGAGTTACAGTTATTATTTGCATATTATTTCAAATAGTTGGCAGACGAGTTTGGTCTATTCTTACTTAAAAGAATCACTTTTCTATTATTGAGAATAAATTACATCAGCACGAGGAAGAATCTAAGATGAGGACATTGCTATAGTACATAGATTCATAATTCACCTTTCATCCTCTTTGTATTTTGAGAAAAAATCTATATGCACTGCACTTTTCCTTTCCTATGATTTTATACAAATTTTATAATTCTGCCAGTTTTGTGTTGGCAAAAGTCCAAATTATGACTGGATAATAAATTTTAGGGTAAATCTCGCTTTATCCCCATACTCTCATTGAATATCACTTTACCCCCTTGTACTTTCAATTGTATCATTTTACCCCCATATGAGTATAAATAACATTCTAAAAATATGAGGGGGTAGAGTGATACTAATTGAGAGTATGGGGGTAAAATGATACAATTGAGAGTCGAGGCAGTAAAGTGACACGCAAGGAGAGTATGAGGGGGCAAAGTGAGATTTACCCTGAATTTTATTCTAAAACTTGTATCAGCATTTGCAGTTACCCAAAGACACACACAGCGAAGTTTATTAAGCTCCACTAAAATGAGGTAAACTGTGGAGTCATCTGGCAAAAAGTAGATGCTAGATAATTATAAAACGTGTACTAAATTCTGAACAGTGCATCCATCTAACCATGGCTGGCCAAAATATTTTTTAATACGAAATTCTGGAACTAAGGCAGGCAAGTCCTTGATTGTGGTTCCTCTCTGTGTGCGTCTTTTTTGGTTATCGGCAGGAAACGAATGAGCAGATGTGTCTGTTATAACTCCAGATAGCGGGATTGTAAAACTGCTAATTTTGTATGAGAATATTCTGGGGATCAATCATAATATAATATGTTTTGCAGGACTGAACATGAAAGTTTGTGTGGCGATGGGTGTACTGCAGATTGTTTTGTGGGCGGTTTGGGCAGGTGTTACTGTCACCCCTCCCGTTGGAAGGTGTGGGTGGTGGTACTTGGAGCGCTCTCGCGATGCTCTTAGAGATATATGATTTCCCTCCATACTGGGGACTTGTCGATGCTCATGCTCTTGGCATGCAACCACAATTCCCTTACCTATCTATGGTGGAGTTTTATCAGGGACGACAGCGAGTTCAGAACCTCAATTCTCATCAAGAAGACAAAGTAGCATCCGATTAGCATGCAATTGTATCGACTTATGGTGGCACGTGTTTTTGCTAATCTGTCGAAATTTGACTTCTTTTTTGTTTTTTTCTCGCAACTGATGCATTTCTCCTGGGAATGCCTATAGTTGTGGGTTTCTTTATGTTTCTTTTCTGAATAGATTTGAGGTTAGACACTTGCTCATTTCCACTTGACGATGTCATTATAATCTTCAGTTCTACAAAGCTTTGGTCCATTTTGGATTTTATGTCCGGTCGTGATTAATTTTCTGAAACCACAAATGCTCTTCTTTGCAAGGGGTAAATAAGATATATAACAAGTACTACATATATGTTTGTGTTTTAAACTGTTTGGAGCACACTGAAATTTATGTTTGATTCCAAGGTTTGTACACATTTCTACCTCATGAACTTCATAAACTGTATAGATTCTGTTTGGAACTTCAGTCTTTCTTGTTTTCATGTTAAAGAGGAATGATGTATATATGTATCATATTGGAGTACCAATAGTTAACCAAAAAAGAACTCATTAAATTAGCGAGTACATTTATAGCATAGCAAGAATTTTACCATAACAAGCACTGAGATAAGCTGTTTGAAACAGCCCTGCGGGCATGGTACAACGGTAAAGCAGGTGTGGAGCAATTGAGGATCGGGGTTCGAACCCATTCTGGAAGGCAAGGTTTCATGTAGAGTTATGTAAAGCAAAATGATCCTGCAAGGCAGAGCTCCCCGTGTGGTAGTCGCATAACCGAATGTTAACACTACGAGGGGTTATATATAAGAAAAATAAATTGTAATGCAAATACTCATATTCCATATTAGCAAGAATATTTTATTCTTCTAATTTACATTTACACTTCAAGGAGCTGCAATTCCCTCTTCCGTACTTGACCAAAAATATTTAAGTACGGATTAAAAATCCCTAAACAAGCACACCAAAAATACCTAAAATACTAAACCCATAACTTTATTTTTAAAAATTAAATCGAAAAACTCCATAATGACACGTCAGCATCCACTTCCACGTCATCACTGTACTGAGGTGGGGGCAGCATTAACCCCTCAGCCATATTAGCCAGCAACCCATGCATCCCAAACACCGCCTCCTCATCCATATAGAACACGTCATCATTTTCGGCGACTCCACGGCAGCGCCCGCGTCTTCCTCCTCCTTTATTTCATCCCCGACTCAACGACCGAGGCCGAAAAGCCTCGCCGCCTCCCGCCGCCGCTTCTGAATGTCCTTCGTGCATCCGGACGCCGGGACCGGCAGAAGCCACGCCGAGTCGGGCGAAATTGAGGCAAGCCGATCGCCCTCTCAACGCCATCGCCCCGCGTCATGCGCACGCGCGCCATCTCCACCGCGGGGAAAGTCCCCAGCCATATTCTCGACTTCTTCTTCGGCTCCCTCACTTCGCACACCCACTTGCCGGAGTTCCGCCGCCTCACGCCGCGGTAGACCGGGTGCCTCGTCTCCCGGAACTTTTTCCGACCCGCCCGCTTTTTCGGGTTGTTCGAGGCCAAAATCACTTCTTCGTCCGAAAAAAGCTGATTTGCTGCTGCTTGAGCTTATTCCGTTATCCTCAGCCGATGACGACGATGACCAGAAATATTCCTCTGTGTAGTAGGTATTGAAAATCTCCATTAATCTTGTAAAAAGCTGTTCCGATCAAAAGAATCCAAATAAGTCCTTTTTTGGGGGCACAAGTGATAAGTGAGAGTGAAGAGCTAATGGAGTATTTATATTTGCGACTTTAAATAAGCAGATTATTAATTATTTGATAAGCGGATTTACGGTTGGAACGCGATTTATACATGCACACGGAAATGTTGATAAGGTGCCAGCCTGGTGAGGAAGCTGCCCACGGTTTGTACTTTTTGCTTGGAAAAGTTACGTCAAAGTTGTAAAATATATAGTATTATAGTAGGGGCTAAGGCTTAGCTGTTTTTTTGTGGGGGCAGGGTACAAATCTCCAAAGCGCTTGAAAGGCTAGTCAGAGCTTGCCACGTGGCTGTATATTAATGCGGCAACTTGTTGGGTTTGACCCATTTTGGGGATTTTGTTATTTAATTTTGACTTGATGGAGATGGAAGTATTTAATAAAGGAAGGAATAATAAATATAGTTTTGTAGTTCAATGTATCAGAGTCTATGCATCAGTCTTTTCTACCAGAAATTTCCTCTTCGGAGCCTATTCTACTAATTGAAGGAATTACAGCATTCTTTTTTTAAACGAAATAAAATTTGGCATCATATGTAGAAGATATAAATTAAAAATTAAAAACATGAAGTTTGAAAATCGTAAAAATTCCGTTGAAGTTGCCCTTGAGTTTGATTCATTCTTATAATTTTCACGTTCAAAACCTCCCTTTTTTTTTTTGATTAGCCCAAATATCTTACCATAAGAGTAAAATCTCACTACATATTTCCTTGCAATTTTTCTTCAAAATTGTAAATTTGGTTAAATGTAAGGTTTCAT